>CM035172.1:12579049-12738038 GCA_020205615.1 Panax quinquefolius | reverse complement strand
AAGAACTACCAGA
This sequence comes from Panax quinquefolius, assembly GCA_020205615.1. NCBI lineage: Eukaryota > Viridiplantae > Streptophyta > Magnoliopsida > Apiales > Araliaceae > Panax > Panax quinquefolius. Next base: position 12,738,025 of record CM035172.1, on the reverse strand, counting down.
AAACTTCCGCCGTTATTTCAATAAAATATTTTTGTCGCTTTCTCAATCCGACAATAATTTCGCTATGGGTCCACCAATGATTGAGCCATTGCATTTAATATTCCCCGCTAAACCTAATATTCCCCACCAATCGAATATAATATAACCACTTGATACTTTGCAAAATTTATAAATATTACCCACAACTATAATATTATCTTAAATTCACACCATAATATTAAAAAATTATTTCAACAAAATTTAAATCTTTATTGATAAAATCTGGGTCTCACAATCTCCCTCCTTATGGAATTTTCGCTCTAAATTAGGGTGCGATACTGGTATGATAAAAGGTGAAGGTACTTGAATACCTTTATCGTTAAAAATATTAAATTCATCTTCGCAATCCGCCAAAGATATTCATTAACAATTCATCTTTGCACTTCTGTGCCAAAGATATACAATCAGAAACCAATAATGCCGAGACTCAAATTTTAATAAGATCACAACCATGAATTATCCATGCACCTTTCCGGGCTAAGGATATTCGTGTTTTCAATTACTACCATGATTATACCGAATAATCCGTGGTCATAATCATACCAAGTCTATCAATGCACTACTACTAAAGATGACTTTTTACCACATCAATGAATTAATATTTCATCACGGACTCACATTTCAATAATTAATCCATATCATCGAATCATCCCCGCACTATGTGCCAAGGATATTCATTAAGATCACGACCACAAATTATCCATGCACCACTACCAAAGATAATCGTGTATTCATTAGTATCACGACCACAAATTATCCATACTGACTACTACTAAAGATAATTGTGTTTTCAATTACTGATTATGATTATACCGAATGATCCTCGGTCATAATCATACCAAGTCCATCTATGCACGTAAGCCACGTAGATGACTTTGAACACATCCATGAATTAATATTTCATTCTTTGAGACTCAAATTTCAATAATTAATCCACATCGTCAATCATCCCCGCACTACAAAGCTAAGGATATTCATTAAGTATCACGACCACAAATTATCCATACACTACTACCAAAGATAATTGTGTTTTCAATTACTTGTTATGATTATACCGAACAATCCTCAGTCATAATCATACCAAGTCCATCTATGCTTCTACGAAGCCAGTGATGACTTTAAAAAAATATAAACATGAGGATAATGATATAAAGAATCAATCAAATAAGATAAAGGATAAATATTAAACATTTATAATATAATTTATCCAGATTCAAGAATATCCCCATGTTATCAATCACTTAATAATCTCATAATCTAATAACATTAATATTATAATAATATTTTAATCACTTCTTAAATTTATAAACAATTTATCTCAATTGTTTACGCTTTTACCATATAATGCATTTAATCATTCAAAATGCCATACTCATAAAATATCATCACCAATTATCAAATCCTCATCAAAAAAATATGCATATACTCTATATAGGATTCTTTAGCCATAAAATCCTATTTTCAACTTTATTACTTCACATAACATATTTAACTCATATGTTCAGAATTAAACTATTTTCATGAAAAATACCAAATTAGTCCCAAAAATATTTCTTTTCTGGGATTTAGCATAATATAGTCCCATGATGAAAATATATTTTTCTCGAATTTTAAAATTCATTTACTATTTTTCAAAAATCAATTTCTAATTAATTCCTTAAGAAATTAGCTACCTCAAGTTTAACTCCAAAAATTCCCAAATCTTGGCAGGACCTTACACATGTTAACATGAGCTTCTAGTTTAAATTTCATGGTCATCTGAGTTATAGAACTCCGGTTATAGCGTTTTCATCGGAAAAACCTAAATATTGAAATAGTCATAACTTGCTCATTTTAAGTCGAATGAGCTCATTTTGGACAGGAGATACTTTATACCATATACCTTCATGTCCCAAAAGGCCAGAATTTTCTCATAATTTAAGTGGCCGAAACAGCCCTTAAAGTTTCTGGGCAGTAGCATTTTCGAAATTTACAGCTTTGGCCTCCTTTGCTAAAATCAGTCCACACAAAAATCTACAACACCTTTTCCAGTAATTCCACTTGGATTAGTTAGATAACTCATAGATCTACCTCTAGGACTTGACCACATTCAAAAATTCAAAATATAATAAGAGATATAGTCAATTGAATTTCATGTTACGTTTTTCACCAAAATCTGATTTTCAACTCTTTGTGATTTCTAAGAAACTTTCATGTTTTCACATACTAACCAACATAACTCATTATAAAACTTACTAATACTTCATATACCCATAATTTTCATTATTCCAATGCTTTTATTATGACTTTCATCATAAACCACGTAAACTGTTCATTTAGTTGAAGAAATATTTGAGGGTTTAAGAAATGGGTTTTTGTAAGGGGTCAATACAAAATTGATTTCACGTTCTAGGGTAGGCTAGGAAGTCTTCAAGAATACGCCAAGAAATTTATTAATGATAGAAATATCATTCAAAATCATACATCTCGTCCAAGACTTGGATAGACGTCACATTAATACCAACTGCGATTTCTATCCCTTAACCTAGATAGCATCTCACAATGATACCTATAAACTTGCCATCTTCATTCACGATGTCGCCTCTACGTAAAGTCCGGCTTCTTGGTGCATTCCACACAAGGAAGTTAACAATGAAAGGATCGGGGCTCTTTACTTATGGCTTGATATAATGTTGATTAACTTTAGGGTTTGGTTACTTTGAATTAAGTATAACAAAGTTGGTTATGAATATAAAAGCTAACAACCTTACTTAAAAGCATGATGAGTAGTTAACCAATTGATTCCTAAAATCACATCAAAGGCAAGTATTTTCAAAAAGATAAGATCGACAGGGTAACGTGAAAGTGTTTATTTGAATCAAACAAGATTTTAAAAATAGTAGCGGTAACGAAGGCTCCTACTATCGAAGTTTCAACCAATAAGTCAAAGTCTAACTTCTCCGAGTCAAATTTAAACGTTGAACGCAACTAGGTGAAATAAAAGAGTGGGTAGAACTAGTATCTAACACTCAGTATAGACTTCCGCAAAGAGCTTACGATTAACTTACCCCGTGATAATTTTATTCGTGTTCCTCGTCACGAGAAAAAAAAACGCTTCTCTCTTAAACTCTGGCTTTGGTTTATGCGGGGATGATCTTTGGTGCCTCTATCCTAGTTGAATTTGTCTTGATAAACGACAAAATCGAGCTAAGTGACCTTCTCTTCCATGAATTATAACATGCTTTGGGACGGCATGGCGCAATGATCCCGGATCGATGTGTCCCTCCCTCCGCATTTTAAGCATATAATGGGGTGGTCGTTCTTTCTTCCTTTGAAGCAGGTCTTGGCCGACGTCTTTCCATCATTGTTGAATCTTCTTTTCTTGAAATGTCCATTCTTATTATTTTGTACGATTACCACCGAAGTGGTTACCATATCCGCCCGTTGATTTCCTCCACGCTTGTTGTCACCGCTTCGATGACTACTCTACCGGTATTATAATTTTTGCCACGCTCTCTTCTAGTTCGTTGACTCATTATCGCGCTCCACTAATCTGAGCCCTATTTACAACATCCAAGAATAAAACACGTTTTGAGAAATAAGATGTTGACGTATCTCCGCTTCAAACCTCTTAAAACATTCGCGTCATTCTCTTCATTATCCACCAAGTGGGACTTGAATCGTGATAACTCGCAAATTTTGCCTCGTATTGCGATTACGGCCATATTGTTTTGTTCCAACTTGATAAACTCCACCTCCTTCATGTATGGCGAATACTTTCAGAAAGTATTTGTCGTTGAATGCCTCCTCTGGAACTTCTCCCAAGATATCTTCAAGAAGAGTTGAAAGTCGTTTTATCGATTCCCCACGAAGAATCGCCTTTCTCGCACAAGAATATAAAGGCGGTAAAGGAACCTTTGCTCCTCTGAGCATCCCAAGACATCAAATATCTTGGTAATCATGCTTTATCCATGCTTCCGCTTGAAGTGGTTTTGGCTCTCCCTTAAACTCCCGGTGGTCCCAACTCCTTGAATTGTTTAGCGGTGACCAGCCGAGAGTTTTCCGTGTTTCCACCTACGTTTTGGATGTGAGTCGCTTTACTTTGATGTTGCATGAATTCTAAAAAACCTTTAAACTGGTCATTCATCAATTGATCAAGGTTGTTGTTGTTTACGGAGGATTATCGCCATCTGTTGCACATTGTCTCGATTATTGATCCGTGGAGAATCAGCGGGTCTCCACGTGCTCCATTGCTATTCTCAACATTCTCGGATGCCATTTTCAAACATCGCCACAAAATAAGATTAATTGACATGTAACAATTATCTTTATATTTCGACCAAACCAATAAAATAGCATAAACTTAGGTAGGTCATACTAGCGAAGATATTCCCTGCTCTCCCTCCTAGTACTTTTCTCACATCTTAGCCAGGATCATATCCCTTAGCTCGATATACCAACCGTGACGCCCCAAAATTAGGTATACGTCACCCATCTTGGGTCGCCACTTACATGGTACATAAATTCAAATACAACTTACTTAATATAACTGTCGTGTACAATACGATTTATAAACCGTGAGTTTGAATACAAATATTGTCTACTAGATATTATACAAACTCAAAAGGAGTCCTCATTACAACTATTATCACACTATTTCACTGAATAGTGAGGACTACTAATGCTATCCTCTCGGACCATTACTTCGTTCCTCGACTGTCTCCAATTTATGTTCTCATTTCAAGAGAAAACGGAAAGAAAAGGTGAGCTCAACTAGCCCAAAGAAGAAATATTATGACTAAGATAATGCGAGAATAAATTATCATTAGCCTTCAACAAAGATGTTAAACCGATAAAATACAATAGACAAACCGCTTAATCGCAGATGAATAAGCAATCCATTAAAAGAGTCAGTAGAGAATAAAGTCTACTATCTTTTAGGTTTTAAAAGTTTTCATCAATTTTTTATCGAGACTCAGATTTTAATAAATAAACCACCACATCTAATCATCCACGCACTACAGCCAAGGATTTCCATCAAATTATCAATGGTCATGACTATACCGAATCACCCTCGGTCATAATCATACCAAAACTATCCATCATCGCATTATAAGCCAATCGAGGACTTTTGTCACATCATTTATATCAAGTCGTGATTATACCGAATGATCCTCAGTCATAATCATACTAAGTTCATCTATGCACGTAAGCCAAAGATAACATAATATAACATGAGGATGATGACAATGACATAATAATTCAATAAAACAAGTTCAAGAATTATTTAATCCATGAATTATTAACGCCCAAATTGTCAACATAATAATTGTTTCATACAGAGTAAAATTCAAGAATGATCGGGAAGAATATTTCCGTGAAAATCTTTGGATGAAACGCAAATATCAAGGATATTCTACTAATTTCATGGAGTATAGAAGTCAAAGTTTTAACCAACCTGGGTATAATAAAGAATGGAATAACAAAAGAAATCACCGTGCATGCGGTACTTCAGATAGACAAAGTTATTCCAATGAATAATAATAACGGAACCGGTCGGGTGAAATTCACAACCAGCGGATGTTCCAACAGAATAATAAAGATGGAACTGGATCCGGTGTAAAAACACATGATAGGATATTCCAATGAGAATGATAAAGGCGGAACCAGTCCGGTGTAAAACACATGCATGTGATGTTCCAATGAAGAATAATAAAAGCGGAACCAGTCGGTGTAAAACACATGATGAGGATGTTCCAATGTAATAATAGAAGAATGTCACCAAGTATAGGGTAAAATCGCAGATACGAGTTATTCCAATGAGAATAATAAGCAATGGAATAACATAAGGATTTCACCAAGTATAGGGTATGCCAGCGATATCTGAGGTTATGTATAGGGTATGCCACTTTTTACGAGTTATTCCAATGTAATGATAATGAATGGAATAATGTAAGTTCTCTTCAAGAAGAAAGAATAACACCCCTTACCGTAAAAAGAACCGAATATAGAAGTAGTGAAGTAGCGAATACTCTTCTTTCTTTCTATAATTTTCTCTATAGCTTTCTCTATAATTTCTCTCTCTAGAGTTTCAATGAATTCGTAAGAAAATAATGAAGGAATGAGCTTTATTTATAGGAAAATGGAATGCATAAGAATTAATCCATTTAAGCGGTCCAGATTGATTTACTTTAATCGACGGTCCATATTTAAAGAAAAATCTTTTAAATAAAATATAATATATTCTATTTATATAAAAACATTTTACTCTGCAAACACTATGCAATACTACGCAAAAACACTACGCAAAAATTGCAACTATATGCAACACTATGCATAATAAAAATATAATATATTCTATTTATAGAATAACTTTAATAAAGTATTCTATTTTATATAAAAGATGTTTACGTTTTATTACGTTAATAATCTGAATAAAATAAAACGTCATTATCGCTATAATAATTCATATTATTAATCGACAATAATGGAATCAAACCTGGTGAGACTTACACATAAAGATCAATAATCAATACAGTGTCTTCTATGCAACCACACGTCGACATTGTACTTTTTACTACTGAAAGTAGTTCGGCAAGAACTACGGTAAAACTTCCCGCCGTTATTTCAATAAAATATTTTTGTCGCTTTCAATCAATCCAATAATTACATTCATAGGGTCCACCAATGATTGAGTAGTTGTACGAATATTCCTCGCTAAACCAATATTCCCACCAATGAATATAATATAACCACTGCAGACTTTTGCAAAATTTATAAATATTACCCACAACTATAATATTATCTTAAATTCACACCATAATATTAAAAAATTATTTCAACAAAATTTAAATCTTTTTATTGATAAAATCTGGGGTCTCACAATTAATGATTGAATTTTCTTATAATCACTATATTAAATACCAACTTATTTTTCTATCATTTTTTTCAATAAATTTTAAAAGGTTTGTAATATTGAAATTTTATAACTATTTTGGTCAATCGACACAACATTTATTGCACTTCTTAATTTTTGTGTTTTTTAAAAGCGACAAGTAAAAAGGAATGAAGGGATTACTATTAGTCTATTATAATATTTTTTAATTTTAAATTATATGATTATTATTAATTTTTAAAAATTAATTTAAGACATTTTTAAATTTAAAATTAAAATAACTCATTAAATATTATGAAATAATAAAACTTGCGACAAATAAGTAATTATGTACCATTCTAGGTCTAGCTAGTTGGTTTGACTTAAATACTACGCACACATGATCGGTTGTCACCGACCCTATTCTTTATGAATCAAATTTAGGGTATGAGAAACATCATCATCTATTGGTGGGCACAAGTACCTCTCTCTCTCTCTCTTCATGGGATATTTAACTAAACAGATTGTTGGGTGGCCCAATGCCATCTGTATAGAGGAAGAAGGCAGATCGATAATAGAGAAAGTGAACTTCATAGAGAGAACCTTAGTCCAATTTAATTGACTATTTACAGTAGTACTTACAGTTATTCAGAATATTTTCAGAATTTGACAGCCCATAGCCATACATGTATAGATATAGTAGTAACCCTACGACTAATATATATATATATATATATATATATATATATATATATCCCACTCACTTTCACTTATTTTCTTTCATACGTACCAGTAATTAACCAGCAGCTTGTTGTTGAATCTGGAAAAAGAAAGAAACAAAAGATGGTCATAATCTCAAGATCATTTGCAGCTGTTTCACTTCTTATCTCTCTTATGCTTCTCCATCTCATCACCGATTCCCACCAAGTGGTAATAATTTAATTAATTATTTATTTCTATGCTTAATATTTGCATTATGTATTAATATATGTGCAGTACATATACGCGCACACATACCCTAGAGCTTTAGCTAACAGTACATGCATGGTTAGTGCTGCTATATATATATATATACTAGTATATAATTGCATGGATATTATTAATTTGCAGATAGGAATAAATGCGCCTGGGCCTGGTCCTGCACCTGCACCGAGTCCGGTGGGGATCCCGGCTATTGATTGCACAGCAGCTTGCGACGGAAGGTGCAAAGAATCGAAGAGGCCACATCTGTGCAAGAGAGCTTGTGGGACTTGCTGCCACAGGTGCAACTGTGTTCCACCAGGAACTTATGGAAATTATGAGGCCTGCCCTTGCTACTTCAACCTCAAAACCCATCACCAAGCTCGCAAGTGTCCATAAATATTAATTGTCTTCCTTAGTTACGCATTTGATTTCATGTTTATGAAAATTAACGTGAAAAATGAGGAGTATTTTAATTTCTAATGGAATGAAATCAAGGGTATATAAGGTTTTGTTATCTTTTCATGTTTTGCATTTCTCACAAGGACAGGACATGACATGACGCTAACGGGTAATTAGGGTAGAAGTGAAGAATTATTGGAAACCAAAATTAAGATGAATAGAATTTAGTTTAATTTAATTTTCTAGAAATAATAAGACACAACCTCAATCTTAACTAATTGAGCGTGAACAATCTTTTGGGAAATACTATATTCATATTTAACGGTAACGATCTTAAATTTCGAAACACATGTAGTATGAATCAAATGTGATTATTTAGTTTGTCTTAACCAAGTGTGTTATGTTCTCAAGGGAAAAATCTTGTGACAAAAGGGTGCGTGTGTAACACAATAAAATAAGGGAATTAAGTTCATTTATCAAGTTTTTTCACTCATTCATTAGAGATGGGTTTGTGTTGGTTTAACACTTTCTGAACTATATATTATTTTAAATAGCAGTGAGCCTAACAATAATTAATTAATAATTGTCGTTTAAAATTGGACAATTTGTATATATGTCTTTTCATGTATATACATTTTGTAATGTGCCCCGCTCCGTTTATAGTATTTAATTTGAAATATGGCTATTTATCCCATTTACAAAATTGGAGAAATCAATCCCACATGACAAAAATGTAATGTAACTTTTTAATATGCACATAAAATTATATTCAAATTGAGTTTGATTTATACATACGTACATAGACTAACACGGTTAATATCACGGTGAAAATATAACGAAAGCCATTATTGTCTCATTCACAAAACTAGAGAAGCTCGGATCGGAGACATCAGGAATTAGGATTCTCTCTATTTTATATATATGGTCCAGATTTAAAATGTGTTGGAATGTGACATCGTAATTATAGAAGAGAAAAAGATGATGAAAAATATACAAATAATGAAAGGACTAGGATCCACTACATTTTATTTGAATTTCATTTGAAATCGAGAGAATGCGACTGAATTAATTAGGAGATCAGAGTTTATTAATTGGATATAGGAAGATAATTAGGGGAAAAGGTTATTTTATTAATAAATTTGCATCTTGTAATGAGGAAATGTGATGAAGAGTAACTTTTTTTCCTCTAATACTACTTCTGTTTATATATATACTAGTAACTATATATATACGAGTAATAGTCTCGTGCCTCTGGCACTGACGGTGGGATTTATCTCAAACTTTAGACGGCTCAGATGATTTATTAGGATGAGCGAAAAATTCAAAATTATTTATATTTTATTATATATATATATATATATATGTGTGTGTGTGTGTGTGTGTGTGGGAATAATGATAATACACCGATGTGTATGTTTTATTTGTGCACAGTCTGTCAAAACTATGTCGTTTTGGCAAATTTGTTTTTGATTTTAGTTTTGGAAAGAGAAAAACTGTTTTTTTAAAACAAATCTGTCAAAACGACGTAATTTTGGCAGACTGTACACATATAAAATATACCCAACTGTATAGTCATATTGCCCTATATATATATACTAGCAACAGTCTCGTGCCTCCGGCACTATGGACGATGAGATTTATTCTAAATTTTGAACAGCCCCGATAATTTATTAGGATGAACGAAAAATTCAAAATCATTTGTATTTTGTTATATAGATATAAAAAGATTTTTCTTTTTTACCGTGGACTTTATTTGACATAATGGCCCAAAGCTAAGCCTTTTAACATAGGAACAATTACATATAATAGTATATTTTAATAAAATAATACAAAAAAAGTGCACTCATTAAATATTTACATAATTAATGCAAATACAATACTTAATTACAAAAGAGTGTAATCCCTTTAATTATGCACACGATTTTCCACCATCTCTCCCACAATTTTCTTCCCCCATCTCCCACGATTTTTCCCACTCCATTTCATTTCCTTCTTCTTCTCCTCCTCCTTCCGCCTCCTTCTCTCCTCCTCCTCCTCCTCCTCCTCCTCCTCCTGTCCAACCCCTCCCCACCTCCGCCTCCCTCCTCCTCCTCCTCCCGCCTCCCTCCTTCCTCCTCCTCCTCCCGCCTCCACCTCCTCCCGCCACTCCCTCCCCACCCCCTCCCTCCTCCCGCCCTTTCTCCTTCCCTCTGCCGCCTCCTCCTCCCTTCCCCTTCCCTTCCCCTCCTCTCCTTTGCCTTCCCCTCCTCCGCCTTGCCTCACGCCTCCGCCTCAGCCTCACCACCTCCCTTCCTCCCGATCCCTCTCCTCACGCCTCCTTTCTCCTCCCCCTCTTCCCGCCTTTCTCCTCCTCCTCCTCTCCCCACACCCCACGCCCCCCTCCTCCTCCCCCCCTCCCCTCCTCGATCCTCCGCCTCCCACCGCCACCGGTCCATTCTTTATTTTCACGCAGAATGAAATCTTCCGATAAGGTAACCAATTCGCTTTTTATTAGTTACTAATTTATTTTGGATGTGATATGAGTTGGTAATTAAACTTCATGTAGTTGGTTATCAAATCATTTGATAAGGTAACCAATTTGATTTTATTAGCTTACTAATATATTTTGAATGTGATGCGGTTGGTAACAAAATTTATGCGATTGGTTACTAAATCTTCCGATAAGGTAACCAATTTAGTTTTATTAGGTTACTTAATTTATTTTGGATGTGATGCGATTTGGTAACCAAATTTCATATAGTTGGTTACCAAACCATTCGATAAGGTAACCAATTAGCTTTTATTTGATTACCAATTTTATTTTAAATGTAATGCGATTACTTAGTCAAAATTAAGTATAAAGGTAACCATTTCAATTTTGTGGGTAACCAAATCGTCAAAAGAAATTGAATAAAGAACTCCTTGGCGGCATACGGCGGCGATGAAATAATGGCTAAATAATGGTGGCTAGAGAAGAGGATGATGAACATTAGCTCCTTCATAATTTTTTATTTTAATTTTCTCATTTTGATTTGAATTTTGAAATATGGATTTGAAATTGTTATTAGAGACAAGATTTGAATTTGAATTATTAGTTATCCTTGATTTTAGGTTTCTTTATTAATGTGAATTGTACTATTTTTGTAATATGAGTCTTAATTACACTCTTTTTGTAATTATTTAATTGATGCACTTTTCTTGTAATTATTTTCTATTTGTTGTATACTTATGTAAAGTACCCTTTAACATATTTTAAGTAGCCCAAAAGAATGTCCTATATTCAAACGATGTTTGTGCATCCAACGGCTAGTTTAGATAAAACATAAATTTTGCGTCATCTGAACCCTCTCTAACGGTCATATTTTTCCCCGTTCGAACCCTAATTCTACAAATCCCTTTATATAAAACCTTTCACATCTCTCTATCCGTAGTACAAGTACATCCTTTTTCAATCTTTCAGCGTTATAATCTTTCCGTGATCAGCAATCTCGAATTACTTTAGTTTTTATCTTCCCGATTCAAAATCTGAAATGGAGAGTCCATCATCAGCAAAAAGGGTTACAAGATCACAGGCCTTGGCTGCTTCTGGCAACAGCAATAACATTCCCGTGTCAAGTAAGTTTTGTTATAAACCCACTATTTTCATTTTCCCCCAAATTACGATTGATGGAAAATTCAATGTGTTACACAATCCAATTAATTAATTCTTATAGAACCGATTGAATGAATTTTCAGAGAAAGTTGAAGGATCTGAAAAGGGTATTTCAAAATCAAGACAGAGAACTGGGAATCAACAAGATCGATCAGCATTGATTGACATAACAAATGATTCGCCGATCGTTGGGCTTGCAATGGGTAGATTGGAAACCCCATCATCAAATTTTTCCAAGAAGAGGATCATCAGTCAATCCTACAAGAACACTGACACTACTCCTGGTTGTGGAGAGGCTCTGTTGAGGGGTCAAGTCAAGACCCTCTTGCAGAAAGTCGAAGAGGAGGCTGAGCTTTCAAAATTTTCGCTGGATAATAATGTTAATGGGCCTTTTCTTCACCTCAAAGGCCTTGTTAATTCTCCGATGGCTTGTCTTGCCCCAACTCCTAACAACACACCTCATGTTTCCAATCTCTCTGGAAATGAAAGCGCAGAGAAGAATGGTTTAACTTCGGTTACTTCCTCTCCTGTCCAAGAACACTTCACCATCTCTCAGGTTTGATCTTTTCTTTATTTTCTTACTTTTATTTGTAATTGGTATATTTTATTTTAGTCTAATTTATGTTGACATTTACATCCTCATTTCCCAAATCTCTCTCTCTCTAAATGTGTATATCACCACTGAATGAATTTGAGATTGTGTTGAAGGGCTGTTTTCTCTCTCCTAAAAGTTTGTGTAACATTGTGTTAGGTCTGACTGATTGAGATTAACATATGGTACAAACAGATGTCAAATTATTAGCAGTTCCTATCTCACTGCTGCAATTGTTAACAGTATTGAACTTGTAAAGAAATTGAAGTTTGTATTTTTTTAAATCAAAGATTTTTAATTGGGGCTATATAGTATTTTTATGTTTCAGATGTTTGCTATCTATATCTGAATAGGGTTACTGAGATATTTGATGAAAACTAAATGGGGCGTGTTCTTGAAATTAAGGTTTTATTTTTTAATTTTTTATAATTGGGGCTCATTTGTTATTTGTGTTTGACAGATGGTTACTGAGTTATTTGATGGGCTGAAGAAGCAAGAAAGTGTTGAATCTGAGAAGAGTTTGATAACAAGGTCTCTGCTATTTGATTTCACTGACAAATCAGAGGATTCTTATGATTCATCTGATTGTACCTCTCTGCTCACATATCAAGGAGGAGGTAGTGCAGGAAGTAAAGTCATGTCATCTACCGACGACGAGGATGAAGCATCTATCTGGTCAATTCAAGTGAATGCAAGTACCAGAGATGAAGAAGATGATGATGACAACGTTGAAGATGAAGATGATGATTCTTATGAAGAAGGGGAAGAATATGGTGATGATGGATTGTTGGACGATCTGTGTGAAGGGTTGAGCAAGATCAGCGTCAATGGAAGGAAATTTACTGGGAAACATACGCGATTTGTGTACAACAGTGATGGTGAGCTTGAAGGAGAAGAATATTGTGGTGATGTGAGTGCTGATTCTCCGGGTGTCTTGCACTTGAAGGGCCTGCCAACACCAAAAGGAAAGCACTTGCGCTTCCCAATTGAAGACTGAGCTTGAGCGAGCGAGCAGCTTCTGAATCCCCCTCTTATTATATATGATGATGGTTGTGGTTAGCAATTGAAATGTTGCTTTTAATTTGTGCTGATGGATGTCTTTCTTGTGACACCCTGTCTGAGGATTACTTTTGTCTTTAATGTCTGCCTGCCTTTGTACTAAGTATTCTTTTTGCTTCTTCTAAACTCATTCAATGATTTTTGGGAATTCAGTTTGTTTTTTCTGAACACATGAAATTAGTTGGGAACTTGGTTATATTCCATTTCCAGTAATATCTCACTTGAGAGTCATTGACATATTAATAATATACCAATTTAGTAACTATTGTTTATTTTTTGATAAAAAAAAAATATATACAAAAAATTATGTTTAAGATTGTTTTATACGAATCCTAATATATATTTTTTTTTCAAAAAGCTCTTTTTTTCCAGTCAAAAGGATGTATGAAAAAATAATATATATGTATCTGATATGTTTTAACCGAAAGTAAAGTATTTTAATTAAGTATACTGATTGAACAAAAGTTTAATTTGCCATGTTTATCTACGTACAAATCAGGAATCATGTCCAAATCATGATATATATTATTATTATTATTATTATTATTATTAATGAAGAGAGTACATGCATATATATATATATATATATATATATATATATATATCTATCTATACAAAATACAATTGATTTTGAAAAAACTAAGTTTCCCGCTCAAGTTATTAAAAGATCAGGACCGTTAAAAACTTGGGATAAATCTAACCGTTCAATACTAATTGTATCTATCAGGTTAAGAAAACACGGAGGAAAAAAACAAGGGTTTCATACTTCTCTTGCTTATTCTTCATTCTCTCTATCAAACAACCGATTCCTCCCCAGCCAAAGAACGAGTCCGATCATGACAAACTCGATGTACGAACTCGACGAATCGGACGTTTGGAACTCCGGCCGAGCCGCGTCACCAGAGGTTCGTAAGGCGGTGATGGATGTCGGCGCCGGAGGAACAGCGTCATCATTACGGTCAACGTCTTGGCCGGACTGGTCAAAGATACTGAAGCAGGACTATGGAGAGGATCAGCGGAGAGATAGCGATTTACGGTGGGATCGAATTCGCCAGACGAGAATCGTGATCGCACTCTGTGCATGAAGGGTGAGAAATGCAATTTGGGAAAAAACTGGGTAACCTCTCATTTTCTGCTACTCCTGCGAGGAAAATACCAAGAAAAATACCTCTCATTTTCAACCTCAGTAACCTCAGAAAAATACAAGGGTTTCAAACTTTAGTTCTTCTTCATTTAATCCTTATACCTCTCATTTTAGTTATCCCTCCTTCGATTTCTTCATTTTAGGTCTTCCGATTTATTGCAGCACTGGTGCTTCTCTTTCTCCCTCCGTCGACTTCTCCCTCCCTCCGTGGTCATCTCCTGCTACTCCTGCGATTGCTGCCAGGTAACTGAGTTACTTACTCTGTTTCTTTCTTAAACTGCAATAGGAGCAGATTTGATGATGGGGTACTAATATTCCTGCATGAATTATTTACACTGGTTGATCATCAAATGAGTTCTTTAGGATGTTTGACTTCGTTCTTTCATTTAGTTTGAATTTTCGAATTTCATACTTGAAATCCAAAAAATAAAAAAAATAAAAAAATAAAAAATTGAGTTATAAGGCTCATTTTACACTGGGAGAACTAAATGGTAGTATAGGTTATGTGATATGGATTCCTTTTACACTGGGAGAGCTAGATAAATATTTATGATAAGGCTAACAAATTAGATTCTTTTGACATGATTTTTCAAATGCTCTTTTTAACCAACTATATTATTAGTACGATTTTATTTGTGGATTAATTGCTTGAAACTTTCCCTCATTTGTGGTCTGTTTTGAAATTGAATATGCCAATCAAAGAGCCAAGTGTTTCTAAATTTTCTTTCAGATGATATTCTCTCTTTTAATTAAGATTAAAAGGCAAGTAATGACAATGAAGATTTAAATTTGCAATATAATTGATATGCTTAGTTGCTCGCTTACAACTCTGTTGTGGTGGGAGAGATGGGAAATTTTGTCCTCAGATTAGAACTATGGACTGTGAGAATGTCAATCGTGATATTTCTCATCGATGAGAATCAAACATGTTGTGTACTCAGATTTTGCATTTTGTGTGTGAACTGTGAAGCAAAGCATTGTACTTTGCCGTGTATTCTATTTTTAATATTGTCGAGCATAGCTTTGTTCACTTATGGCAATCTTTTTTGAAAAATGGAGTACATTTTATTCTTAAAAGTAGAAACCTTCATTTTCAATTCATAATCTAATTCAACATTAGTAGTCATGCGAAGTCGAGTTTTGACAATTATGAGTATTCAAACTCTTCATAATTTGGTATTCTTATGTGGACAACATGAGTACGT
This sequence comes from Panax quinquefolius, assembly GCA_020205615.1. Lineage (NCBI taxonomy): Eukaryota > Viridiplantae > Streptophyta > Magnoliopsida > Apiales > Araliaceae > Panax > Panax quinquefolius. The sequence goes on along the minus strand of CM035172.1, from coordinate 12,722,140 downwards.
TTAGAAAATATTTTAATATTATTACTCCTTAGTCCCAAAATAAAAGTCATCCATTCACTTTTATGGACAAATTGACCATTTCTATAATTAACGAAACATATATATTTAGATTTTCAAAAAAGCAAACATTGTGATTAATACTAAATTGTATGTAGATTATAATGTTTATAGACTTTTTACATATCTATCTATACAAAATACAAATTGAATTTGAAAACCTTTAATTTCCGCTCAAGCTTTATTAAATGATCTAGATCAACAAAACTATTGGATAATCGACCCTTCGTTACTAAGGTTAACACAACACCGAGGGAAAAACCTCAACCCATCGATTCAAGGCTCTTCTTCCTTTTCTACTGCTCAAAACTCTTTTCAATCTAAATCAAACCGACGACCCATCGCCAACACAATCGAACCCGATTTCTACAAAGAAGAACCATTGCCATTCTCGAATAGTTCCGACGATTGAGGTTAATCAATCGATTTCTACAAAGAAGATTCCGACGACGACGGCGGCAATGCGACCCACCGCCATTCTCTAATAGTTCCGACGACGACCCAATCGCCATTCTCTAATAGGTTTCGACGACGACAAAGAAATTCCAAACAATGATTCCGGCGATATGCGACAACGGCGATTCTCTAATTCTCCAACGACGACAAAGAAATGGCATGATGATTCTCGACCATCGCCACCGGCGATGATTCTCGACCCATCGCCATTTGCGTGATGATTCCGATTTACGAAGCATGCATGAAGAAAACCTCGAGGTACATATTCTCCCCCTGAGAACGATTGTACTGAACAAGCTTTTATTTTCGCATAAACTTTGGGCATTTTAGCTATGAGTTTTAGTTTATATTACTTACTTTTTCTGTTTATTAACAAGTCTGCTTTTGCTGTATAGTTAAATCCTTCTAAGCCCACTTGAAATAAATTAATGGGGACTTATTTTTTACTTTTGTCATCACAACATGGGTAGGAGTTCTTGAGAGTATATTTGTTTGTGTTTTTATCATTTATTGGTCCTTTTTAGTTTTTATTTAAGGAGCTTGAGATTTATTCCTAAATTTTCAGATGTTTATGTTATTTTTTTCATCATTATTTAAGGAAAATGAGAAAAAAAATGTCAGTTGATAGAAAAAGGATGTTCTTTTTTTGTACTCCCTGATATTCTATGGCCTGAAAAAAGTACTTCTTTCTGCTCTGGTTTGTTTGAATAATGCAAGGTGACGCTGGTTTTTTTGTCTTGGTTCACATGTTTCATGTTTTGGGTTTGTGTTACTGAGTAACAAGGACAAAATCATTGTGCATTTTAGCTTAAAATTATACCAACTTTTTTCCGTAGCCTTTATTTTGTGTATTTGCAAGTTTACATTTTTTGGTATTTTTTTAGTTTCCCGTGTTTGTTTTAGATGATAAAAGTTTGTCTATATTTGCTAACATTCTTTGAATTTGCTCTATAATACTCATTAAATAGCAACAACATAGATTTTGGAAAAGATATGTCTTATTAGTGTGTTTTTAAATTTATCTAATTATAACAAGTTAAATCACTTGATGCTCTCATGATTGTCTTTATTCTCAACCGTTTTCTCGGTGACTTATTTGGTTACTTTCCCTTTTTTAGTGTGGTGAGTGATGGTCTATTTGAGTTTGGGATGATAGGAACGAACTGAGATATTTTTATTTTTCCGACTTAAAAACCATTTTTTAATAAATTTTATCAAGGTGTTGAAATGGAACTTTGATGGTAGTCATGTAGTCATAATTTCACCAAGTGACGTATTTTTTTTGTTTTCTCTTTGCATTGCTTTTATTTAAAAGGAATTGAAGGAAATTCCTAACCTTTTACACTGAATTATGATGAGTTACATGTATTCTTTCCCTCTTTTGTTTTCCTTTTGACCTCTTTGTTTTGGTTCTCCAATTCCCCTCTCATTTTAGTTCTCCCTCATTCGATTTCTTCATTTTAGGTCTGGTGATTTATTGCTGGTAGGTCTAGACAAAGCTGTGATATCTCATTTTGAATTGTGCATAATTTTGATTCATTTATTACCAAACTTAAGGCCTATTATCTATACCTTCTATGTAGAGTCCTCTTGATTCAAGTGACATTTTAACTGTCATTTTGCTTCAACATTAATTTGTATTGATTTTGCTTCAATATTATTGGTTTAATAATATTGTTTTCATCTGTGATTTGAAATTTTGTACATGTTGATTCAATGTTCATATTCAATTTTTCGCTGCAAGTGTCTCTTATTGTCATTTGAATTAGATTTTTCGACTATCGTTATGCTTTTGTGGCAGAACATTCAGTTTTGGAAGACTTTTGTTGTTTTATCTATTTTCTGCATAACTAAAACTTAGTTTGATTCTTTATCTAAGTGCATGCATTTATATTGTCGGTAGATTGCTTTCCACATTCATTTTGTTGGTTTCGCTGGATTTCGCCTTTGAATTGATCATCAATTCCTTTGTACTTATCTTTTTAAAAATAAAGATTTAGTTTTTGCGTTTGTGTCATGCTAGACTGTAATTTTGTGTCTTTGTGCTCTTTCTTCCTTTTTTTTATGTAACCTGTTTCTTGGTAATAAAATAGATATTTACTATTTGTTATTGTGTTAATTAAATTAAAAAGTATATATTGATGTCACTGGAATATGATGTCACTGGAATTATCCCCGAGGATGATATTGATGCCAAATTTTGTAGAAAAATTAGTATTTTATCCTGTTTTAAATTACTGCGTATGAAATTGATGGTGAAATTCAATACCAAGTCCTTTTTTTGCTTTAAATTGTTTAAGCTGGTTTCTATCATTCCCTCTGTCAATCTAACTACTAAACCTTATCATACTCTCCTCCCTAACCCATTCTACCCAATCCCTTTACCATCTCAATAAAACCCCCATAGATTTGAGCCCTCTCGCTTGCCGTAGTCGTCTGCTCCACAACTCCTCCTCCGCCACTACCACCTCGCGCTTCAAACTTCCTAAGGTTGGGAGGTCGAAGATGTGCCCCTGCGTCAAAAATCGACAACATCAATTCCGTGAGTTTGTGCGCTTAATTTATCAAACTAATTTCCTCTTTCCTTTCCTCTTTCCTCTTTCGTTTTAGTTCTTCAATTTCCTTTTGACCTCTTTGTTTTGGGTCTACAACAGAGAGAAATTACTACGTTATAGATTTTGACCGCTAAATTTCATCCTGAGTCATAAGCATCTCAATTCTAGGGCTTTTTCTCTATCCTTTTACGTTTTCACTCTCTCCGGTAATGGTTCTATCTTTATTTCTCAATTAATTTTTCACTTTTACTATATGTGATTTATGTATATACACTTTCGCTTCATATGTGTTCGTGATTGGTTGTTCTATTGCTTATGTCGTGTAATTTGTTTCTTGATTAGTATTTATGTAGTTTTTAGTACATTTTGAATTGTTTTGGATTGTGCTTTATTGGATTTGTTGGGGTTTTTTTTGATGGATTTTGGATTATAGTACTGTTTGGTTGAATTTTGAAGCATTTGTTTTTGATATAATGGGAATTGATTGCGATAAGTTGTTTGAATGTGGAGTGTTTTGTCCTTTTCGGGTCCTGTGAGCGTTTTAGTTTTGATGGATTCTATTTTTCCTATAACGTATGTCAACAATAAATGAAACTTTGAAGGTTAAATTTGAAATATAGGGAATGAGAAAATTACTCGACAGAACAAAAAACTTTTAGAAATACTAAAAGGACTTCATCTGATATTAAGTCGTCCATAAAAAAGGGGAGAGATATAGTATCCAGTGCCCAATTTTCAGGCTTTTTCAAGTGATCTACTTTATAGTAGTTTGCAGCTGACAAGTTGGCAATAAGTGATCTACACAAGTCCAACACATTCTTTTAGAAACACAAACTTTGAAGATTACAAAATTAAATTAGTATATTAAAAGCAGTGTACAGGTGGTTTCTCACATGTTCAGTAACAGATAGGAAGATTAATGGTGCAAGTAAAGTGGAGTCATGGACTTTGTTGTAAACACATGACATGTACCCAAATGGGGCTAAAAGGTGAGTAGGATGACTAACAAAACAAACCCCTTCACTATCCAACTACCCAGTGAACTCACTAAAATACTTGAGTGTAAGCTTTAGCTTCAAGATACCAATCTTGAGTAGTTGTCGAGAAATGAAGGGCATAATGTGCCAACAGACAACAAAAAGTCAAGACTCCATTGACATAATGCATTCTGGACCTCATAAATGGAACTAACATAGTTACATATAATAATACCAAAAATTCAACTTGAAAAGGAAGGAATTATTTACTACCTTTGTCTGAAATTAACTATCCAAGTATAAAACTTATAAGATTCTAAGGAAAGTTTGTCTTTAACATAATCAATAGCCAATATATCATTTTACGTAAACTTATGAGTTTTATAATTTAATTTTGGAAGTGGGCTCATTAGGAAAGGAAAAAAAAGGCAAAACCAAGGATCATAATTCATAATATCTGCTTCATTAACTTCTTTCTCAGGTTACAAAATTGATCAGGTTACAAAATTGATCTAGATCATCTATAATTGATAAATTAGTACCTGAAAAAAAAAAGTCTTAAACTCTAAATCAATTATCAAATTATACTTTCTCATAATCCAACTTTCAACTCCTTTTTAAACATATGCAATATATGCAATCATTTGACGATATGAACTTTGAAATACATTTATCTTCACATGGGAGGTAAAGTACTCGGACCTCACATTGTAGGTCACAAGTAATGAAAGATAGTTCAAAAAGCGATTTCTTACATCAAAAGTTATGAATTATAGTTGAGAAATTTTAATTCTAGGATGCACAAAAAGGAAAAACTGACCAACAAATTCTGGCAAGATGGATCAAGTCAAAAGCCAAAATATTCAGAGCAAAAACAATGTGCTAACTGACCTCTTGCCACCAACAACACAAACAACACAAGTACCAGATTGGTGCGTGGAGAATGCAGATAGCACCATATAAAAGGAGATCGGTAAACCTATTTACCATGATTTTGTTTTGTGCAAGATGCTTCTTGGCAAGTGGTCTTTGTAGTTCAAATTAAAGACGCAACAATGATAAGCGCAGGGAAACAGAAAGTGGTTTGAGAAGTAAAAAAATGCATAACAGAATTTGACAAGGTGTCTTAAGAGGAAAAAAGAAACATGTGTAGTTCATTCCAAGTTAATGGAGAAGGCTTTGTGAGATTGTTTTCACCTCAATACCTAACTCCTGGAATATAATTAATCCATGATGCAAAATTCAAGTTTTGGGTACCAGGATCAGAGGTCCGAACTCACGAATACCTATTGCAGTGTTCAAAATGCATATTTAGATATATACATTGGTGTTAAAGTTAAACCATTGAATGACATATTAGACTCCATTAACACTGTATCATGTACCATAATTTAGTTGTTTCCCATATTATCACCTTAATTGATAGGCTTGAATGTGTTTTTCATGTAGAGGCATAGCTCTCTCAAGTGATTAATGACAAAAAGGGGGAGAAAAAGAGGCATAGCTCTCTGTGTGTGTCTAATATGTTCTTTTTTGTGAAAATTGTCAATGCCTTGCTTCGGTAAGAGTGTGAAATATATAAAACCCAAATAATAGAGTCTATATGTAACTAGAAGAACAGATCTTTACCCAAAAAAGTTGTTGTGTCCTTTTGGACCACAACTTTTCACTGAACTCTTAAGCCACTTCGCTTTTACATGTCCAATTACAATATGACCAAATGGTATTTCAAAAAATACCACAAGTGACATGGTTTATCAGAAAAGACTCTTATCTCATTTACTTTGTGCCAAGTCTCTGTGAAGTTTGAACATACGATTGGTTATGGAACAATGGTTATGGAACAACTATGATAACTAACATAAGTAGTCTGTATAGATAGGTATAATTGTTGTCAATTATTTGTAAAGCTTATGGAATGAAAATGTTTGCTACATTGATTTATCGGGTTCATTTTATGACTTTTGTGGACATTACAAGTATTGGATTCTTTATTATTATACTTGATAGCATTTTATTATATTTGTATACATGAAAATCAAAATAACACCTACAATATTTTGTGCCTTTGCTAGGTTACGCTTCACGTATTACTATTAATCATAGATGATAATTTTGGACTCAAAGATCTATCATTCTTGAAGCTAGGTTCTCTTATCAAATTGCTCATTTGTTTTATTGGATGAAATTTTTAGTTCGTTGATGGTCACATTTACGTGTTTTGTGGGTGCGTATTATGGGCACATCATTGTACATTTCTTGTAGACAGAATATAAGAGAGAACCAAAACTACTGGGATGACAGGTTGTAGAACTTAACATGTCTCTTTCCATGTTATCTGTTACAAATTTTAGCTTTTTTTTTTTCCTGCATTAATCATGTTTATCTTGACCTTTTAGCGAAATGTTACTTTCTTTTTTTCTTTGACTGTTGAAGTATTGTGACATATATTTCTGTTTCTCTCTTGGTAAACCTTGACGGTATGAATAAGCAAGCATTCCTTTGATGATGTAATGTATTCCAAAAAATTCTTGCAACTTATTCCTAATTAGAGGGTTCTCAACATGGATCTTTGTAATTTTATTTTATTAAATGGCCAATCACAAGTGATATTGTTAACCAAAATAATGTAACATAATTTAGGACCTGGAAGGAAGTACTCTTTATTCATTTGTGTAATTGATGAAAAATTTAGTAACTTGCATACTAGGGTTTGAAAGTTAGGATGGGTAGGAGTGGTATCTGGTAGCATTTAATATTGTGGAGGAACATGAAATGGAGCTAGAGATTTTTTTTTACTAGGAGTCATAGTGTAGATAAGTTAAAAAAAAAAGTTCTTGAAAATCCAAAGAAAATGAAAATGAAAATGAAAATGACAGAGAGAAGATGTGAGAGAAAATACACTAAAAGAAAAAAAAGAAAACCCAAAAGGCTCAGTCTCTTTCTCTCTCCTCATTCCCCTTCTCTATAGTTCTCCATTTCCCCCCTCCATTAACAACCCACCTCAATGTTCTTTCTGAAAGAAAGAAAGTACAATCTGAAGGTAATTTATGCTAAAGTTTGAATCTTTACACTTTTTTAATATATAAAATTGATGACTATTAGAAATGACGTTTAGATTATGTGATTTGATTTCCGTATGGTCATTTTGTTTATTTTAATGGTTTAATTATGCAAGAATCTTATAAGTAGTGCCTAATTTCACCTAATTTTGAGTAAATATGGATATATCTAATTTTGTATCAATAATAAGATCTGGGTTTTTGTCTGATTTTGATCCTTATGTGTTTTTTTTGAGGGGTGATATTTGACCGAGTGTTTTATTGGTTTTAATTCTAAAGGAAACTTACTGGGTTGAGATTGAGTTTCTCTGTTTATGCAATTTTGGTGTGTAGTGTTCTTGGGACTTGATTGGATGAAGGTGAATCTGAAGCTGTGATGCTTAAGTAGTGCAGGAAAGGAATTTTGGGTTTGTTTTGATCAACGGAATTTCGACATTTCCTTTTTACTAAATGAGGTAAGTAAATTATGCGATTCTATCGTTATTGGTGCCTTCATTTTAGATTAGTAAGTAGATTATTTTACATTGTTTGTTTAGTAAATGAACTACGTTTTGTATGAATCTGAAGTTGTGTCTGCGTTTTGTATTGCATCAGAACCCAAAATCCATATATAACTTACGAGAGAAAGAGAAAGGATTGTACCAAGTACTTGAGCACCAAACTCCTCGAACAATGGTGAGTCCCACCAGAAGAGGATTATATGCAGCAGCAGAGAATCCAAAAACATAATCTTGAAATGAAACCTCTGTTCCATTGAGATACTCATTATATTCATAACCATTGCTTAATCCCAAATACCTAATATCACTTGCACCTTAAAAACACAAAATGTTCCTCATTTATTATCTCTAATCCCACCTCTTTAATACCCAAAAATAAAAATGCTAACTTTTTACTGGAGTTGCACGGACACAAAATGCTTTTTGAATATTTTGGGATCTAAATCAACCCATTTTTTTCTTAGATTTAATAAACTTTCATGTATTCAAAGTTTCATTGAATTTCATGTAATTGTTTTAATTGTTTATTGATTCAAGTATGATATTTGTTGTTTTCTCACTATCAAGTTTTACAATTCTGTTCTTTTGCTCGCAATTTGCACAATTATGACCCAAGTTTTGCTGTATAAATCTGTGTTTTCAATTGCAATTTTACAGGAGTGGATGCTGACAAATTATCTGTAGTGGGTTTGTCTTCAATTATTGTAAGTTGCATAATTTGTATGTTTATTTATCTTTTTCTACACGCACAAACACACATATGTACTATTTATCAGACATATGTATTGTATATTTGCTATGTCAAATGAGGAAAACTGCAAGTTGCACCAGGGTATATTTGCTATATCTACCTGTTTCTCTTTTGAATTATTACTCGAAAAACTGCAAGTAGAGAGATGTGAGGAGGAAAACTTTACTAATTTAGTACACACAAAATTAGTTTATGTTATTATTAGTTTTGGTGGTTGTAGACTTTAGTATTATTACTCTCTTTATAATACGATAAAAAAAAAATTAATCTGTAATGTTAGGGATAAATTGAGTTGACAAGATAATTGCATGCAAGGAATAAATTGTCACCAGTGTCATAAATGTAATTTATTTAAATATAAAACTTTAGCAACTCCAGTAAAAAGTTAGTATTAGAGATTGAGCGAGAGTCCGCATAAAACTTTGAACTAATTCATACTTTATCCGTTTCTTGATGCAAGTCGTTTTAGAATTGTGTACTGTATTAAAAAAACAATTGTATAACTTTAAATATAATATTAATTATCTATATTATCTTTATATTATAAAAAGAGAGTGTTATTTATTAGCAAAAAAAATAGTGAGAGAACCAAAATTATATTTAATACTTGGAGTAATATTGAAAACTAAATAATTAATAATTACTTAAAATTCTCAAACCACTTATATTAAAATTGAGTGTCATGACTAACATAGCAGTAGTTTAACCAACTTTATACCCTACAGATTATAAAGTGTACAGGTGTGGCTTCAAATGCTTTCTGAATATTTTGGAATCTAAATCAACCCATTTTTTTCTTAGCTTTAATAAACTTTCATGTATTCAGAGTTTCACTTAATTTCATGTAATTGTTTTAATTGTTTATTGATTCAAGTATGATATTTGTTGTTTCTCACGATCAAGTTTTACAATTACGTTTCTTTTGCTTAATTCGCATGATTATGATTCCAAGTTTTGTTGTATAAATCTGTGTTTTCAATGGCAATTTTGCTGGAGTGGATGCTGCTGACTAATTATCTGTAGTGGGTTTGTCTTCAATTATTGTAAGTTGCATAATTTGTATGTTTATTTATCTTTTTCTACACGCACAAACACACATATGTATTATTTATCGGACATATGTATTGTATATTTGCTATGTCGAATGAGAGGAAAATTGCAAGTCGCACTGGGATATATTTGCTATATCTACTGTTTCTCTCTTGAATTATTGCTCGAAAAAAAGCTAAGTAGAGAAATATGAGGAGGAAAAGCTGCATTAATTTAGTACACACAAAATTAGTTTCATTATTATTAGTTTTGGTGGTTGTAGACTTTTAGTATTATTACTCTCTTTATAATACGATAAAAAAAAAAATTAATCTGTAATGTTAGGGATAAATTGAGTTGACAAGATAATTGCATGCAATGAAGAAATTTTGTCACCAGTATCATAAATATAATTTATTTAAAGATAAAACTTTAGCAACTCCAGTAAAAAGTTAGTATTAGAGATTGAACGAGTCCGTGCATAAAACTTTATCCTAATTCATACTTTATCCATTTCTTGATATAAGTCGTTTTAGAATTGTGTACAGTATTAAAAATAATAATTGTATAACGTTAAATATAATATTAATTATCTATATTATCTTTATATTATAAAAAGAGAGTGTTATTTCTTAGCAAAAAATAGTGAGAGAACCAAAATTATATTTCTTAGCAAAAAATTATACTTGGAGTAATATTGAAAACTAAATAATTAATAATTACTTAAAATTCTCAAACCACTTATATTAAAATTGAGTGTCATGACTAACATAGCAGTAGTTTAACCAAATTTATACCCTGCAGATTATAAAGTGCACAGGCGTGGCTTCAAATGCTTTTATCTATATTTTCCAATACGCTAACACTGTAAATTTGTAAACCGAACCATTTGGATAGCTTTACGAAATTATTGTAATAAGAAATTTGACAAACAACGTGGTGTACAAATGCTTGATCGCATTACATGCTCCAAATATTCTCGCCATCGCAAACTACGGTGCAAAGTGCAAACAAAACAATATATTTCGAAAGTGTTACTTATTTTGATGTAGAACAATATCCGGAGATAGATCATTGTTGAAAATAATTGATAAAAATAAGGGAATAATGCATTTCTTTCAATTCCTAATTTTCTATGCACGGAAGCTTAAATCCTCCAGTTTCACATTAACTCAAGTACAATTAGATAGTTTTGAGAACTAAATACAATGGCGTTCATTTGGCAACAACTTTAGGCTATAACCGTTGCAGTTATAGTCATAGTTATGTCATCGGTTTTTTATATCTTATAACGAAAAAAAAAATCCAACGTCATGGCGGATCGTTTTTGGTTCACTCCCTATGGAGTAAAATGATGTAAATCCACCGATCTTTTATAAGGTCACTATTCAAATGTTGCGATATCACTTCGTGAATATGTTGCACCCAAAATAAAATACTCAAATTACTTTTGATGTCATTAAGAAATACTCCCTTCATTAAGAAATTACTTTTGTTGTCATTAAGAAATAAACCCTTTTGAGGAGAGTATCAAATATATTCCATTTTTACCCATAGTGGATCCTATATATAGTAAACAAGGAATCTCAAATTTGGGAGTGCTTATAGAACATTTGATCTCTTATCGCAAAGATTGGTGCTTTTCTTCCTCCTCCTCGTGTCCATTGACTTCTCGCTCCCTCGTGGCCATCTCCTGTTACTCCTACGATTCTTGCCGCCAGTACCAAATCCTAAATAAAGTTGTGATATCTCCGATTTTGTCCTCAAATGTCGCATAATGTGGGATAGATAGATTGCATATATGTAGATTTTGATTATTACCAAACTTAAGGCCTATTATCTATACCTACCGTGGTAGAGTCCTCTTGATTCAAGTTCCATTTTAACTATCATTTTAATTTCAACATTAATTTGTATTGATTTTGCTTCAAAAATATTTGCGATACCTCTAATGTGGTTGATTGTTTCAAAACTATTTTATTGTGGATTAATTGACATTTGTGGAGAAACTTAAGCGCTACGTTAGGGTCAAATTCTTGATTGTGAAGATATTTCTACTTGATTATGCGATTATCTAATTATAAGCTTAAATAAGCATACACATGAAGAATTTACCAAGTTCACAAGTTTTTTTTTGTCAAACTTATTACTAACCTCTCCTCCGTATTGGAAAAATAAATAAATGACTTTATATCTCTAGGAGAAAGCGAACAATCTAGAAGAAATACAATAGCATTGCTATATAAATTTGAATTATCCGCTTGAATATCATTGTAATTGTCCATATTCCCCATATATTTGAGCCATTAATCTTAGATGGATGTAATTTTCCAAACTACATAACATGTATAGGTGTAATTTTTGTATAGATAGATTGGGGATTAATTGTGATGTAAGTAAAGGAGAAAAATCCCTAAAAAATCAAATAAATGCCATATCACTTATTGTTAAGTATGGAAAAATGACAAAACATGCGGTCGTGAGTAATTCCATTTAATTAATTCTAAGTTGCATTTATGCAGATTATCTAATTATAAGCTTAAATAAGCGGACCGTATCGAAGAATTTATCAAGTTCACAAGTTTTTTTTCTTTGTCGAACTTATTACTTTATCCTTTCATGTATTGGAAAAATAAATAAATGACTTTATCTCAGAGAAGCGAACAATCTAGAAGAAATACAATAGCATTGCTATATAGGCTGAACTATCCGCTTGAACATTATTGCAATTCTTAAATCGTATCCAAGTAATCACGTGTCAATTGTTTCGTTCTTGCGATACTACTAACATTTTGCTTTCTCTTATAAATAATGATTTTTGTTATAAACAATATTTGTTGGTAGTGGGCGTTCTTAGATGGATAGCCTTTCTTTTCAAAGGTTTATGTACTTAAAGACATGGTAGAAGCTTGATGATCTCTGAGGTAAATATTATTATATATATTTTTGGGTATATATTGAAGGATACTTGGTGTAAGTCGTAAAGAATATATTTGGTGTAAGATGTAAAGTAAAGGGTGGTGCTCAACATGTTGTTTCTCTATTTTACTGCATATATGTATTTTTGTTCTCCGAGTCTTTTGTTAAGTTGGGTAATTATACATGGTTATGATGATTTTGAGTATGGAATGATGTTTTTTTGGTGGTTTGGATATGTATGGATGATTGTAAGTTTTTTAAACAGTTTAGATTTTTACGGATATCTATTTTTAAAGGAAACTTCTTAGAAATTTCAAGAAATTAGTAAATTACTTAGCTTGATATTTTGGTGGTTGAATATGTTAATTATTGAATATGTATTAATTTTTTGCATGGTGTGATGATTTTGGGTATGAAATGATGGTTTTTTTGTGGTTTGGATATGTATGGATGATTGTAAGTTTTATAGAGCGAGTTTAGATTTGTGCGGATATCTATTTTAAGCGAAACTTTGCCAAATTTTTTTAAAATCGAGAATGACTAAACTTTGCCCAAATTTGCGATGGCGGATGATTTTTTTTGGCTATATGTTTGACCAAATTTACCTTTTTACGGTTGGGTCAATTATTTTTGAAGTTTTTATTTTATTTTAATTTTTATTTAATCGGTGAAAGAGCTCTAAACCAATTTGGTGCACATGAACCTTTTAAGCAAGTGGGTATCATTCTGTTATTTCAAAACTACAATGCTTTTTACTGTTAATGTATCGGTATTTGGTATTGATGGACACATTTGTATGATGTATCGTCTTAAAATAATTTTACTAATTAATCCATGTTCCATCTAAAATTGCAAATTAAATGAAGGGAATCGATAATATATACGTGAGAGAAGTGCTTTTAAATGTGCTTGAAGAAAATATGAAGGTCATTGGCATTGGGATTGTTTGAATTTAATAAATGTAGTTAAGCGGGCTAGCAGTCAAATTTATTGTTGAGTGAATGTGGATGTTGGTTTTAGTTGTTTCCTTAACAAATTCATTTTTTTCATGCCGGTCTCAATTTGTTAATAATGAGTATGTAGATATAATTTGTGGTAAAATTCTTGACTTCTTTATTTTTTGGGTGGGATGTCTATCTTGATTAGAAATTTTCTTATTTACAACAAATAATTACTTAAAATTTCTAATTTTTATCAAATATATACTCTTTAAACATTGTAACTCACATTTTCATTTAAATTTATCCTTAAGTATTAAATAATTACACGAGTATTAGTAGTCTTGGGAGCACGGAGTTAACCTAGTGTATTTATATTACTTAATATAATAGTTAATATTGTTAAAAAAAAAAACTTCATTAAGCCCATTTAGTCAAAAAAAAAGACTTTAAACAATTCAAATTTAAATGCAAATAAATTTATTGATCGATTCAAAATTCAAACGATTTTTTTCCAAAACAAAGACTTAACAATGGTAATAGATTCCATTCAAATTCATTCAACTGAAACAAACAGCCGCTAAGTTTATGCTTGCTTTTACAATCAGATACTTGGATGATCATTCGAAGTAGAGTAGGAAGAAAAAAATATATATATATATATATATATATATATATATATATATATATATATAGGTGTTTCCTTTGCCAAGTGCTGTGGTGACTTGTTAAAAGTATTGTGTTTGCAGGTGCAAGACACAGAGAGAGACGCTTTCCGAACCAGTTAGTGTTGCATAACGATTCACTCTGGATATGCTTAATTGCCATCACCTTTACCGGTATTCGTGTAGGTTTTGATTATTTTCCTTTGTGTTCCTTGGATGAATGTAATCAACAGCCTAATGGATTTTGTTTTGGAGTATGTGAGATTATTATGTTAATTGGCTACAGTGACAGTGGTCCACTATGGATATTGTCCTACTGTGGACAGCTTGATGAAGAGGAGAGTGATGTTTAATGTTTTAATGGTAATGGTGCCCTTTGATTGTTGTCATTAATATTATAAATGTTATTATTACTATTGCATTTGTTTTTTGCTAGACAGCATGCTCTTTTTGAGTGTGGTCATAAAAAAGAAAAAAAATCTAAAGATACAAAACCAATTGGCATTTTAATGGCACAATTATTTCCTCTCATTACACCCTTTGCAACCAAAGTTGGAAGAAAATGTTTGAAACAAAAATATAGAAATCTCCTACATTCTCCGTCTCCCCGAAAACATTGAGCCTGCAAGTGGCTACTTACTTCGGGCAATTGCGCCTGCTATGCACTAATTAATCAGGATCCCTTCAGTACGGCCGAGGGAGACAAAGGAGGGGCATCCAGCTGGTAAAGGTTCAGGGCAGGGCCAACAAACCGAAACAATATCCATGCCCCAATTATAATGAAGATGGAGGCATAAGCAAACTTATTGATCCAGAACAACAGACCCTTTTCTCCCACATACAGCTCTATTGCCTTCTCGATCAGGGTCATGGATTCCCAGTCTTTGGGAGCTGAAGCCTTTGGCTGCTTAGGAAACCCATTGGCGCCACCACTTTCTTCTTGTTGTCGAGCTCTCCTCCTCGATCCTCTCTTGAACCGAATCTGGACGCTGTCTGGCTGCGTTCCAGATGGTGGAAGTGGTGGCGATGCATCATCGGCACCCTCTTTGCTGGTGGTGGTGTTGTTACTACTGTCACCGGAGCTTTTTGTGGGGCAGAGAATGAGTGATTGGCGATGGTGAAGCTGAGCAGCCCTTTGGGGAAACCGAGTAGGGAAGGCAGTGAAAGGTTTTGTGAAAGATAGGATAGTAGTGTTCATTTTTGGCTGGAGGAACAACAGCAGCCACTAGGTGGATTTTCTTATCCGTTTATATCCTTTTGGGAGGACAGGCTTCCTCATTGTAGTATTGACAAGTCCCTGTGACTTGGTGTGGGTGAAACCTTTTATGCCGATGCTTTGCCAATAATTTGGTGCATGGGTATTGTATATGATGACTGTAGTGGAGTTAAATACTACTTTTTATTTCTATTTTATCTGGATAATATATATTTTACTTTTTGTAACTTTAACTTTCTATCCACCAAAAAATAGGGCAATTCTCACCTTTATTTTTTCAAGTCGATATGGAATATGTTTATATTGTGAATTTAAAATTATAAATTATCTAAAAATATTATTAATTATAAAAATGTATTGTTATTAAAAATTAAATGTATGAATTACATCAATTTGAAGTGAAAATTTGACTTCAAAAGTCCAGAATCGATATTTTGTTTTGAAATAGATAGAGTACATTACATATAAATCAATATCATCAATATAAAATATTTCATCCTGTTAAATGGGACTTAGTCATTCAGCTCAAATCGTAGTGGCTGACAGACAAATTCAGTCATTTAGACGATTTTTATTTGAAACAAACGCATTGAATGACTGAATCGGTTAGTCATTCAATACTAATCAAACAACCCCTAAGTCAATATATATGTGTGGGTAACAAAGTAAAAAAAAAAAAAGAGTAAGCAAAATAATTCTAATAGATAGAAATTATTAAATCATTTCTTAAATTTATATACGTAACAGTAATAGTAATATAGTAATAGTGTAGTTTAAAAATTAGAATCATTTCTCTTTTCTTTTCTAATTCTAAACTCACAAATATGAGAAAATTTAATAAAAATCTCATCCATTTTTTTTCCTTTCTAAAACTCACAATGAAAAACTATAATCTTATCCCATCTCATCCCCTCCTATACTTTTTATTCCCATCTAATCTCTTCAAACTAACTATAATCCTATCTCATTTCATCCCCTTCTACACTTTTTCTTCTCATTCAATCTCTCTAAACTCCCAAACACAACCTAAGGGCTATCCAAATATTGTGAAATGTTATTCAACTTTTTAAATTTTAGTAATAATTTTGCCAAAAAAATAAAATATGTGCTATATTCTTGGAGGATATTTATTTTAATAATAAAATTTTAGTTTAAATTTGAACAAGCGACATCCTGCGACCTTAAGCACAACATGCAACTTGAAATAGTAGCCATTCTTTACCTCTGCCTTTTAAAAGGATTGGCAAATGGCAACTAATCAAAACAGTTGATCATACTTTTTTCCCCGATGTTATTTATTTGACAAAATTTACCATAAGACTTTACATTAACGAGGACCACAAAAGCATTTTACACATTTCAATTACTACTACAAATAAAAGTAGTCCCAATTTACATGGTTGTTGGCCCTTTTTGTTTGTTACTATTTTCATCTCATAAAAATTCAAAATGTAAAAAAAATAATTGTACTTTTTTAATAGGGAATAATGATCATACATAATTTTGTATGTTTAATTTGTGCAGTTTGTCAAAATTACGTCGTTTTGACATATTTATTTTTGATTTCTGATTTGAGGGAAGATAAGTTTTTTTTATAAAAAAAAACAAATCTGCCAAAACAAAGTATCTGCACAAATAAAATATACATAGTTGTGTATGGCCATATTGCCCTTTTTAATATTAATATTAAGTATAAAATGACATGCCTTCTAATTTATTATCGTAATATTGTTGGGGGAAACATGGTTCCCACATGTTTCATTGTCACATGAAGGTGGGACTCACTGTATACTCATGTGAGAGACGGTCATATCAAAAATACATGTAGAAATATCAGTTCTCTATTATTGTCATACTATTCTATTAAATTTATAATTTATTATTTTTAAAAATATATATGAGGCAAAATATATTTTTTATATTTGTAAATTTTATAAATATGATTTTTTGTGGTAGGAAGGGAGTATTTGTAACCCAATTCATATGATCATCAATGAAAACAATATTTTGGTCTACCAAATCTGCCCTTTACGCTCTGTCACTAAGTTTTAAAATGAACGAACAAAAAAAGAAATAGACAAAAAAATTAAATTGTTTTTGTGTTACTAAGTTTTTTAATAAACGAAAAAACAAAGAAATAGATGAAAATTTTAATCAATTTTCTTGTCAATTTTTTTGTCCAAAAATAAATAAATTTGAACAAAAAACTAAATAACATAAGATCAATAATATATTGATGTATACATTCAAATTGTACAGTCAAAGTATAAAATGATAGGATAATAAAATTTTTATCTATCATCTCTCTTCAACATTTTCTCTCTCTCTCTCTCTCTCTCCCTTTCTTTATTTATTATTATTTTATACTTTGGTACATATTTGGAGGAAGTGGTTAGTATGAAGTTCATTTTTGAGTAAATTTATCAATTGGCCAATAGAGTACTGACTCGCAGACCCTCTATGTGTGTCTGCATTCTATTGGTCTTGAAACTTAATTTTTTTTCTTAATAAACTCAGTAATAATATGTAAAAAATACACAAATTTTATAT
Organism: Panax quinquefolius; assembly: GCA_020205615.1. Lineage (NCBI taxonomy): Eukaryota > Viridiplantae > Streptophyta > Magnoliopsida > Apiales > Araliaceae > Panax > Panax quinquefolius. The sequence goes on along the minus strand of CM035172.1, from coordinate 12,704,465 downwards.
TCTTCTCTTTTTCATTATAAGTTATATTTGAAAAAAACTATTTTCATAAATATTTTTAATATTTTAACATGTTTTTTTTCACATTAAAATAAAACTCACTTTATTTTCATAAAAAAGTCATGTATCAAAAATATATATTGACATATCCATTCTTTTATTTTCCGTCTCACTCTCGGAAACGAGGTGTAAAAGTAATTTGGCTGATATTATGATTTATGCGTGTCCCCTCCCGTATTTATTTAGGAAATAATATTAACATCTTAATGTCCTCTTCAACTTCGAATTCCCACTATTTCTCTCTCTAAAAAATACACAACCGATTCTATCCGAGTTGAGTCTGCCTTGTGAAGAACACCATGAATGGCGTTCAAGCTCGTACGACTGACTCGTTCCTGCTTAACTACAACGCCGACGAACTCCGAATCGCATCGGAGTTTCTATCGAATTGGCTACCTTTTCTATCAAGAGGTCTTTGCCCACGCTGCACTCAGACCCTCTCCGATCGAGTTCGATCCCTCCACCCAGGTATACTTTAGGGAGAGAAAATCTAATAGGACTACGTTTTCTTTACACATATTACATTATGTGTTTGTATTTATATATTTGACTGCATGTACGCATTTGTACTTGATGTTTTTTTTTTTATTTTATAAAGATCAGATTTTGGGGAATTCTATCTTTTTCTCTCTTTGTTAAGATGAGGATGGTCCTACAATTCAATGAAATTTAGGATTTTTTTTTGGTTGCATATGTTATCTGATAGTAGTATTTGTTGTTTCTGTTGTTGGGTGATTGTGGAAGCAGACAATGGCGCTGAGCCCTTGAAGAAAGAAGACAATTTAAGTGTTTCAACACCAAGTACTGTGGATTTGGATGGATATATTGATGGTCATGATAAGGATGACACCAATTCTATTGGGAGTTGGAAGGACCGTGTAAACGATACCGCAGATACAAATTCTTTAGGGAGTTGGAAAGATGGGGCGAATGGATGGACAGAACCGGCTGAGTCCTCGATGAGCGATAGGATTGGCATGTCTACGCCGGTTGAAAACCCACGGGTTCATATGTCGTGGGCTGATATGGCACAGGAAGACGAGCTTGAAGCAGATGAAGAGGATGCATTGGCTTCTCTGTTGTCTTATGGTAATGCTTCATCAGGAGAGGGGACAGAAGCTGTGAAAGTCTATTCAAAACCCATGTTATCAAGGGAGCAAAGAGAGTATATTCGGTTTACTAATGTGAAGAGGAAGAAGGATTACATTTGTTTTGAGAGAATTAACGGGAAACTTGTGAACATTCTTGATGGCCTGGAGCTACACACTGGTGTTTTCAGCGCAGTGGAGCAGAAGAGGATAGTTGATAAAGTTTATGAGCTTCAGGAGAAGGGGAATAATGGAAAATTAAAAGGTCAGTCAAATTAGACTAGTACTCTATGCCGTCATATATCATAAAAACCTTTCATGTACTTGCAATCATGTTTCTGTTTGTTGTCTAACTGTTGAAATTAAATCATTTAGAATGGTTTGATATACCAAGACATTCATTTTTATTTTGGTTTTTGGTTTTGGGCAAAATAAATTGCATTCTTCGTTCTATTTCTACTTTTTGTAGAGTTTTTGCGAGAACTGGTGTTGGAGTACTATGCTACTTTTGTGTGTGTGCTCTGAAGCAGTGTTTTAAAAAAATGTATGCATGACTCATCCAGTAAAACTAAATGCTCAACTAGTCCAACTTTGTTCATTAGATATAGTTTTAGGTTTCTGATTCTCTAAGACAGTAGTAAGTTTCCGAATACCCGTGGAGTGAGATTTATTAAGTGCGGTGAAATGTTAAACTAGATTTAAAAAAATTATGTTATATGTTTTGTCCTGAACAACAGAGAAAAGCATACATTGCCCATGGCAACTCAGATAAAAAATAGGATTAGAAACGTTTGTTGAACCTATGAGTTGAGATCACTTGTGAAATAACATGAATTTGAATTGTTGGGACAAGAATAGGAACCTTATGAGAGTTTAAGAGCAAGAGCAAGATCAATTTTTTTCATTTATCTCACTGTAGCATGTCGAAGTGTTCACTGTGTAAACTAATGAAGAGCATATAATTTCATGAAATATAACGACCTAAATGTTTAAACAACAATTACGTGAGCACAGTACATATTTTGCAAGTGATTATGTAACTGGATCTAGTTTATACTTTCAAACTCCTTTTCCATTGTTAAGATCAACTCCTATTAGTTACAACGTCACTACCCCAAGGATCTTGTAGTGGGGCAGTGTGGTGATGCTCCGCACACCGCTATCCCAAGGGTTTCTCTACCACAAAAGAGAGGAAAATAGTTCATAGCTTAAAATCAATAATCAATAATACGTAGAATTATAATCTTGTGGGGATTACTCGTTATTTAAAGAGACTCAAAATCCTAATATTACTTGGAGAACAATAAAAGTACTAAATGATAAAAATTCCATAACTAAATAATAATATTTGCTAATAATATAAATATCCTAAATCCCCACTAATAAATAAGTAAATAAATAATTACATCAAAATTTCCCAAATTCGACATAACAAAACTTTCATAAAATAAATATAAATTTCTTCTCGACTCTTGACTTGTCGTGCTTGTCGCCAGTCCAGAAAAATGAATAAAATATGATCTATAACTTCCTTCAGATGGTCGGTGACTGTAACTTGTTGATGAAAGTTTTGAAAGAAGTGACAAACTATCTGAGGTCTAGGGAATCTTCCTCAATTTTGTTGACATTTTATCTTGATTGGATATTTCCTTGGTAGTCTTACATTACCAACTAAGTTATGTATTACCTGCCTACTTATTTCCCTATCCTTCTCATCTGGACTAGTATCAAACTCTACCTTCAGATGGTTATCACTTAGCAGTTAACACTAGTTCAAGCTTCTGATGATATCTTTCTTGGTTATTTCACCCCTTAAATAACATCTATTGTACCTCCTCTTGCACTAAGGTTAATTATTTGGTGCTAGTTGTTTTCTTAAAATGATAATTTTATATAAAGGATGCAATTATTTTTGTCATTTAATTTAAATTCAAAAATTTTGCACGTGTTGGCAGGCAATTAGGATTAATTACAACACTTTAGTAGTCAAATTTAATTTTCAATTAGGGAATCAAATTGGGTAAACTTTTCTTTTATTAACTTTTGTGTCAGATATGCTTGATTGATATGCTGATATCATAGTGCGTACCTTTTGTTTGCAGAGCGCACTTATACTGCACCCCATAAGTGGATGAGAGGCAAGGGACGCGTGACTATCCAATTTGGTTGTTGTTATAATTATGCACCAGTAAGTTTGTATTTCCTTGCCGCCTTTATAAATTTGAGTTTTATGTGTCTATTTCTGTCTTGCTGGATACATAGTTATGATAATTGACTGAAATTGCTTTAATGAGCACGGTAATGAAACATATAGAATGCATTACAATTTCAGTGACTTCTTGCAGGATAAGAAAGGTAACCCCCCAGGCATCCTCCATAATGAACTTGTAGATACCATTCCTCATCTTTTCAAGGTTATCATCCGGCGGTTGGTCAAATGGCATGTTATTCCTCCAACCTGTGTACCTGATAGTTGTATTGTAAATATTTATGATGAAGGGGACTGCATACCACCTCATATCGACAATCATGATTTTCTTCGGCCCTTCTGTACCGTGTCATTTCTTAGTGAGTGCAATATAGTTTTTGGATCAAACTTGAAGGTTGTGGGTGCTGGTGAGTTTGATGGTCCTTTTCCAATAGCCCTGCCAGTTGGGTGAGTATGATGTGAATAACATTATAATATTTCTTTGTCCTTGTTCTGCCACTCTACATGTACTTTAGTGATTATGTATGATGCATGACCGTTTCGTTTGTTATTATTATGTCTACAAATCAATTTCAAGTGGTTTTCTGATTGCATAAGCTTTCCTCCAGATCTGTTCTGGTCTTCAATGGAAACGGGGCCGATGTGGCTAAGCACTGTGTTCCAGCAGTTCCTACTAAAAGGTATAATCCAAAACTCATTTGATAGTATTGTTGAGAACTGTTTCTGCTCATCTTTGCTTGAAAGGATGATTTGTTGTTATTATATATATATTCGCTTGAACTCATGTATTCGTTTTTGTATGCTTACCCAGGATATCAATTACATTTAGGAAAATGGATGAATCCAAATGGCCTATAGGATTTGTTCCTGAACCTGATTTGCAAGGACTCCAACCACTGTCCTATGAAGAAGACAGATCAAAACATTCAAATTTAAAATCAAACCGTCCTGTAAACTGGCAGGCAACAAAAAAGGAGGATAACAGAGACAAAGTGAAGGAAGTGGGTTTGTTAGGTCAAGGGCCTAGGTTATTTGGTCAAATTCGAGAAGGCCCTTGGAATAGGCGGCGAGTCAGGTTGAATTTGGAGAATTGATGGGCATATAGTGTGTGAATTTGTTTGTCAACCTCCCATCACCAAACTGTATACTGTCAGTTGTTTGTGATGCTACTGTCAACTACTTGAGGATTGTTTTGATGGTAAGGTCATCTTTCTGCAGTTTTTGCAAAATAGCTAGTCAAGATATGAGCATATTGTTAGTGTAAAGAATTTTAGGAATACCATCTCTTGTAAAAATTCTAACGATTGATGACATTGGAATATTTCTTTTGTATATTACAAGTTTGACGATAGATTTGGGATTCTGAAATTCACATTCATTAACTAACCTATTTCTTTGTCGTGGTTCTCCAAAGTACATTAATTAGCTTTGTAGTTCGGGTGAGCTTTTCTATTAACTTAGAGACCTCTTCTTGTCTTAAGTTTTGAGCAAACAATTTCCGATTTAGGTAACCTTTATTTAAGTACTACTCACTCTTTGGTGGCTGAAAAGGAATTAATACTAGCTTTTATTTGAGTCCAACAAGGAGTATAGAAATTTCACAAACACAAGGCTGTTCAGCCCTTGTGGATGCGCTTTTTGCCCCCCCCCCCCCCACCCCACCCCACCCCATATGAGATCTTCCATTCACATATGATAATTCGCATATATATGAGATCTTCCATTCGCATATGATAATTCAACATAAAAATTAAATATAAATTATTTGTATTTTGACCCCAGACATGATGTGAAGTATATAAAGCTAAATAGTTAGAAGCCCCAAAAACTGCCTGCCTTGTGACTCCTTCCATGCAAATTAAGGAAAATACTATTAATTTACCTCCCACCAAAAATTGCACACACACACACTGGTGACTGGTGAGCGCATATGTACTAAATTATATACTACTTATTTGAGATGAAAACATATATATATATATATATATATATATATATATATATATATCTTGGCCGTCTAAAATGAAGCTTAAAGAAAGCGAAGCAAAGGCGTCGTCTTTGGTTTTACTATGATGATGATTCGCTCGATCCGTCGTCATACAACCATGTAGTCTTTTGGCGACCGAATTCGAACCGTCGCCATATAAAACACCAAAAGCAGTGACAGTTTTCTTTGATTTGCTTTTTAAAGTTCGCTTTAGAGCTTCTCCATATATATATATATATATCCGAAAATCCATGCGCAGACATAGATGTATATATGTACACATAACTCAAATAAATAAATTGCAGAAGTTGGACCAAAACATTAATTTACCTACGTACCCTTTCAGGGATATATCAATATATATATATATATATATGAGAATTAAAAGATTCAGTCAACTTGAAGCATAAAGCTGTTATCAACAGAATGATAGTAGTAGTTTAAATATACTCCATATATACCGGAGTAAATTATTCGAACATTATAATTAATTTGTAACGTGTTTCTTGTGGTCCAACACTACTCCAACAATTCATAGCACTGCTGTAGAGCATGCATAAACCCTAACTGCATTAAATTTGTGGGTGCACGCTAAAACCATAGATACAACTGCAAAAACTACAAACATATACTATATATATACTAGTAGTATACTACCAAATAAATACGTACAACTCTCTCTCTCTATATATATATATATATATATATATAAATATATGTATATGTGCGCGCGTATATACACACTCCTATATTGCGAAGTCGGAATGCAAACACTTGCATATAGAGAGTACTATCTCCGTCCCACAATAAGTGATGTGTTAGAACTCCAATATAATTTTTGTAATATTTTCCATATATGACCTTTACGCATTTAATTGTATTTATTACATCTTACCATCACTTCTGATTAAAAACGACACTCATTAACTTCTTCAACTTCAAAGAAAATATATTAAGGGTATTTTTTGCCATTTTAGGCTTGTGTATTGGTATGTGTGTAATTTTAATTTAAAAAACTAATTTTTATTATGGGATGGAGGTAATATTTATTAAGTTATCGTACGTGGGAATGTCTACTCTGGGTAAGTTTTGGTACTTCACGCGAAGAATCAATGTGTAGTACTAGTCCACATAATTATGGGTTTATACCTATAGCTAGCTAGAATATTCTAGTATCAGTAATTATATAGCATGCATGTAGCTAGAGCTAGTTACTAGGGTGCTTGTTTGGAGACAAGAGAATGGACGGGAAGAGAAAATTATTCTTTTCAATATTTTTAGGAGTAATTAAGAAAGTTTCATTCCCTTACCCCAAATTAAAACTCTAGCACTATATAAAGTCTCTCGCCATAATATATATCTGAATGATAACGCGCTACAAAATCTGCTCACTTTGACCTTACAATGATATTTAGAGCTAGCGCATTAATTCATCATTTTTTTCTCTACATAAGTTCCTCTCTAGAGCTTAATGAGAAAGGGGCAATAAATTAAGAAAATAAGACTAATATAATTATATATTGGTAGTTAATTAGCCAGAAAGGTAGTGTATATTTATGAGAAATTAAGAAAGAGTATATATTGATGATATATATGTGTAGGTCTAGAGAGAGATAATTAATTAAGTGGGGATTGAAATTAATAAAGATGAAGAGGGATGATTACCCGAAAGAAACGGAGGAAAGCTAGCCTCATTTCTAGGCATGCATGGCCATGTGAGGTAATATATATATATATATATATATATATATATATATATATATCATTTTTGACTACTGATGAGACAAATAGACAAACAAATCATGATGATTTGGACATACATACATACTTGCATGCATATATATTGCATGATGAGGAAAGGAAAATCTCATGATTATACTGTCAAAATCAAAGAAATTATATAACCTGTTGGTCATGATATTTTCTCTCCTTAGACCGTATAAATTGGGCTTACTCATTTAATTAATTTATTGGCCTTTATTATTGAATTATGAAAGTCATTGAGCCCAATCACCATATTATTTTCATTTTAACCTATAAGATCGGGTCGGTTCAGTGGATCGACCCCTTAAACATTTTAATATCTATTATTTTGACTTGCAATGATGAAAAAACATGACGGTTGACTAGAACACCCGCCATGCATTAATATGGATGGGATCATAACCGGCCGGCGGTAGGAACAGTGACCAAAAGCAGTGGATATACTACATGTAGTTAAGCGAGAACCCATCGATCGAGGGGGCGTGTCGGGGTAGTAGTGGGTGCACGATAATCCGAGCAAAAGAAGAGTATAGCTTAGCAAGAAGTCTTCACAAAAAGGTATGTACACACATATTATCATTCATAATCACACACACACCCGAGAATTATTATCTCTCTCAATACACTAGGCATTACATCCTCCATTTGTTAACCTTGTGAACACGTTCGCATCGACTCTCACGCCGAAGCTATCCCAAGCCGGAACAACCGTCGAAGCTTGTGGTGTTTATCGTGTTTCTTGTGCGAGGATCGAGGCGTCTTACGTGATTGGGACGTGGCGGAAGATCTTGGCGTTAACATTGGCGCTAGAAGGAGGGGGTTCTAGTGTCATTGAAATTTTAATCACAATTGTTTAACTACTTGGAAGATGATGAGGAGAGAGATGGTACACGGAAAGGCTGGCGATGGGTGTCACTCATCAACGCCTCGTACTTGATAAAGGATTATGCGGGTCTTAAAAGTGCTCACGAGAGCACGGCCTCTAAGCACAATTCAGGAGAACTTCGTCCGAAGATCCATGTTGGGGCCAGACGAAAGTTGATTTTCAATGATGATAAAGAGCGTGATCATGGTCAGGGGCGGGCGGAAGGCTCACCGACCAGGACTCATCGTCGAAGTGGTCAGGAGGACAGAGCTGCCAAATTGGCGAGGATGGCGGACGAAGCAGATAAAGCCTTGGAGGTTCTGTTAAAACAGAGGGAAGATATAGCCGAACAGATGCTTCGGGTGGTGGAGTTGAGGGACGAAGCATCTATCCATGTTCAGTCCGAGAGACGGAGTAGGCATAAGGAGATGTCACGGCGAGAGGGTAAGGAACCGGAGCATTCTATCGACGGTGTCAGAGATCGTTCTCGCATGATAGGAGGAGATCGAGGAGCGAGAACTCCTTGGCCTCGAAGAAGCAGCGATGGTCGTTGGCTCTCGGCATCGCGATGGCGATGAAGCGAAGAAGCGGTCGAGAGAGATCGTCTTTAAAACCAGAAGAAGAGAGTACCAGCATAACCATTCTCATCATGAGGATGGAATTACACGTCAGAGTAGATCAAGAAGTCCCACAAGGGCAATGGGATCGGCAGGGAGAGGTCGATCCACTCAAAGGCCAAATGTCGCTCGGGAGAAGGAGGTCTCCTCGCAACCCGAAGGTGTTGATTTTCTGGTGAAGGAGTTAAAAGAGCTCCGAAAGCAGCTAGCTGAGGTCCAACAGGTGAAGGACACTCCGGGAAAGAAGGCATCCCCTTTTTCCTCAGATATTCTCAAGGAGAAAGCATATATCACCAAAAAGTTGCCTCAGATGGAGAGCTATGATGGGTCCGGGGATCCTTATGACCATAGTCAGGCATTCGATCGACTGATGGACTATTATGACTTCACTGATGCTGCCAAGTGTCATACTTTTATCACGACGCTGAGAAAAGACGCGAGGCAGTGGATGGGGACTTTACCATCGGATTCGATTTCCTCTTGGACCGAGCTTTGTGATAAGTTCCACGCACGTTTTGGAAGCAATCGAAGAAGGGGAAAGCCTACGGGTTCTTTAGCACAAATCCGACAGTTCAACAGTGAATCTTTAGGCCAATATGTGAAGAGGTTTAGAGAAGCGGTTGGTCAGGTGTCCGACCTTAATGATCTCCAAGCTGTGGGTTTGTTCCAGAACGGGCTAGATCTGGTGAAGTCCGAGAAGTTGGTGAAGAAGTTGATGTTTCACCATCCGAAAGGCCTGGCAGAAGCCTTTGACAAGGCAGAAGGCTATATTGTTGTAGAAGAGGCTATGAATAGTCTGAAAAATCCTTCTTTGGGCCAATTAAAGGAGATAGAGGTTCCCAAGACCGAAGTTGATCAGAGAAGAGTGGGGGGGTATAATCAAGGGTCAGAGGGCAGTTCGAAGAAGTACAATAACTTCGCGGCGAATGACGATCGTCCACTGTCTCCGCCGAGAAGGTTAATAAGGTTTACACCAAACTGAACACAGATAGGTCGGTGATTTTGGATCAGATCAGAAACCAACCCTTTTTCGAGCCACCTCGTGATAATTATAAAACAGGACAAGGCAACTCTTGTAAATACTGTGGCTATCATCAAGCTGCTGGCCATGACACTAATGAGTGTTGCAATTTAAAAGATTTCGTGGAGAAGAAGATTCGAGGCGGCTTACTGGTTCAATATGTGGCCGAGAAAGACCGCCAGGATCAGCAGACTATCAACCATACTGTTCAGACGGTTCAAGTGGTGCCTCCCCTCCAAAATTCTCCCGTACCACCGCCAAGGCACGTCGTTGATGTAATAACCGGTGGGTCTGTAGGGAAGTTGGTAGGGAAGAAGAGAAGGGCTTACCTTGATTCGGTTATGTCTGTGACAGATGCTCCCCTGAAGATTGACAGACCATTCCCAGGAACCGTCATATCATTTACGGATGTAGATTATCCTTCGGATCCCATCGAGCCACATGAAGGGGCATTAGTGATCACGGCACAAGTGGGCTCGGTGGATGTGAAACGCATGATGATAGACAATGGGTCTTCGATGGATATTCTGTATGCTCATGCTTATCAGAGGATGCCTCTTGATGGGCAAAAAATGGAGGTCGAGGCGCAGAGGCTCCTCTATACGGTTTTAAGAATGACCTAGTCAAAGTTGCAGCTTTATTGAACTCTCTCGTTATCTTGACCTGACAAAGACCTCGGTAGTAGAGATAACGTGTAAATTCTATGTTGTGCATGTGGATTCAACTTCTACAACGCCATTGGGAAGGCTACATTGTGACTCTCCAGTCGTGACCTCTATCCTCATTTTAAAATCAAATTCCCCGCGTGGCGCATGGAGTAGAGAGGTGGCGGGAGACTTAGATCCGGCAGAAGCGATGTTCTCGGAATCTTTGTTATTTCGTCCGGAATGGGGGTTATGAGCAGAAAAAGACAATGGCAATTGAGATCGAACCTTTCACCGAGAGGCGACTCGGGCCGTTGGTAATCCTGCAGGGAGGCGAAAAGATTGAGTTGGTCATCGAAAAATCGGATAAGGCGGTGAGGATTGGTTGGTCTACGAGAACCTCTTGGACGAACCTTATGGAACTCTTCTGTTGCTTATGCGGATATTTTGCATGGGAACCACGGGATATCTTGGGAGTTAGCGAAAGGTAGTGAGCATAAAGCGGAGATAGATCCTTGAAAAGCGGTTCGTCGAGAAAAAGCGGATTTTTGCCCCGAGCGACGAAGATCATTGATGAAGAAGTTGCGAAGTTCTTAGGCTGGCGACTTCATCTACGAAATTGATTACCCGAGTGGATAGCAAATGTGTCAAAAGTGCGAGCGAGAATGGAAAATGGCGGGTTTGCATCGACTACACCGATCTCAATAAAGCTTGTCAGAAGGACTTTATCCTCTTCTCCATATCGATCGACTCATCGATGCCACTTCGGGGTATGCATTACTAAGCTTTATGGATGCTTTTTTAGGTTATCATCAAATATCCATGTGCAAATAGGACATTCCAAAGACAGCGTTCATTACACATCGTTCGATTATACGCTTTATAAAAGATGACTTTTGACCTCATAAATGCTTGAGCCACCTACCAAAGAATGATGAACTTCATCTTGACGGCAAGCGGGGAGGAACATGGAGGTTTATGTAGATGACATGATCGTGAAGAGTATCTGATTGAAGCATTTGGACGACTTGGAGGAATGCTTTCGGATCGTCAGATTATCGTCAATTGAGACTCAATCCGGCCAAATGTACTTTCGGCCTTAGTGTGCGGGAAAGTTTCAGGTTATCGAGTGGTCACCAAAGGGCATCGAGGCCAACCCGAGAAGATCCGAGCCATTCTTGATATGAAGACTCTCGATCGTTCAAAGGCGCCCAACGTCATTTGGTAGGATCATGGCTCGAGGAGGTTTGTCGCCAAATCTGCGGAGAGATGCCTTCCTTTCTTTGACACATTGAAGGGGTAGAAGAATGCGAAGACGCGTTCGAGTGGACTTGAGTGTGAAGACGCCTTCAAGGCATAAAGACATATCTTTCTTCTGCTCCTTTATTGGTAAAGCCTGCCCCAACAGAGACCTTATATTTGTACCTTGCAGCAAGTTCATTGGCGGTTGAAGCAGTGTTGGTTCGGGAGATCAGTGGGAAGCGAAGATCCTGGCCTATATGTCACCACGCCCTGCGAGATCTTTGAAACCGGTATCCGAATATTGAGAAATTTGCCTTTGCTTTAATAATTGCTAGTAGAAAGCTTCGGCAATATTTTCAAGGTCGGCTCCTGGTCGTCTACACGGATCAGCCATTGAAGAAGTTGATGGGCAAGCCAGAGGTCTCAGGAAGATTAGCAGCATGGACTATAGAGTTGTCCCAATTTTTCATCGAATACCATCCCCGAACCGCCATCAAGGGTCAAGCCTTGGCCGATTTTATGGTGGAATGTTCATTCACCGAAGCAGATGTAGAGTTGCCAGAGGTTGAATCGTCTGATCGGGCAGTTGCAGTTCTTCAGCAGGGTCAGAATGTTTGGACGTTGTATGCAGATGGTGAAAGTAGTATTCACACAAGCCAATCATGTTTGATGATAAAGCATATACTTTGTAACAATCTTATTCATTTATTAATAAAAAGTATTTAAGGCTTTTAATTATCTACATGATGCTGTTTTATAATATGTGATAAACCCATAGTTTTAAGCAATACTTTTAGAATAATGATGATGATCATTCTAATGAGATCTAAATTCTTAGAAAGCTTAAAACTAAAGTAGTTCCCAATCATTGGATTACTAAATTGGGGATTAGTGAATCCAGGATAGATTGGTACATACGTTGGTTGCTCATCGTTGGATGAGGATGATTGATCTGTGATCATTTTGTGTGGAACACTAAAAGCAAGTATGTAGGTGCTTTATTAGAGAATAAGTTCATCGAACGCGTGGCTCGCTAAGGAATACCTAATGGAGTTTTTTACTTGCTGTCGATAGGAATTCTGTAGTGATAGTAGTATAAGTGATCCTTGGACTTGAGATCATCATAGTATCTTGTGTATGATGAGTTATACTTTGACTTATTCCTTAAGACCCTTAGGGTATATCAAAGGGTATGCTTGGGTATAACAAGTTGTACGTGGAGATAATATATGATCGATAAAGAATCTACCACTTCTAATAAAGAAGAGAAATGTCTATGTGATTAGATAAATGACAACCCAGTAGTCCTTGGTTAAGCGCGAATGAAATTAGAAAGGAGTTTCTAATTTGCATTATTTGGAGTTGTGCATTTAAGGATCGAAATACATATAATTAAATAAAATAAGACTTTGAAGTAATTCCATGTCTTATATTTAATTGGGACATTGTATGGTGGAAGGATTGAATTTATGCAGTAACTATTTACTCAAAGGTTCTTTTATGATTAATGTTGAAATCTATATTATACGGAAAGTCGTTGATCATTAGGGAGGCTTATCCCTATCGAGAATAAATATTATTTATTTAAATAAATTAATTGTTTAATTTATTTATTTAAATAAGATTAAATTATTCTAATTGATTTATTCACAATTAGGGTTTAATATGGAGAACCTAAAGGGTCACACCATAAAAGGAAGAATAATTATTTAAGAAGTTAATGGCATAATCGTAATAATATGTTATGTATATTTAATTTAATCTATGGTGATAGAATAAATTAAATAGCTTAATATTATTATTTAATATTTTAGAAATATTAAATATAAATTAATAAGAGGAGTCTTATTAATATTATTACAATTATTATTATTTTAATTTCTAAAAGAGTTTAGGAATTAATTTAATATAAATACTCTCATTTATTCTAATAGGATTAGGAGGAAATTATTTAAAGGAGTTTAATTAATTATCCCTAATAAGATTAGGGAGCCCATTTAATTAAAAGAGTTTAATTAAATAATACCTTATTTTAATAGGGTTACTTGATATCTTTATAAGAAGAGTCTTATATCAGATATTAGGTATACGACATAATTCCAATTTGTTGGAGAATACGTTCTTTTCTATAGAGATAGAAAAACTAGGGTTTAGCCAACCACCCATCTTCTTAAATCCTTCTTCTTCCTTGGTGGATCACCTCTAGAGGCCAAACACTTGGGTGGCTAACGTTGATCAAAGGAAGGAACCAAACCCGGTGGATTCAAGTTGAACGCGAAAGGATTGGAGGTGAACTTATACCTGAGGAAGCTCGGATCTTCAAGGGTATATTTCTTATTCATCCTTTTCATTTAATTAATAATTGTGCATAAAGGGTGATCCGGGTATATGGTTTGTAAAATTTTAAACTCTGAATTTTACACGTTTCCGCACTTATTTTTGCAATTTAATTGCGTTCTTGAATATTACAAACCTAACAGATGGATCCTCTACGATGACTGTTAGTGGGGCAGGAATTATTTTGACAAGTCCGGAGGGATTAAAGGTTAATGAGCCATCGAGTTCGGGTTTAAAGCGGATTTAACAACGAAGTCGAGTATTTAAACGATGTTAGCGGGTGTCCGATTGGCAAGCGAGTCTAGAAGTCCGAAGTTGATCATTTATAGTGATTCTCAATTGGTCGTTAAGCAATTTGCCGGGAGATTATGAAGCTTCGTGGGACCCGGATGATCAAGTATCTGGCGGAATTAAAAGACCGACTCGATATTTTTGCTTCATTATGAGTTTTGGGGCATAAGCGTAACGACAATTCCATTCTTGAGATGCTGCTTTCGTCGGCCCGCCACTTCTGAGATCTGAGATGTTTTCAACGGATCGGTTTATTTGGAAGTTTTCTTGTTGACGGTAGAGTGTTCAAAGACGAAGAGGTGATGTGTGTCGGCGATCTATCTTCTTTGGATGACCCCTACATCGAGTATTTGGCGGGATGTCGTCCTTCCTACGGATCGAGATCTTTGCAAAGAAGATCAAGTACAAGAGTGCCAATTTTGTTCTTATTGACGGGGATCTTTATCGATTGGCATTTTCCTCACCATTCTTTGAAATGTTTGGTTCCGTCCGAGGTAGAGTATGCTCTTCTTGGGAGGTTCACGAGGGTATTTACGGTGATCATATGGTACGCAAAGTCTTTGGCTCATAAAGTACTTGACAAGGATACTATTGGCCTACAATTTTCAAGGAAGCTACGAATATGTCAAGAAATGTGAAAATGCCACCAATAGTCGATCCCACATCAGCCATCGGAAGAGCTATATTCGATTTTATCTCCTATACCCTTTGCTGTCTGGGGGGTGGATATATTGGGTCCGTTGCCTAAAGCTAAAGGTCGGTCGACTTTATCATAGTTCTTTATTGATTACATGACTAAATGGGTAGAGGCGAAACCACTTCGGTCAATAACGGAACAAGAGTGCTTGAAGTTCATAAAAGAGTCCATAGTGTTTCGCTTCGGGATCCCTAGAGTGTTGATATCGGACAACGGACGCCAGTTCATGGGTTCAAAGTTTGAAGGATTTTTGAAGGATCTGGGGATTCAACACAAGAAGACTTCGGTGGCTCATCCACAGTCGAATGGGCAAGTTGAGGTGACCAACAGGACTCTGCTGAACGGAATCAAGCACAGACTGGATAAAGCTAAAGGGAGATGGCCAGAAGAATTACTGAGCGTGCTGTGGGCTTACCGAACTACACCGAGGACCACCACAGGGGATTCACCCTTTCGATTGGCCTATGGTACTGATGCCTTAGTCCCAGTCGAAATCGGATCTCCAAGTCTTCGGGTCAGTCAGTTCAAAGAGATCTACAATGACGAAGGACTGAAAGCTAACCTGGACCTGCTAGAAGAAGTCGAGAAAAGGTACCTTTGCTCAAATTGGTCGCTTATCAACGAAGGGTAGCCAAACATTAGAAACAAAGGGTCAAACTTCGTAGATTCAAGTAGGAGACTTAAATCCTTAGAAGCCCAGAAGCATCTACGCCTCAAAACACGGGAAAGTTAATGCCGAACTGGGAAGGGCCGTATGAGGTGATCGAAGAATACTTGGCATGCTGGCAGGCTTCAGAAATATTTTCAATAGAGATTAAGTCAGTTTACCGGAAGTCTGTACACTATTGTTCATTATCAATAAAAAGTCACTTTTTCACTATTGATCCTGGTCCTATTTGTCCTAAGGTCACAATGGTGTAAGGAGGTATGGTAGGACTCATTTGGCCATTCGATGGCGACCCATAAAGGTCCTTATGATCCTATATTGATTTTACCAGGGTGGTAAATCAATGGTCACTATTGATCCTGGTCCTATTTGTCCTAAGGTCATAATGGTGTAAGGAGGTATGGTAGGACTCGCTGGCCATTCGATGGCAGCCCATAAAGGTCCTTATGATCCTATATTGATTTTACCAGGGTGGTAAATCAATGGTCACTATTGATCTTGGTCCTATTTGTCCTAAGGTCACAATGGTGTAAGGAGGTATAGTAGGACTCGCTGGCCATTCGATGGCAGCCCATAAAGGTCTTTATGATCCTATATTGATTTTACCAGGGTGGTAAATCAATGGTCACAATTGATCCTTATATCTTGGTCCTTATATACTTGTTCTACCCTGAGTGGTAAGCAAGATTTTGATGATGCAAGGAGGATTGGCCAAATTCACCTCACACATGGCCGATCTCACACTTGATGCAGATGAGTATATATTACTTTATTTCATTCTAAGTCTTTGAGTTCGATTCATTCAATTCGATTAAGTTAAATCTTGTCCAGTAAAATTCAATTCACTTCATTTCATAAATTAATTGTTATATGTTGTATCTGATTCATTAGTTGGGTTCGGTTTATTGATACTGAATTATTGACAAGAGATTGACCAAAACAGAAGTCATAATCAAGACAGTTGAAGATTCATCAATAATATAAAACATTCATTCATTCAAGTTAATCATAAACTAGTCACATGAATACAAAAAGTTTAAAGTAGTTAATTTTTACATATAATAAAAACAGGAACGGACATTGAGCACCACCTTTCGTCATCGAGAGTTGAGTAAAGTAGGATCTAAGCGAAGACAGATAGCTTTTCTTTTCCTCGCTCTCGTGATCTTCGTACCCTCAGAATATACCTTCATGATTTGGCATTGAGTTCGTCTGTGTCCACGTAGTCCTTTGAATATGCTTTTGAGCTCTTACGTGGCGCCCCAAAATAGGTATACATCACCCATTACGAGTTGTCAAATACATGGATACGAAACAACTACAACTTTATTATTACAACAAGTAAAGCTGTGAGTTTAAATACAAATATTATCTTCAGACAATATCTATACTCAAATAAATCCTCATCACATTTATTGATACATTATTTTACAAAAATGGTGAGGACTACTAAACAACTCTCTCTAGAACCTTCATTCCATACCCCGACTCGTCTTCATTTATATTCTCGCCTCCCCGAGAAAAATGGAACAAAAAGGAAAAGGGTGAGCTCAACTAGCTTAGTAAAGAATATTATGACTAAGATAATATACAACAAATTATCGTTAGTCTTCAACGAGGGAAAAATCTAATAGAATACTGATAGACAACAAATTTTAAATCAATATTCGCATGGTGAAATAATAATTCATTAGAAGAGTTAAGTAGAGAATGCAAACTACTATCTTCATGTATGAATTTAAAAGTTCATCGTCTATCTTTTATCCCTATAACATCAATCGATATACATCGTAATCAAATATTCATCTTTGCACTCTGAGGCCAAAGATATTCATCGATTGGTCATGTTCATTTAAACACTGTTCATCTTTGCACTTTATGGGCCAAAGATATTAATCGATCGATCGTGTTCATCTCAACACACATTTCATCTTTGCACTACAGCCAAAGATATTAATCGATCGATCAGTCATGTTCATCTCAACACTGTTCATCTTTGCACTACTGGGCCAAAGATATTCTTCAGAAATCATTCATCTTTGCACTACTGGCCAAAGATATTCAATAATATCATCATTTAAGGTGAGGATGATGAAAATATTTTTAAAGAAAGCGAATCCGGTGAAACAAAATGACAAGGATTAAGGATTTAGGATTCGTACTTTGTTTTATCCATGTTTAAAAATACCTCAAAAATAATCATAGTGGTGTAAAATTCAAGAATGATCAAAACATGGATACAATCAAAGCTAGTATCCGAATAGATATTTTGACAAAAAGAAGAAATTTATTTTTCGATTGAATAGTCTTGAGTATCGTGAATAGTCTTTAGTATCGTGAATAGTAACTCAGACACCAAAAGATAGAAATTCCAAAAAACATCCTCACGCTTCATGAATAGTACTCGTGAATAGTAACTTCGTGAATAGTAACTCATGAATAGTAACTCGTGAATAAGTAACTTCATGAATAGTAACCCAGAGCATGAAAAAGTTCCAAATTTGATAAAAAGTTCCAACCAATATTTCAAAGATAATGATATTGAAGAAATAATATCATTTGAGAAGAAAATAACATCCCTTACCTCAAAATAACCGTACTTACATTTGAATTTGGATATAGTCTTGTGTGTGAAACTTACCTTTGAATAGCAACTCTCAAAATATCAAAATACTCACAAAAATACGCTCGATAATCTAGAGAGAAAGAAAACTTGTTTACGGTGTGATTTTCAATTCTAACCTAAGCGCTTTATTTATAGGAAAATGCTTAAGAGCATGAAAGGAGACTAAATAATAAAATATTATTATTCTTTATTCTTCTTCCACGCCACCTCAATTGTCAAGCCAACCATTTTAAAAATCAAACACGCCATCTTGGAAAAAATAGCACCCACATGTGTTATAAACAAGTGGGTCCCACCCTTTATTAATAAAAATTATTTTATTTTCCGAAACTTCAACAATTCATAGAAAATAGATAGGTTATCAGAAAAATACGAATTTTATGTCCATTACACTTTTGAAATTGAATTCTCTACAACTTCTGGAAGAAATTTTTCCAAATTCCAAGCGAAAAATGACCAAAATCTGCGCATACGGATAAGTTTTCTAATTTCCTTCTCTTCCCTTTCTCTTTCTTCCTTTCCCATAATTCTCCACTAACTCTCTCTCTTCCCCCACTTTCTTCTCTTACCCCCACCACTTCTTCCACACACACACACAAATACGTACATATATATATATATATATATATATATATATATACATTAAAATATTTACAATTATTAAATAATTCCAATTCTATCTTCTCTCTTCCACCTCATCTATTTATAAACCATGAATTTATTGTAAAAATATCACCATCAATATATTATTAAAATAATATATTTAAATGAATTATTTTATCAGAAAAAGATAAAATATTAATTTTCAACAATTGTCATTTTAAAATTTTTTCCATCTATATCCATATAAAATCAATATTTTCCTCATCATATGAATCAATAATTAATTATTCACAAATAATATTCTGAGAATCACAATATTGACAACCGAGGCGGTTCAGGAAAGAAGGGCTTTCCGATAAGGATCTCTCTCTTCTTGGTGCATGATTAGGTGACCAAACCTCTCCTTGAGCAGAACTTTCTAGACATTGCGATAATATTTTCTAATAATATTATTAGGATAATATGAATTATTGTCTCAGATAATGGAAAAAATTGTGTAATGACAATTATTGAAACAACGTGAATATAAAATATCAACGCAACAATTATTGAATCGATAAAATAAAATCTTTGAGCGATAATTACGTAATAATTATTGAGTAGTGCCTTCTTACGTAAGAATCAATAATTGGTGCAATCTGGTGTCTTCTTGTCAACAATGGCGTATTAGTGTGTTTTAACCATGCGGGTATTCCAATAGTATTAATTGGTAATAACTACGCATAGTTATTTTTAAACAACTTATATTTGTCGTTTTCCTCATCCAATCGCTTTAGTTATGGGGCCCCACATGGTTGCTTGCCGTAAATGCGAATATTCACAAACGATGCGAATATTCCACGACCAAACGAATATTCCCCGACAACAATGAATATTTTATAACCACTTGCTTCTTTTGAAATATTTGCGTATTTAACCCCTAACTATCCACATTAATCAAATCATCCTTACTATTTCAAAATAATAAATAGAAAATTAAATTTCATTACTAATAAGTTGGGGTCTTACAACCTCCCTCCTTATGAAATTTCGTCCTCGAAATTGACGTCACGTACGGTGCAGTGTTTTGAAAAGGTGAGGATACCTCGCTTTCATTTTAGTTTCAATTCCCGGTCATTTCTATAGCATGATTCCTCCACAAAACTTTAACTTGTGGTATGACCTTTCTTGGCGTAGGACATGCTCCTTCCTATCCAAAATCTTGGATGGTACCTCCTCATACGTTAGGTCTTGACTATCTCGTCCGGTTCTAACTCTATAACGTGGTTCGGGTCTTTTACATATTTCTGAAATGCTGAGATATGTGAAACACATTATGAACACGAGACATACTGGAGGTGCGCAAGTCTATAGGCTACATTTCCTACTCCATCAAGAATTTGAAATGGACCGATAAATCGTGGATTGAGCTTTCCTCTTTTCCCAAATCTTGCAACTCCGTTCCATGGAGCAACTCGTAATAATACATCATCCCCTACACTAAATTCCACGTCCTTTCGATGAAGATCTGCATAACTCTTTTGTCGATCTTGTGCTTGGTTTTGTATCGTTGTCGAATCATTTGGATCTTTTCGGTGAGTCATACGTCTTAACTTCGGGTCCCAACAATGTCGCTTCAACCACCTCATCCCAACATATTGGAGAACAACATTTTCGTCCATATAATGCTTGAATGGAGCCACACCTATACTTGCACGATAAGCTGTTGTTGTAGGAGAATTTCACCAATGGTAAATACTTATCCCAAGCGCCTTGAAGTCTAGGACACGAGTCTTAATAAATCTTCAAGAGTTTGAATAGTCCTCTCGATTGTCCGATGGTTTGGGGATGGTATCTTAGAACTAAATCGCAAATCCGTGCCCATAGCTTTTTGCAAGCTAACCAAAATCTTGAAGTGAATCTTGGGTCACGATCCGAAACTATGGATCTGGGCATGCCATGCAACCTCACAATTTCATTCACGTCACATACTAGCAAGGCGTTCAAGGAATAAGTCTCCGTGTCGGCAAGAAATGAAGCGAGACTTGGTTAATCTATCAACAATAACCCAAATAGCATTGATGCCTTGAGAAGCAGTAGGAAGACCCGTAATGAAATCCATGGTAATGTGTTCCACTTCCATTTCGGAATCTCAAGTGGTTGCAACGGACCCTTAGGTACTAGATCTTTCCGCCTTTACGTGTTGACAAGTTAAACACATTGAGATAAACTTTGCAATCTCTCTCTTCATATTGTTCCACCAAAATGTATGTCGAAGATCACGATACATTTTAGTACTTCGAGGATGGATTGCAAATGGTGTATTGTGTGCCTCCATCATAATCTTGTACTTCAAATCGAGTCGTTAGGAACACAAAGTCTAGAGTGGACTCAAGTATTCCTTCTTCATCAATTCTCGCTTAGGAATAGCTCCTTCTTGTACTTTCTTCTTCATATGCATCGACTCGGGTCGGTGGCTTGAAAGCAACCTTAACTTTTTCTATTAAAGTTGGGTCGTGATGCGTATATTTGACATCATCGCTTTTCGTCCTCGTGATATGATCTTCTACTCAACGCGTCGGCTACCACGTTCGCTTTTCGAGGATGGTATTGAATAGTGTGGTCGTAGTCTTTCAATAGCTCGAGCCAACGTCACGCTTAGCGTGTTGAGTTCTTTTTGAGTGAAGAAATATTTAAGGATTTTATGGTGCGAATATATCTCCACTTTCTCCCCATATAGATAGTGCCTCCATATCTTTAGCTTGAAAGCTTATTCGCTAACTCTAGATCATGAGTAGGATAATTCCTCTCATACTCTTTAAGTTGTCGCGAGGCATAAAGGCTATGACTTTCCCACGTTGCATGAGAACACATCCCAACCCCTTTGCTTTGAAGCATCATTGTAGATAACAAATCCATCCGAACCGGATGGTATTGTTAGAGCAGTCTTAGAAATAAGTCTCCTCTTAAGCTCTTGGAAACTCTTCTCGCATTCTTCACTCCAAGCGAATTTTGTATCCTTCCGAGTTAGGTGATTTAATGGAGTAGCGATTCGAGAGAACCCTTCCACGAATCTCCGATAATAACCGGCTAAGCCCAAAAAGCTACGTCTTGATCCATGAACTTGGTTGCTCCCAACTTTGTATTGCTTCAATCTTGGCAAGGGTCCACGGATACTCCATGTTTCGACACCACGTGCCCAAGGAATGCTACTTTCTCGAGCGAACTTCGCATTTCTTCAATTTGGCATATAGTTTGTTTTCACGAAGCCTTTGAAGTACCAAACTTCAAATGTTGCTCATGATCTTCACGACTTTTGGAATATATAAGGATGTCATCAATAAAGACAACAACGAATCGATCCAAATATTCCTTGAATACTCGGTTCATCATATCCATGAAAAGCCGCAGGAGCATTAGTCAATCAAGAAAGACATGACTAAGAATTCATAATGCCCGCATCTGGGAGTTCTAAAAGGCGATCTTTGGAATATCCTCGATTCTAATCTTCAATTTGATGATATCGAGCGAAGATCGATTTTGAAAAGAATTGTACCCCCTTGCAATTGGTCAAACAAGTCATCAATACGAGGTAGAGGATACTATTCTTGATGGTGACATGGTTCAATTTCGATAGTCAATCTGAAAGTCGCATACTCCGCTCTTTCTTCTTTACAAATAAAGCAGGAGCACCCCGAGGAGATGTCTTAGGGCCAGAATGAAGCCGATGTCCAACAATTCACGTAGTTGGACCTTTAACTCTGAAGTTCAATAGGAGCCATTCGATATGGGGTTTTAGAAATGGGCTTTGTACGAGTTCAAGATCAATAAAGAATTCAACTTCACGTTACGGGGTAGGCAGGGAAGTTCTTGAAATCGTCGGAAAAGTCGATAACAACAGGAATATTATTCAAATTTGGCGTGTCTTTATTCAAATCCATAACATGGGCTAAGAAAGCTTGACATCCGTTTTTCAATAAGCGAATAACTTTATGATTAGATATGACGGTGAATGATTTTAATGGTTTAGTTGCTTGAATTGCATACAAGCAGGTTGGTTAGGAATATGAAAACTAACAACCTTACGAAAACAATCAATTTTGGCATGATGAGTAGTTAACCAATCAATCCCTAAAATCACATCAAAAGCAAGTATCTTTAAAGAGATAAGGTCAATGGTAAGGTAATGGTGCCAACTTGAATCAAACAAGATTTATAAGCAGTGGATGTGATGAAAGTTTCTCTAACGGAGTTTCCACAGATAGGTCAAAGTCTAATTTCTCCGAGTCAAGTTTAAGCGTTGAGCACATGCGCAGAGAGATAAATGAATGGGTAACCCGGTGATCGTATGTAAGGTATAAACTTCGCAAGAATTTATAAATAGCTTACCGTGATCACCTCGTTTGGGTTCCTCGCATTATGACCGATCCACAACAAACGCTCTTTCGGAATCATTGACTTTGACTTTTACGGGACGATCTTTTGAGTCATAATCCCCATTGAACTAGGTTTTCACTCTTCATACAATCTGATCTCGGCGATATGTCCTTCCTTTCCACAATTATAGCATACCTTGAAGCTGTTGTGGGCGGTTTGGTGATATGTCCCTCTTTTCGCATTTGTAGCATATATAATGGGTGGTCGTTCTCCTCCCTTAGAACCGATTCTTTTAAGACCTTTGTCGTCTTCATATGGTCATTGTTAAATCTCCTCTTTTAAAATCTCCTCCCGACTCGCTTCTTCTATTTTCATGACCATGATTACCACCGAGTGGTAACCATTTTGTCCGTCTGTTTCTTTCTCCATTTGGTTATCATTATTACATTGATCGCTATATCTACGAGTACGATCCACGGTTGTGGTCCCTCGGTTGGCCGTACTCGTTATCTCGCTTCTAATAATTGAGCCACATTTACAACATCCGAATAAAGAGAAAATTTATGAGAAATGAGATCTTGGCGTATCTTGGGTTTCAAACCTCTAAGAAACATCCGCGTCATCGTTCCTCATTCTCCACCAAATGAGTCTGAACACGGATAACTCGCAAACTATGCCTCGTCTCGAGAGACACCGTCGTGTTGTTGTTACTCGCTCGATCTAATAAACTCCACTTCCTTCATATGACCGAACACTTTCGGAAAGTATTTGTCATTAAATAATTTCAAACGTCTCCCGAAGACATCTTGAGTGCTTGGTGGATGGGTACGCTTACTGAGACTCCACCGATGAATCTGCTTTCGCCACGGAACATAAAGGTGGCGAATGGGACCTTCTGTTCTTACATGCATCCCAAGACATCGAATATCTTGGTAATTTGTTTGACCCGTGTTTCGCATGATCGGATCGGCTTTCCCTTAAATCTCGGTGGTCCCGACTCTTTGAATCGCTGCATTTGTGACAACTGAAGTGAATTGCTATCATTTTCTCCTCGTATTTTGAACACGAGTCTCCTCAAATGCGATTTTGCATGAAGCGCAAAAAACTTCAAAACATCCCTCGTTCATCATCGCTTCAATGGTGTTGTTCACGGGAGGAACATTGCCGACTGTTGCACGTTCTCCTCGTTGGTGAGTCTGGCGTCTCCACGGTCTCATTTCCATTGTTAATATTCTCGATCGACATTCTCAAATCATTGTCATAAAACAAGGGTTAATTAAGGAAATCAATATATCACATAATATCCCTATATCTTGACCAACAAACAAATAAGCTTAGGTAGGACACCTTTGGCGAAGGATTTACTCGTCTCTCCCTCCTAGTTCTATTCCCCGATCTCCGCGGAGATCATATCTCTAAGCTCGATACCAACTGTGTGGCGCCCCAAAATAGGTATACATCACCCATTTACGAGTTGTCAAATACATGGTATGTAAACAACTACAACTTTATTATTACAACAAGAAAAAGCGTGAGTTTAAATACAAATATTATCTTCAGACAATATCTATACTCAAATAAATCCTCATCACATTTATTGATACATTATTTTACAAAAATGGTGAGGACTACTAAACAACTCTCTCTAGAACCTTCATTCCATACCCCAGGCTTCGTACTCATTTATATTCTCGCCTCACGAGAAAAATGGAACAAAAAGGAAAAGGGTGAGCTCAACTAGCTCGATAAAGAATATTATGACTAAGATAATATACAACAAATTATCGTTAGTCTTCAACAGGAAAAATCTAATAGAATACAATAGACAACAAATTTTAAATCAATATTCGCAATGAAAATAATAATTCATTAGAAGAGTTAAGTAGAGAATGCAAACTACTATCTTCTATGTATGAATTTAAAAGTTCATAAATCATCTTTTATCCCCTGTAACATCAATCAATATACATACGTAATCAAATATTCATCTTTGCACTCTGAGGCCAAAGATATTCATCGATGGTCATGTTCATTTAAACACTGTTCATCTTTGCACTATGGGCCAAAGATATTAATCGATCGGTCGTGTTCATCTCAACACTGCTCATCTTTGCACTACTGAGCCAAAGATATTAATCGATCGGTCATGTTCATCTCAACACTGTTCATCTTTGCACTACTGAGCCAAAGATATTCTTGAAATCATTCATCTTTGCCTTCTACAGCCAAAGATATTCAATAATATCATCATTTAAGGCGAGGATGATGAAAAATATTTTAAAAAGCGAATCCGGTGAAACAAAATGACAAGGATTAAGGATTTAGGATTAGTACTTTGTTTTATCCATGTTTAAAAATACCTCAAAAATAATCATAGTGGTGTAAAATTCAAGAATGATCAAAACATGGATACAATCAAAGCTAGTATCCGAATAGATATTTTGGACAAAAAGAAGAAATTTATTTTTTAAATTGAATAGTCTTGAGTATCGTGAATAGTGCCATATCGTGAATAGTAACTCAGACACCAAAAGATAGAAATTCCACAAAAACATCCTCACGCTTCGTGAATAGTACTCGTGAATAAGTAACTTCGTGAATAAGTAACTTCATGAATAAGTAACTCGTGAATAGTAACTCATGAATAGTAACCCGACATGAAAAAGTTCTAAATTTGATAAAAGTTCCAACCAATATTTCAAAGATAATGATATTGAAGAAATAATATCATTTGAGAAGAAAATAACATCCTTTACCTCAAAATAACCAAATCTTATTTGAATTTGGATATAGTCTTGTGAAACTTGCCTTTGAATAGCAACTCTCAAAATATCAAAATACTCACAAAAAAATATTTCGATAATCTGAGAGAAAGAAAACTTGTTTACGGTGTGATTTTCAATTCTAACCTAAGCACTATTTATAGGAAAATGCTTTAGACGCCAAAGGAGACTAAATAATAAAATATTATTATTCTTTATTCTTCTTCCACGCCACCTCAATTGTCAAGCCAACCATTTTAAAAATCAAACTCGCCATCTTGGAAAAAATAGCATTACATGTGTTAAAACATAAGTGGGTCCCACCCTTTATTAATAAAAATTATTTTATTTTCCGAAACTTCAACAATTCATAGAAAATAGACCGGTTATCAGAAAAATACGAATTTTATGTCCATTCTGCCTGAAATCGAATTCTCTACAACTTTCTGAAGAAATTTTTCCAAATTCCAAACGAAAAATGACCAAAATCTGCATCACGGATAAGTTTTCTAATTTCCTTCTCTTCCTTTCTCTTTCTTCCTTTCTCATAATTCTCCACTAACTCTCTCTCTTCCCCACTTTTTTTTCTCTTACCCCCACCACTTCTTTCCACACACACACACACACAAATACGCATATATATATATATATATATATATATATACATTAAAATATTTACAATTATTAAATAATTCCAATTCTATCTTCTCTTCCACCTCATCTATTTATAAACCATGAATTTATTGTAAAAATATCACCATCAATATATTATTAAAATAATATATTTAAATGAATTATTTTATCGGAAAAAGATAAAATATTAATTTTCAACAATTGTCATTTTAAAATTTTTCTCCATCTATATCCATATAAAATCAATATTTTTCTCATCATATGAATCAATAATTAATTATTCACAAATAATATTACAGAATCACAATATTGACAACAGTGAGGTTCAGGAAGAGGGGCTTTCAATAAGGATCTCTCTCACTACGGCAATTATGATTAGGTGACCAAACCTCTCCTTAGGCAGAACTTTCTAGACATTGCTAATAATGTTTTCTAATAATATTATTCAGGATAATATGAATTATTGCTAGATAATGGAAAATTGTGTAATGACAATTATTGAAACAACAAAGACAATATAAAATATCAATATGACAATTATTGAATCAATAAAATAAAATCTTTGAGCAGTAATTATCGTAACAATTATTGAGTAGTGCCTTCTTACGTAAGAATCAATAATTGGTGCAATACTGGTGTCTTCTTGTTCAACAACGCGTATTAGTGTGTTTTAACCACCGGGTATTCCAATTAAAGGTATTCTGTGAATTCTACGCCGTTATTTTTAAACAACTTATATTTGTCGTTTTTCTCATCCAATCGCTTTTCAGTTATGGGGCCCACACATGGGCGCTCTTGGCCATCGCAATACGAATATTCCCGACAAAGATCTGAATATTCCACGACCAAACGAATATTCCCAGACAACAATGAATATTTTATAACCACTTGCTTATTTTGAAATATTTGCGTATTTAACCCCTAACTATCCACATTAATCAAATCATCCCTTACTATTTCAAAATAATAAATAGAGAAAATTAAATTTGATTAATAATAAGTTGGGGTCTTACATCTTCGGTTAGAAGAGGACCCCGCCCCTCAAGATCCTTTATTTTGTGACTAAGTTTATGACGCTTGGCTTTATGTCTTCGTTCTTCGTCCTGGGCCTTCGTCTGAGCCTCGCCAAGTTGAATCACCAAACTTCGGTTGGCTGAAGAAAACTCCTCATTTTTGGCCTTCAGGAGTAGGTTTTCTTCAACCAAGCCGACGTTCATGTCAGTTAAAGCTTGTTGGCTGGCTTCGGACGCAGCCAACCCATCCCTCGTAGCCCTTAATTCGTCCTCAGACGTCTTCAGATCCATCCTAGCCCGATCTAATTCTATTTGAAGGCCGTTGATGGTATGAAAAGTATCTTCACGATCGGCCCTCTCTCGATCCAAGGTTGATTTCAGCATATTAATCTCCTGCCTCATGAAATCCTCCTCGGCCTCCCCATTTATGTGTCTCGGACGCAACGTCCAAGAAAACGACGATAACTGCATATTTTCGAAATATTCAAGTCAATGTCCAAATATCCAAATGAGAACAGAGAAATAAAAGATAAAGAAATTATTATTTACCTTAGCCAGATAGCTCATCCCCTCATCGAGCAGATTTCCGTCCGTATGATCACTGAACCGATGGTCGTCAGTGTTCCGGACGAAAGCTCAAAAGAGGTCGAAGGGGAAATTCGCATTGAATCTAGGCCACAAGGTCGGAGACCCCATAGCCTCGGCATGATAACCCTGACCTGAAGGACCGGGTCGTTCGGGAGAAGGTCTCGGCCTTTCGGGAGAGAGGGTTGGCTGTTCAGAAGGTGTAGGGTCCACGTGTATGGTTTCAGGTAAAGGGGATTTATTTGAGACGGGTTCTCGAGGGGGTGAAGCAGAAGCAGAACTCGGATGGTTTGTCGGTGCGCTTCCTTTTCTCGGATAATGTTGGAACCACTTCGTCAGTCACCGCGTCTTTCTAATCTGTATTTTCTACAGGGGCACGAAGGGTGGGATAATCGAAGACTGAGGCACTCTGAGTTCTTCGGCAGTCAGCGGAGTTATTTTAGTTTTTAATTTTTTGGTCCGGAGGACACTTCTTCGATTAGGGCGATCGAGTAAACCTCCTCGTCGAGGGATAGATGTGGGGATTGGCTCTATTTCTGGGGTGGATTCGAAAGGGGTGACAAGAGGTGTTGTCCTGGGCTTTCTAGTGGCCCTCCTCTTCTGACGAGGATGGAGGGTCTCTTCCGCATAAGAACCTCTTGACCTCCGGCTCTTACATTGAATTCGTCAAGTATGTATTTTAGGGATCGGCTCGGCCGGGAGTAACCATTGGCATGATTTTCAGCGACTTAGAAGACTTCGGACAAGAAATCTTCGAACTCTTTTATTTCTAAGGAGCTCGGTCTGATCAGAGATACTGCATGAAACAAACAGTCCTATGTTAGATTACACATCATAAAAACATTTTCAGAAATTTATATATATGAAATAAACCAGTACTTACACTTATGGTCATATAACCATGCCTGCTTCGAGAGGAGTCCATATTTCCACTCCTCCTTAGGGAAATTATCGAAAAGTTCCATCATTTCAACTTCCCGTTCTTCAGAAATGTCTCCGAAGTCAGCAGAGATTTTCTCATCAGTTGTCCAGTTCGGTAAAGAAGAAATTTCGGGACCTTTGACGTAGAACCACTTCTCGTGCCATCCCCTATTGCTCGAAGGAGTGTTCACTAGCGAGCGCCTCTCGAATTTTTCTCCAGACTTCGGAGAATGTTTGCTAAGGGCCTTGAACCCCTTCTCTCTGGATTGGACTATTTTGTAGACGGTGGAGAAGAAGTCAAGGGAGGGCTCAACGCCCAACTCATGGCAGAAGGCCACAAAAGTCAAAATGTGAATATACGAGTTTGGTACCAACTGGGTGAACCCCACGCCCAGGAATCCCAGTATAGTTACTATAAAAATGTGCAAAAGGAAATTAACCCCCTTCTCGAAAGCAAGGTCACGAGGACGGTAGTCAACCTTCCGGCCCGTTGATACATCTTTCGGCACGGATCTCGGGGACCGGACGCGTGGGTATCCGGAATGTGGTACCGAGATCGAATCCTTTTTAATTCAGCCTCAGTCACAATGGAGGGAGTATTGGCGTGCGAGAAACGATCCGTGCTCCTGTAGTATTCAAAGGGAGTTTTGGGAGTTTTTGGTTTGGGATTCATGCTCGTGGTTCCTTCACGAGGGTTAGGGTTTGGTGGAACGACGGTGATCGGTGTTACCAGTATGGGTGAACTTTGTTCAGAGTTTTGGGAAGCCATTTGTGACGGTTTTCAGAGGGAGAAAGAAAGTTCAGAAGATTAGAAAGTTCAAAAGGCGCTCGAATTTCAAATGAACAGGTAAAACTGTCAAATTTGGTAAAGTTATCTTTTTATACTGACGGTTACACGGTGTTCAAGGCTGGTACATTAAATGTTAGTAATGATTTAGAATTTGAATGGGAAGCGTCCGGTTCCGGGTCCAGATATTTAATAGACAGGGCCTTTCTGATTTGGGCCTTTGTTCTCCTCTCATTTCATTTCGTGAACAATAACCGGGTACATTTCAATTATTTCTTATTATGGATCTTTAGTAAGATATCATGGGCCATTTATAGTTTTTTATTAAACATTCTGTTCAACAAAAAACTAGGGGGCAATGTTGGGTCATGATATTTTCTCTCCTTGGGCCGGGTAAATTGGGCTTACTCATTTAATTGATCCATTGGGCCTTTATTATTGAACTATGAAAGTCATTGATCCCAGTCACCATATTATTTCCATTTTAACCTATAAGATCGGGTCGGTTCAGTGGATCGACCCCTTTGACATTTTAATATCTATTATTTTGACTTGCAATGATGAAAAAGCATGACGGTTGACTAGAGC
Source organism: Panax quinquefolius (assembly GCA_020205615.1). Taxonomy (NCBI): domain Eukaryota; kingdom Viridiplantae; phylum Streptophyta; class Magnoliopsida; order Apiales; family Araliaceae; genus Panax; species Panax quinquefolius. The sequence continues at coordinate 12,674,105 of CM035172.1, read as the reverse complement.
ACTTGCCATGCATTAATGTGGATGGGATCATAACCGTAATTGCAGAGAATAAAGATGACCAAAAGCAGTGGATATACTACATGTAGTCGGCAGAACCCATCAGATCAAGGGGGCGTGTCAGGTAGTAGTGGGTGGCACAGTAATCCAAGCAAAGAGAGTATAGCTTAGCAAGTAAGTCTTCACAAAAAGGTATGTACACACATATTATCATTCATAATCACACACACACCCGAGAATTATTATCTCTCTCAATACACTAGGCATTACATCCTCCATTTGTTAACCTTGTGAACACGTTTACTGACTCTCACGCCTGAGCTATCCCCCGACGGAACAGCCGTCAAGCTTGTGGTGTTTATCGTGTTTACTGTGCAAGATCAGGACGTCTTACGTGATTGGGACGTAGCAGAAAATCTTGGCGTTAACATAACCCAATCTCAAAAGCTGAATTAATCTCAGAATTGCCTAGGAAGAAAGGAGAGTGCTACAATACTTACTCAGGATATATTAATGTAGAACAAAAGGGAAATGAGTCTGTTGCTCTGTGAATTCAAGGAGGATTTTAATACTACTAATATTTCTATATTGTATTTATCAACTTTATTATAATATATACATATATATATATATATATATATATATATATATATATATATATATAGAGAGAGAGAGAGAGAGAGAGACAAAGTTATCTATCTTTTATATTTCTTACAGTCAAGATATTATATGAAGTCATATTTTTAATCAAATGTTTCTTTTTATATATCCAAAAAATATATCTATATAATAAAATACAAATGATTTTGAATTTTTCGTTCATCCTAATTATTCATCTAGACCGTCCAAAGTTTAGGAGCCGGAGGCACAGGACTGTTGCTAGTATCTTATATAAGAGTTCTGTAAATAGCTTTCGAAATAGGATTAGTGGATGGGTCGGAAATTTTTTTAAATTTTTTTTGTTTTTGACTACTAAATAATTAATGTGATTTATTAGAACTGAAATTTTTATAAAATATAGTGATTTAGGTATCATTTGGATACATGTAAAAAACAGGGTTGCACAGACTGTACAACTCTATTTTTTACATGTATCCAAATGACACTTAAATCACTGTATTTTGTAAAAATTTCAATTCCAATAAATCACATTAATTATATTATAGTCAAAAGCAAAAAAAAAATTAAAAAAAATTAAAAATTTCGACCGGTCACTAACCCGGTTGGAAGAAAGCGGTCGGCGTAAACTTATTGCTTATATAATAAAAAAAAGTCTAGGGGGATCGTCTTTTTCCGACCGGGGTAGTGACCGGTCGGATTTTTTTTTTTGACTACAAAATAATTAATGTGATTTATTGAAACTGAAATTTTTACAAAATATAGTGTTTTAGGTGTCATTTGGATACACATAAAAAATAGGGTTGTACAGACTGTATAATCCTGTTTGTTACGTGTATTCAAAAAGACGCCTAAATCACTGTATTTTATAAAAATTTCAATTTCAATAAATCATATTAATTATTTTGTTGTCAAAAGTAAAAAAAAAAAAAAAAAAAATCCCGACTGATCACTACTCCGGTCGAAAACGGCCGATCCCCCTAGAAGTACTCTATATAATACTTGTGTCATGATTCACGATAGTCTAATAAAAAAACCTTTTCCTAGTACCTAGGAGAAACATTTGAATGAAATACTATAGCCTTAAAAAGTTGATTGTTTTGCAAATTAAGTGCATTATTATTAATAAGTATCCGGCATAAAGGAACAGTATATATTACACGTACAGCAGTAGCAGTAGCAGTAGCAGTAACTAAGCCCTAATTAATTGTATGCTTTTTTTTTCTTGTGAGTAGCCTATGTAATACTAATAATACTAGTACTCGGCTACTCTCCCTACAATTCTCATGAGTGACTGCAGCAGGCAGTCAGGCAGACAAGAAATAAAAAGTCCCGTCGGCCACGGAGTAGTTTATAAAACTTAAGAATTTGGAAGTAATTTTTAATTACACTTTTCACCATTCAAGTTCTCATCCATTTTTAAAATTATATTTAAAATTAGAACGGAAATCGTATTAAAAATCGCACAAATCGTATCAACGGTTCTGATATATTTGGTGATTTTAGGGAGGTTAAAAAACTAAATTTATAATTTTAATTTGGTTATTAATCAAAATCGCACGCATAAAACTGAAATCGCACCAAATAATCATCATGTTTTCTCAAATTTACTACAAGTATATATAATTTCTCTACTATAAAATATTCTACTCATTTTATTTTATAAGACAGATATTGTAGAGTTGAATGAAGAATAAATAATATTAATTATGTTTGTAAATCAAGAGTGACTTGATATTTCTTAAATCAAATGTGATAACATAATATTTTAATCAACCATATAATTATTGTTGATGTCTGGAACTATTTTGCTAAATTAACTCCATGACTGTGTTCACTATGTAATACGTTTGCGTGGATGATTTTACTAATTATTGTACGGGTTTGTTGATTTTGAAACCGAAACCGCACCAAATGAAACCAAACCGCACCAATCACAAACGATTTCATGTGCATTTTTGGATTTGTCAAACCGCAACTAAGTGGTTTTGTGTGCGGTTTAAGCCTCAAACCGCATCATGCTCACCCCTACTTAAAATATATTTTTGTTCAATTCCGTCCTTAAAGTGATATTTTTGGTTTCTATTCATTTTACCCGATTTACCCACATGTAACGCCTCCAAAATTAGGTATACGTCACCCATCTTGGGTCGCCACTTACATGGTACATAAATTCAAATAAAACTTACTAATATAAGCTGGTAGGTATGCAATCGACATATAAAGCGTGAGTTTGAATACAAATATTGTCTACTAGATATTATACAAACTCAAAAATTGTCCTCATTACTACTATTATCACACTATTTTACAGAATAGTGAGGACTACTAATGCTATCCTCCGGACCATTACTCCGGTTCCCGAGGCTCGTCCCAAATTTATGTTCTCATTTCACGAAGAGAACAAAGTGAAAGAAAGGGTGAGCTCAACTAGCCCGAGAAGAAATATTATGACAAAGATAATGCAGAATATTTTATCATTAGCCTTCAACGATGTTTAAGCGATAAAATACAATAGACAACAAGTTTAAGCTGCGGCGGAATAAGCAATCCATTAAAAGAGTCAAGTAGAGAATAAAGTCTACTATCTTTTAGGTTTTAAAAGGTTTTTCATCTTTGTTATATGAGACTCAAACTTTAATAAATAATCCACATCATCGAATCACCCCGCAGACTACTACCACGAGGATATTCATCAAATTATCAATGGTCATGACTATCCGAATCACCCCCGGTCATAATCATACCAAAAATTATCCATCAACGCATTACGGTGCCATTGAGGACTTTTATCACATCATTTATAACAAGCCATGATTATATCGAATGATCCTCGGTCATAATCATACTAAGTTCATCTATACACGTAAGTAGAAGATAACATAATATAACATGAGGATGATGACAATGACATAATAATTCAATAAAACAAGTTCAAGAATTATTTTATCCGGGAATTATTAACGTCAAATTGTCAAAATGATATCTTTATTTTGTAGAGTAAAATTCAAGAATGATCGGAAGAATATTTCCATGAAAAGATCTTTGGATGAAAGCTTGCAAATATCGAGGATATTCCACTAATTTCATGGAGTATAGAAGTCAAAGATTTAACCAATTGAGTATAATAAAGAATGGAATAACAAAAAAAAAATCACCATGCATGCGATTACGATGTATAAAAGTTATTCAATGTAATAATAATAACGGAACGAACGAGTCGGTGAAATTCACACCAACAGGATGATCCAATGAATAATAAATCTTTGAATAATAAACAATGGAACGGTTAAGGTGTAAAACACATGCGAGGATATTCCAATGAGAATAATAAATGCGGAATAATAAACAATGGAACCGGGCGGCCGAAAAAACACACAGATGAGGATATTCCAGCGAGAATAATAAAGAATGGAATAATGAAGGAGATCACCAAGTATAGGGGATTCACAGCGTATCTGAGTTATTCCAAGCAGAATAAATAAGAATGGAATAATATAAGGATTTCACCAAGTATAGGGTATCTGGCGTATCTGAGGTTATGTATAGGGTATACCACTTTTACAGGTTATTCCAACAGAATAATAAGCAATGGAAAAACAACAGTTCTCTTCATGAGTAAGAAAGAATAACACTCCTTACGGGTACAACAAATAATATTCCCTACCTTAGAAGAATCGAATATTGGCGAGGTGAAGTAGCGAGAATACTTTTCTTCATTCTCTATAGTTTTCTCTCTAGAGTTTCAAAGTGAATTCGTGAAAATAATGAAACACTAGGCCTCTATTTATAGAAGATTTCTAGCTTAGCACCGCCACGTGAAAAGGCCAGTGGCTTGACATTGGTGATGTGAAAAGAAAAGTGGTTTTGGCCTTTGTAATGTGAAACGACAAGTGGTTCGGCGCTTTGTAATGTGAAACGACAAGTGGTTCGACGTCTGGTAAAGGTAATTACTATTGACGAAGGTAATTATTATTCACAAAGGTAATTCTTATTCACAAAGGTAATTCTTATTATCGAGAAGGTAATTACTATTCACAAAGGTAATTACTATTGACGAAGAGACTCTTAGATAATGATATATGGCCCCCCATAAAATAATCAAATTTACCACAAACGTCTCATAATGTAACTCTTTATATACATTAAGGATTGAATAAATATTACCACAAATCATTTTATTTTTAATCAACACATTTTTTAATCTTTCAACAATTATTAATCATTTATAACTTGTCGTCTCAATTAATAATATAACATATTATACTGATGATAATCTTTGTGACAATAATTGAATCAATAATATAAGAGATATGATCACGCAATTATTTGTAGAATAATTGAGCATAAATTGTGAGTGACTTCTCACGTAAGCATCAATAATCAATACCATGTCTACTTATGCAACCACGCCAGTATCTTATTACTTTTACCACCGGGTAGTTCAACAGTTTTAACGGTAACACCTCCGTAGTTATTTTTATAAAATATTTTTGTCGTTTTTCTCAATCAAATAATAATTACATTATGTAGGGTCCACCAATGATTGAGTAGTTATACGAATATTCCCTAACAAAAAGAATATTCCCCACCAAACGAATATTTTATAACAACTTGCATACTTTGCAAAATTTATAAATACTACCCACAACTATAATATTATCTCAAATTCACACCATAATATTAAAATTATTTCGACAAAATTTAAATCTTTATTGATAAAATATGGGGTCTCACAATCTCCCTCCTTATGGAATTTAAGCCCTCGAAATTAGGGAGTGCGATACTGGTATGATAAAGAGGTGAGGATACCTTGGATACCTTTATCGTTAAAAATATTAAATTCATCTTCGTGATCGCCAAAGATATTCATTAACATTTCATCTTTTGCACTACAGCCAAAGATATACATTCAGTAAAACCAATAATCTTTGAGACTCAACAATAGTATCACAACCACGAATTATCCATGCACCTTCTTGGCCGAGGATATTCGTGTTTTCAATCTGATCATGATTATATCGAATAATCCACGGTGGTCATAATCATACCAAGTCTATCAATGCACTACTGACCAAAGATGACTTTTACCACATCCATGAATTAATATTTCATTCTTTGAGACTCAAATTTCAATAATTAATCCACATCATCGAATCATCCCCGCACTACTGGCCGAGGATATTCTTTAGTATCACGACCACAATTATCCATGCACTACGTGCAAAGATAATCGTGTATTCATTAGTATCACCACCACAAATTATCCATGCACTACGTGACAAAGATAATCGTGTATTCATTAGTATCACGACCATAAATTATCCATGCACTACGGCCAAAGATAATCGTGTATTCATTAGTATCACGACCACAAATTATCCCGTACTACGTACAAAGATAATCGTGTATTCATTAGTATCACGACCACAAATTATCCGTACGACTACTACCAAAGATAATCGTGTATTCATTAGTATCACGACCACAAATTATCCATGCACTACGGCCAAAGATAATCGTGTTTTCAATTACGGTTATGATTATACCGAACAATCCCTGGTCATAATCATACCAAGTCCATCTATGCACTACAGGCCACAGATGACTTTCAATATAATATAAGCATGAGGATAACGATATAAAGAATCAATCAAATGAGATAAAGGATAAATATTAAACATTTATAATATAATTTATCCAAGATTCAAGAATATCCCCATGTTATCAATCACTTAATAATCTCATAATCTAATATCATTAATATTATAACAATATTTTAATCACTTCTTAAATTTATAAACAATTTATCTCAATTGTTTACGCTTTTACCATATAATGCATTTAATCATTCAAAATGCCATACTCATAAGATATCATCACCAATTATCAAATCCTCATCAAAAAATATGCATATATTCTATATAGGATTCTACAGCCATAAAATCCTATTTTCAACTTTGTTCTTCACATAACATATTTAACTCATATGTTTCAGTAACTAAACTATTTTCATGAAAAATACCAAATCAGTCCCAAAAATATTTCTTTTCTGAGTTTTAGCATAATATAGTCCCATAATGAAAATATATTTTTCTAGAATTTTAAAATTCATTTACTATTTTTCAAAAATCAATTTCTAATTAATTCCTTAAGAAATTAGCTACCTCAAGTTTAACTCCAAAATTCCCAAATCTTGGCAGGACCTTACACATGTTAACGTGAGCTTCTAGTTTAAATTTCATGGTCATTGAGTTATAGAACTCCGGTTATAGCATTTTTCGTGGAAAAATCTAAATATTGAAATAGTCATAACTTGCTCATTTTAAGTCGAGAATGAGCTCATTTTTGGACAGGAGGTACTTTATACCATATACCTTCATGTCCCAAAAGGCCAGAATTTTTCTCATAATTTAAGTGGCCGAAACAGCCCTCTAAAATCATGGCAGCAGCAATTTTTTCGATTTTTGCAGCTTTGCACTCCTTTGCTAAAATCAGTCCACACAAAATCTACAACACCTTTTCCAGTAATTCCACTTGAATTAGTTAGGTAACTCATAGATCTAACTCTAGGACTTGACCACACTCAAAAATTCAAAATATAATAGGAGATATGGTCAATTGAATTTCATGTTACATTTTCACCAAAATCGATTTTCAACTCTTTGTGATTTCTAAGAAACTTTCATGTTTTCACATACTAACCAATATAACTCATCATAAAACTTACTAATACTTCATATACCCATGATTTTCATCAGTTCTATACTTTTATTATGACTTTCATCATAATCCACGTAAACAGATCCTTTTAGTTGAAGAAATTTTTGAGGGTTTAAGAAATGGTTTTTTTATCTTTGGTCAATACAAAATTGATTTCACGTTCTAGGGTAGGCTAGGAAGTCTTCAAGAATACGCCAAGAAATTTATCAATAATAGAAATATCATTCAAAACTGTGACTCTCGTCCAAAACTTGGATAGTACGTCACATTGATACCAACTGTGACTTCTATCCCTTAACCTAGATAGCATCTCACAATGATACCTATATATTTGCCATCTTCATTCACGACGTCACCTACAGAAATTCTGGCTTCGGTGCATTCCACACAAGGAAGTCAACAACGAAAGGATCGGGGCTCTTTACTTATGGCTTGATATAACGGTGATTAACTTTAGGGTTTGGTTACTTTGAATTAGATATAATGAGTTGGTTAGGAATATGAAAGCTAACAACCTTACAAAAGAATAACGAGTAGTTAATCAATCGTTTTCAAAAAATTACCTCAAAGGCAAGTATTTTCAAAGAGATAAGATGAGCAGTAGCGTGAAAGTGTTTATTTGAATCAAAAACAAGATTTAAAAATAGTAAGCGATAACGAAGGCTCCTACTAACGAAGTTTCAACCAATAAGTCAAAGTCTAACTTCTCCCGAGTCAAATTTAAACGTTGAAGCAAGCAAGAGAGATAAAATAATGGGTAGGCGGTATCTTATAAGGTATAGACTTCGCAATTTATAATTAACTAACCCGTGCTAACTTTGTTGGTTTACTCGCTTTTTGAGAAGTCATGAAAATGCACTTCCTAAAACCAACGACTTTGTTTTGTCCATATCCACCTTTGGTGCCACCGTCGGCTAGACTTGACTTTGGTGCACAACAAAATTGAGCTAACTCTTCTTGCAATTTCCACTTCTATTATCTTTGCCATGATTACCAATCAAGTGGTTACCATTCTTAGCATGATAATTTCCCCACGATGGTTATCATTGTTCGATGGCCGTTGCCACCAAAGATGATTATTATCGTGTTGTTGGTCGTTACCTTTTGTTTGAAATGAATCAACACACTCATGTGCTTCATTGCTTATCTCGGCATTTTGGATGTCATTCTCAAACCTTTGTCACAAAACAAGGGTTAATTAACATATCACATATTATCCCTATACTCTAATTTCACCAATTAAATACCAAATATATTTAGGTAGGTCATACTAGCGAAGGTATTCGTCTCTCCCTCCTAGTACTATTCTCACATCTTAGCCGGGGATCATATCCTAAGCTCGATACCAACCGTAACGCCCCAAAATTAGGTATACGTCACCCATCTTGGGTCGCCACTTACATGGTACATAAATTCAAATAAAACTTACTAATATAACTGCATGTAGGTATGCAATACGACATAAACCGTGAGTTTGAATACAAATATTGTCTACTAGATATTATACAAACTCAAAAGGAGTCCTCATTACTACTATTATCACACTATTTCACGTACGAATAGTGAGGACTACTAATCTTATCCTGCGGACCATTACTCCGGTTCCCCGACTTATTAATATAAGCTGTAGGTATACAATACGACATAAAGCGTGAGTTTGAATACAAATATTGTCTACTAGATATTATACAAACTCAAAAGGAGTCCTCATTACTACTATTATCACACTATTTCACGAATAGTGAGGACTACTAATGCTATCCTCCGGACCATTACTCCGTTCCCCGACTCGTCGTCCAAATTTATGTTCTCATTTCACAAGAGAACGGTGAAAGAAAAGGTGAGCTCAACTAGCCCGAAGAAATATTATGACAAAGATAATGCGAGAATAATTTATCATTAGCCTTCAACGAGTGTTAAACCGATAAAATACAATAGACAACAAGTTTAAGCTGCAATGAATAATAATCCATTAAAAGAGTCAAGTAGAGAATAAAGTCTACTATCTTTTAGGTTTTAAAAGGTTTTTCATCTTTGTTATAATTTGAGACTCAACTTTAATAAATAATCCACATCATCGAATCACCCCCTGACTTCTGCCAAGGATATTCATCAAATTATCAATGGTCATGACTATACCGAATCACCCCGGTCATAATCATACCAAAAATTATCCATCAACGCATTACAGCCACCGAGGACTTTTATCACATCATTTATAACAAGCCATGATTATCTTAGAATGATCCCTGGTCATAATCATACTAAGTTCATCTATACACGTAGTAGAAGATAACATAATATAACATGAGGATGATGACAATGACATAATAATTCAATAAAACAAGTTCAAGAATTATTTTATCCGGGAATTATTAACGCCCAAATTGTCAAAATGATCTTTGTTTTGTAGAGTAAAATTCAAGAATGATCGGAAGAATATTTCCATGAAAAGATCTTTGGATGAAGCGCAAATATCAAGGATATTCCACTAATTTCATGGAGTATATAAGTCAAAGATTTAACCAACTGAGTATAATAAAGAATGGAATAACAAAAAAATCACCACGCATGCAGTATTGTGATGTATGAGCGAGTTATTCCAAGCAGAATAATAATAACGGAACCGGTCGGTGAAATTCACACCAACAGGATGATCCAAATGAATAATAAATCTTTGAATAATAAACAATGGAACCGGTCCGGTGTAAAACACATGCATGAGGATATTCCAATGAGAATAATAAATGCGGAATAATAAACAATGGAACCAGGTCCGGTAAAACACATGACAGGATATTCCAATGAGAATAATAAAGAATGGAATAATGAAGGAGATCACCAAGTATAGGGGATTCAGCGTATCAAAGTTATTCCAATGAAATAAATAAGAATGGAATAATATAAGATTTCACCAAGTATAGGGTATGTCAAGCGTGACACGAGTTATGTATAGGGTATACCACTTTTCTGAGTTATTCAGCCAGAATAATAAGCAATGGAATAACAACAGTTCTCTTCATGAATAAGAAAGAATAACACTCCTTACAGGTACAACAAATAATATTCCCTACCTTAGAAGAACCGAATATTGGCGAGGTGAAGTAGCAGAATACTTTTTTCTTCCTTCTCTATAGTTTCTCTCTACAGAGTTTCGGTGAATTCGTGAAAATAATGAAGCACTAGGCCTCTATTTATAGAAGATTTCTAGCTTAGCAGACCGCCGTGTGAAAAGGCAAGAGTGGCTCGACGTGATAGTGATGTGAAAAGAAAAGTGGTTTGGCCTTTGTAATGTGAAGCGATAAGTGGTTTGGCGTCACGTAATGTGAAACGACAAGTGGTTCGACGTCGGTAAAGGTAATTACTATTGACGAAGGTAATTACTATTCACAAAGGTAATTACTATTCACAAAGGTAATTACTATTGACGAAGATAATTACTATTCACAAAGGTAATTACTATTGACGAAGAGACTCTTAGATAATGACATATGGGCCCCCATAAAATAATCAAACTTACCACAAACGTCCTCATAATGGACTCTTTATATACATTAAGGATTGAATAAATATTACCACAAATCATTTTATTTTTAATCAACACATTTTTTAATCTTTCAACAATTATTAATCATTTATAACTTGTCGTCTCAATTAATAATATAACATATTATATGATGATATTGTGACAATAATTGAATCAATAATATAAGAGATATGATGCATCAAGATCTTTAGCGATAATTGAGCATAGTGAGTGACTTCTCACGTAAGCATCAATAATCAATATCTAGGTGTCTTCTTATCCAACCACGCCAGACATCTATGTACTTTTACCACCGGGTAGTTCAATGCTTTTAATTGTAACACCTCCGTAGTTATTTTTATAAAATATTTTGTCGTTTTCTCAATCAAACAATAATTACATTATGGGGTCCACCAATGATTGGTAGTTGTTGCGAATATTCACTAACAAAAGAATATTCCCAGACCAAACGAATATTTTATAACAACTTGCATACTTTTGCAAAATTTATAAATACTACCCACAACTATAATATTATCTCAAATTCACACCATAATATTAAAAATTATTTCGACAAAATTTAAATCTTTATTGATAAAATATGGGGTCTCACACACAACCCGACCCAGTTTGACTCAAGCCCATTTTTTTAATAATTTAAAATAAAAAAATTTAAATATTATTTTTAAAATATTAATTATTTTTGATATTTTAAAATAAGATTGTTAAAAAAATAATAATTTAAAACAAATATTTACTTTACTATTTTAAAAATAGTTTTTTTAAAACATATTATAAAAAATAGTTTTTTTAAAAAAAAATTTAAAATAATAATTATATTTAATATTATAAAATAACTATTATTTTAAATATTTTAAAAGTAAATAATTTTTAAAATTTCAAATAATAATTTAATTAATATTTTAAAAGAAAATATTTTCATAAAATAATTTAAAAATAATAATTATTTTAATATTTGAATTATTGTTTTAATATTTGAAAATAAAATATTGTTTTTAAAATAATAATTATTTTATATATTTAAAGGAAAATATTTTTTAAAATAGTTTTAAAAATAATTATAATTTTAAGGAAAAATATTAAAACTTTATTTTTTCAAAAATGAGTAAAGTTTCATAAAATATTGATTCAAAAAAAAAAGTAAAGTAATTTTTAAAAAAATCTTAATTATTTTAATGTAAATTTACACATCTTTAAAAAAAAAATATGTTTTGTGAAAATAAAGTTTTATTTATCGGGTTGGGGTCAAATCAAGTTAAAAAAGCGAAAACACTACAAAATATCACTTTAAGAATCTAACTAATGTAAAACAAATTTTAAATATAGATGACAACTTAAAATAACAGAAATGTCATTCAACCATCTTAAATTAACATTGTTAACTAATGAATTAGTCTCCTGTATATACATTCTGAATATTTTTATTGCCACCTCTACATGGATGGTACACTGGTTCCTAGCCTCTTTGCTAAGGGGCTATTGAAAAGAAAGTACTTGCACTGCTCTATATATCCTAGCAGAGGAAATCAGTAAAGGACCAAATGAGACATGATGGCAACAAATTTTCTGTACTTTGTCTTTTCTCACTTTCACTTGAGAATCTCACATCTCTCTCTCTCTCTCTCTCTCTCTCTCTGCGTGTATTATTTATATTAGCGAATGATCAACATAAAATTAATTTTAATCTATGAATTAATACAATTTTAACACATATCAAAAATTAATTTCTCTCAACGTATCAGTATTATATTAATTTTTTTTAAAAAATATACTGTATTAATTAATTAATTAATTTATTATGAAATTCGTTCAATTTTTATAGGAAGAGCAGATGCGCATGAGTTTCAATAATAAATATATGTTTCCATATATACGGATCATTATTAGATGATTCTCTAATTTATCCAATCATCCTTATTATCCATTAGTGAATTAAATACTAGTACGTACGTACTCATGATTTATTAAAAACATTGATATTCTTTTAGCAACAATATTAATGAGCTAGCTTCCTTTTAGAGCTACTGAAATTATTATCTATTTATATATATATGGTTCAGAATTGAATGACTATAACTTGCAAGGAAAGGGACACAATTAAGAACAGAATGTGGGAACAAATTAAGACTATATATGCAGCAAGGGACTGCCCTGTCTATATATATATATAATAAGTAATTATTCGGTATCGAAAGTCATTTGACGTAATGAAAAAATAGATTAAAATTGAAAAATACTATATTATTTAAATATTCTTTTCAACTTAAAATAACTTACAATCGTAAATAACAATTAACATAATTTACCACACTACTATAATAATTATTTTTTCTTTAAATAGATATCAAGAAAAATATAAACTTGTCCACAAAACATACAATCATCAATAACAATTATTATAATTCACCACACCACCACATAATAATAATAATAATAATAATAATAATAATAATAATTATTATTATTATTACTATTATTATTATAATAATTATTAATATTAATATTAATATTAAAATTATTATTAATTTATTACTATTATTATTATTATTACTTTTATATTATTATTATTATTATTTTATTATTATAATTATAATTATTTTTGTTATTACTATTATTATTATTGTTCTTATTATTATTATAATAATAGTTATTATTATTATTGTTGTTGTTGTTGTTGTTGTTGTTGTTGTTGTTATTATTAGTAGTATTAGTAGTATTATAATTATAATAATAATTATTATATTATATGTAAGACCCCACTATTATAAATAAAGATGAATTTTTATAAATATTATTTTGAATATTATGGAATAAATTTGATATAATGTTATAGTTGTGGGTAGTATTTATAAATTTTGCAAAGTATGCAAAGTTGTTATAAAATATTCGTTTTTAGTGGGAATATTCTTTTGTTAGGAATATTAAATAACAATACTCAATCATTGATGGACCCCATAATGAAATTATATTCCGGATTGAAAACGACAAAAATATTTTATAAAAATAACGGCGGAGAGGTGTTACCGTTAAAACTGTTGAACTACCCTTGGTAAAAGTACGATAATATCGCGTGGTTGCATAGTAGACACGGTATTGATTATTGATGCTTACGTGAGAAGTCACTTCATTTATGCTTAATTATTGCTACATGAATTCTTTGCATCATATCTCTTATATTATTGATTCAATTATCACACAAGTATCATCTCGTATAATATAGTATTAAATCAATAATTGAGACGACAAGTTATAAATGATTAATAATTGTTGAAAGATTAAATATGTGTTGATTAAAAATAAAATGATTTGTGATAAGTTTGATTATTTTATGGGGGGCTCATATGTCATCATCTAAGAGTCTCTTCGTCAATAGTAATTACCTTTGTGAATAGTAATTACCTTCGTCAATAGTATTTACCTTCGTCAATAGTAATTATCCTTGTGAATAGTAATTACCTTCGTTAATAGTAATTACCCTTGTGAATAGTAATTACCTTCGTCAATAGTAATTACCTTTACCAGACGTCGAACCACTTGTCGTTTCACATTACAGGCGTCGAACCACTTGTCGTTTCACATTCAAAGGATCAAACCACTTTTCTTTTCACATCATCGATCGTCGAGCCACTTGCCTTTTCACTGCTAAGTCTTAAGCTAGAAATCTTCTATAAATAGAGGCTTAGTGCTTCATTATTTTTCACGAATTCATTCAAGCTATAGAGAGAGAAAGTATAGAGAGAATAAGAGAAAGAAGAAGAGTATTTTTTCTTACTACTTTCTCATTGCGATATTCAATCTCCTACCAAAAGTAAGGGGTGTTATTCTTTCTTATTCATGAAGAGAAGCTGTTGTTATTCCATTGCTTATTATTACATTGGAATAACTGTATACGTGGTTTACCCTATACTTGGTGACATTCTTTTATTATTCATTGGAACATCACATGCGTGTGTTTTACACGGACTGGTTCCGCCTTTTTATTATTCTGTTGGAACATCCATGTTCATGTGTTTTACAGGACCGGTTCCGTCTTTATCATTACATTGGAATATCCTATCTGTGTTTTACACCGGATCGGTTCCATCTTTATTATCTCGTTGGAACATCCTCGTCGGTGTGAATTTCATTTGACCGTTCCGTTATTTATTATTCTCATTGGAATAACTTGCTGTGGCGCCTATCGCATGCATGGTGATTTCTTTTGTTATTCCATTATTCATTATACTCGATTAGTTAAAACTTTGACTTTATACTCCATAAAATTAGTGGAATATCCTTGATATTTTGCGCTTCATCCAAAGATCCTTTTATGGAAATATTCTTCAAAGATTCTTGAATTTTACTACAAAACAAAGATCGTGTTGATAATTTGGACGTTAATAATTCCCGGATAAAATAATTCTTGAACTTGTTTTATTGAATTCTTATATCATTGTCATCATCCTCATGTTTATATTATGTTGAAAGTCATACGTGGCTGTAGTGTATGTAGATGGACTTGGTATGATTATGACCGAGAGACTATTCGGTGTAATCATGATCGTAATGTTACAAATGATGTGATAAAAATCCTCGATGGCCGTAGTGCATTGATGGATGATTGTTGGCATGATCATGACCATTAATGAATACACAAATATTCTTGCCCGTAGTGTATGAATAATTGTGGTCGTGATACTAAAGAATATCCTTGGCAGTAGTGCGGGGTGATTCGATGATGTGGAATATTTATTAAAGTTTCGAGTCTCATTTATAACAATGATGAAAACCTTTTAAATCATAAAAGATAGTAGACTTTATTTTCTACTTGACTCTTTTAATGGATTCAGATATTCCGCAGATTAAACTGGTTGTCTATTATATTTTATCGGTTTAACATTGTTGAAGACTATTGATAATTTATTCTCGCATTATCTTAGTCATAATATTTCTTCTTTGGGCTAGTTGAGCTCACCCTTTCTTTTCATTGTTCTCTTCGTGAAATGAGAATATATTTGGGACGAGTCTGGGAAACAGTGATGGTCCGAAGATAGCATTAGTAGTCCTCACTATTCTGTGAAATAGTGTGATAATAATTGTAATGAGGACTCCTTTTGAGTTTGTATAATATCTAGTAGATGATATTTGTATTTAAACTCACGATTTATGTCGTATTATACACCAGCGCTTATGTTAGTAAGTTGTATTTAAATTACATACCATGTAAGTGGCGACCCAAGATGGGTGATGTATACCTAATTTTGGGGGCGCCACACGATTTAGTATCAAAGCTTAGGATATGATCCCTGGCTAAGATGTGAGAATAGTACTAGGAGGGGGGAGAGCGGGAATACCTTCGCTAGTATGACCTACCTAAGTTTATGTCTTTATTTTATTGGTTAGTCGGAAGATAGGGATAATTTGTTACATGTCAATTAACCTTTTGTTTTTGTGGCGATGATCGAAAATGACATCCGAGAATGTTGAGAATAACAATGAGCCATGAGCGATCGTTGATTCACCACATATCAATAATCGAGGATAATGTGCATCGAGAAGGCGACAATCCTTATGCAAACAACAACATTGACCAAATGATGAATGATCAAATGTTCGGAGGCTTTATGCAATTTATGCAACAAAGAAAGCAGAGGCGACTCTCGCCCAAAACGAGGTGGAAACACGGAAAACTCTCGGGCGGTCACACCGCTTAAACAATTCAAGGAGTGGGACCACCGGAGTTTAAGGGAGAGCAAAACCACTTCAGCGGAAGCATGGATAAAGCATGATTACCAAGATATTTGATGTCTTGGGATGCTCCAGGAGCAAAAGGTTCCTTGCCGCCTTTATGTTTGCGGAGGAGATGATTCTTGGTGGAAATCCAGAAACGCGTACTCAACTCTTTGTCTTGAAGATATCTTGGGAGAAGTTCCAGAGAGGCATTCAACGACAAATACTTTCACGAAAGTATTCGCCACATGAAGGAGGTGGAGTTTATCAAGTTGGAACAAAATAATATGACCGTGTCGCAATACGAGGCAAAATTTGCGGAGTTATCACTTTTCACGACCCACTTGGTGGATAATAAAGAGAATGGCGAATGTTTTTAAGAGGTTTGAAGCGGGAGATACGTCAACATCTTATTTCTCATAAATTGTGTTTGTATTCGGATGTTGTAAATAGGGCTTAGTTAGTGGGAACGCGATAATGAGTCAACGAACTAAAAAGAAGCGGTAAGCAAAATTATAATACCGTGAGAGTAGTCATCAAGCGGTGACAACAAGCGTGGAGGAATCAGCGGGCGGATATGGTAACCACTTTGGTGGTAATCGAGGCCAAAACAATAAGAATGGACATTTCAAGAAAAGGAGATTCAACAATAATGGAAAGACGTCAAGACCAAAGACCCGTTGTTAAGGAAGGAGAAAGACCACCTATCATATGCTTCAAATGCGGAGGAGAGGACACATCGATCAAAGCTGCTGGCCATGCCAGTCAAAGCATGTTATAATTGTGGAAGAGAAGGTCACTTAGCTCGATTTTGTTGCGTTTCAAGACAAATTCGACTAGGATGGAGGCACCAAAAGTAGTCGAGAAAATTCAAAACCCAGAGAAGTCAAGGAGAAGCGTTTGTTGTGACCTCCCAGGAAGAGCAAGGAACCCGAATGAGGTCGTCACGGGTAAGCTTATCATAAACTCTAATGAAGTCTATACTTTATTTGATACCTGGGTTCTACCCATTCTTTTATTTCTCCTACTTTATACTCATCGATTAAATTTGACTCGGAGAAATTAGACTTTGACTTATCTGTGGAAACTCCGTTGGGAGAAACCTTCATTACATCCACTTTGTTTATAAGTCTTGTTTGGTTCAAATCGGTACCCTCACATTACCTGTCGATCTTATTTCATTAAAAATACTTGCATTTGAGCGTGATTCTAGGGATTGATTGGTTAACTACTTATCATGCAAAAATTGATTGTTTTCGTAAGGTTGTTAGCTTTCATATTCCTAATCAACCTATTATGCTGAATTCAAACGACCAAACCATTAAAATCAATCACGGTCATCTTAAGCCATAAAGCTATTCGTTTATTGAAAAGCGGATGTCAAGCTTTCTTAGCTCATGTCACTGATTTAAACAAAAATACGTCGATTTTGAACGATATTTCTATTGTTAATAAATTTCTCGACGTATTCCAGAAGAACTTCCGGCCTACCCCCAGGCGTGAAATTGATTTTTGTATCGACCTTGAACCCGTACAAAACCTATTACTAAAGCCCCATATCGAATGGCTCTATGAACTCGAGGAGTTAAAGACCCAACCTGCAGGAATTGTTAGACATTGGCTTTATTCGTCCCTAGTACTTCTCCTGGGGTGCTCCTGCTCTATTCGTGAAGAAGAAAGATGGGAGTATGCGACTTTGTATTGATTATCGGGAGTTGAATCATGTCACCATCAAAAATAGGTATCCATTGCCACGTATTGATGACCTGTTTGATCAGTTGCAAGGAGCCAAATTCTTTTCAAAGATTGATCTTCGTTCCGGATATCACCAATTGAAGATTAGAACCGCTGACATTCCAAAGACGGCTTTCAGAACTCGGTACGGGCATTATGAATTCCTAGTCATGTCCTTTGGATTGACTAATGCTCCTGCTGCCTTCATGGATATGATGAACCGAGTATTCAAGGAATATTTAGATCACTTTGTGGTCGTCTTTATTGATGACATCCTTATTTATTCCAAAAGTAGTGAAGATCATGAGCAACACTTGAGGTCGACACTCCAAAAGCTTCGTGAATATAAGCTTTATGCCAAGTTGAAGAAATGCGAGTTCGGCGAAGAAGTAGCATTCCTTGGGCACGTGGTATCAAGTCATGGAATATCATTGACCCAAAGAAAGATTGAAGCTATTCAAAGCCGGGAACAACCTAAATCGATGATCAAGCACGTAGCTTTCTTGGTTTAGCTAGTTATTATCGGAGATTCGTGGAAGGATTTTCTCGAATCGCTACTCCATCGACTCAATTTGACTTTCGGAAAGATACAAAGTTCGGTTGGAGCGAAGAATGTGAGAAGAGTTTCTTGAAACTCAAGAGAGACTTATTTCAAAGACTGCTCGACAATACCATTTGGCTCGGAGGATTTGTCATCTCTGATGATGCTTGGGCAAAAGGTTGGGATGTGTTCTTATGCAACATGGAAAAGTTATAGCTTTATGCCTCATGACAACTCAAAGAATATGAGAGGAATTATCCTACTCATGATCTAGAGTCAAGTAATGTTATTATCTTTGCAGACTTAAAATTTGGAGGCATTACTTGTATGGGGAAAAGTGGAGATCTTTCTGGATCATAAAAGCCTCAAATATTTCTTCACTCAAAAGGAACTCAACACGCGACAACGACGTTGGCTTGAAGCTCATTGAAAGATTATGATCATACCATCCAATACCATCCCCGAAAAGCAACGTGGTAGCCGACGCATTGAGTAGAAAATCATACGCAAGTCTACGAATCCGATATTGTCAACGAGGCCCATTTTGTGTGACTTGCAAAGGATGGAGATAGAGTTAAAGACTGTGGACGACGCGTGCGATGATAGCGAGTATACTGAGTATAACCGAAGTTAAAGCCGCTCAAGCTTACGGACACTGGAGTTCGATGCGTATGAGGAAGAAAGTGCAAGAAGATGCTACGGAAGCAAGAATCGATGAAGAAGGAATACTTGAGTCAACTCTAGACTTTGTGTTCTAACGACCTCGATTTAAAGTATAATATCATGATGGAGGTATTACAACAAACCATTTGCAATCCATCTGGGAGTACCAAAATGTATCATGATATTCGGCCATACATTTTGGTGGAGCAATATGAAGAGAGAGATAATATTTGTTTATCTCAAGGTGTCTAACTTGTCAACGAGTTAAAGCGGAGCATCAATTACCAAAAGGTCCATTGCAACCACTTGAAATTCCGAATGGAAGTGGGAGCACATTACCATGGATTTCGTTCACGGCCTTCCTAAGGTTTCTCAAGGCATTGATGCGATTTGGGTCATTGTTGATAGATTGACCAAGTCTCGCTCATTTTTCTACCGATCACGAGAAACTTATACACTTGAACGTCTTGCTCGTCATATACATAAACGAGATTGTAAGATCGCATGGTATCTTGCAGTATCCATTGTTTACGATCGAGACCCAAGATTCACTTCACGATTTTGGGTTAGTTTGCAAAAAGCTATGGGCACAGACTTACGATTTAGCTTTAAAGATATCATCCTCGAGACAGATGACGGACGACAATGGAGAGGACTATTCAAACTCTTCAAGATCTATTAAGACTCTGTGTCCTTGATTTCAAGGGAGTTGGGACAAGTTCTTACCATTGGTGGAGTTTTCCTACAACAACAAAGTTATCAAGCAAGTATTGGCATGGCTCCATTCAAGCGTTGTATGGAAGAAAGTGTCGATTCCAAAGATATCTTTGGGATGAGGTGGGTGAAGCAACGTTGTTGGGACCGGAGTTGAATACGTATGACTACGGAAAAAGATTCAAACGATCCGACAACGTATAAAAACCTCACAAAATCGATAAAAGAGTTATCCGATCTTCATCGAAAGGACGTGGAATTCGATATAGAGAGATCGTGTGTTGTTAAGAGTCGCTCCATGGAAAGGAGTTACAAGATTTGGAAAGAGAGGAAAACTTAATCCTCGATTCATTGGTCCATTTTAATCCTCGATCGAGTAGGAAGCGTGGCTATAGACTCGCTTACTGCTTAAATATGTCTCGTGTTCATAACGTTTTTCACATATCCATGTTACGTAAATATGTGAAAGACCCGAACCACATTATTGAGTTAGAACCGGACG
This sequence comes from Panax quinquefolius, assembly GCA_020205615.1. Lineage (NCBI taxonomy): Eukaryota > Viridiplantae > Streptophyta > Magnoliopsida > Apiales > Araliaceae > Panax > Panax quinquefolius. The sequence goes on along the minus strand of CM035172.1, from coordinate 12,653,357 downwards.
AAATAGCGGAAGATTTGACGTATGAAGAGGTTCATGTTCAAATCTTGGATAAGAAGGAACATATTCTACGCTCCAAGGTTATACCTCAAGTCAAAGTTTTGTGGAGGAACCACGATGTTGAGGAAATGACTTGGGAGTTAGAATCTGAAATGAAATCAAGGTATCCTTACCTCTTCGACATACCAGGTACGTACCACTATTTCTCGAGGGCTTAAATTTCATAAGAAGGGAGGTTGTAAGACCCCAAACTATTATAAATAAAGATGAATTTTTATAAATATTATTTTTGAATATTATGGAATAAATTTGATATAATGTTATAGTTGTGGGTAGTATTTATAAATTTTGCAAAAGTATGCAAGTTGTTATAAAATATTCGTTTGGTGGGAATATTCTTTTTGTTAGGGAATATTCGTGATAACTTCAATCATTGATGGACCCCACAACGTAATTATTGTCGGATTGAGAAAACGACAAAAATATTTTATAAAATAACTATGAGGTGTTACCGTTAAAAGCTGTTGAACTACCCTATTGGTAAAAGTACTGAGAATACGCGTGGTTGCGTAGTAAGACACGCAGTATTGATTATTGATGCTTACGTGAGAAGTCACCGGATATGCTTAATTATTACTACTGATGAATTGTTGATCATATCTCTTATATTATTGATTCAATTATTGTCACAAGATCATCTCAGATAATATAGTATTAAATCAATAATTGAGACGACAAGTTATAAATGATTAATAATTGTTGAAAGATTAAATATGTGTTGATTAAAATAAAATGATTTGTGGTAAGTTTGATTATTTTATGGAAATATATGTCATCATCTAAGAGTCTCTTCACAATAGTAATTACCTTTGTGAATAGTAATTATCTTCGTCAATAGTATTTACCTTCATCAATATAGTAATTACCTTCATCGATAGTAATTACCCTTGTGAATAAGTAATTACCTTCGTTAATAGTAATTACCCTTGTGAATAGTAATTACCTTCGTCAATAGTAATTACCTTTACCAGACGCCGAACCACTTGTCGTTTCACATTCACAGCGGCCGAACCACTTGTCGTTTCACATTACGGTGCGCCGAACCACTTTTCTTTTCACATCATCATCGTCAAGCCACTTGCCTTTTCACACGGCGGCTTAAGCTAGAAATCTTCTATAAATAGAGGCCTAGTGCTTCATTATTTTTCACTTAATTCATTCAAGCTATAGAGAGAATAAAGAGAAAGAAGAAAGAGTATTTTATTTTGTTACATCGCCGCAATATTCAATCTCCTACCAAAAGTAAGGGGTGTTATTCTTTCTTATTCATGAAGAAGGCTGTTGTTATTCCATTGCTTATTATTCATTGGAATAACTTTGTATACGTGGTTTACCCTATACTTGGTGACATTCTTCTATTATTCTCATTTGGAACATCCACGCTCGTGTGTTTTACAGGACACTGGTTAAAATCTTTATTATTCTGTTGGAACATCCATGCGTCAGGTGTTTTACAGGACTGGTTCCGCCTCTTTATCATTTCGTTGGAATATCCTATCGTGTGTTTTACACCGGATCCGGGTTCCATCTTTATTATTCTGTGGAACATCCCGCTTGTGAATTTCACCGACATTCGTTCCGTTATTTATTATTACATTGAATAACTCGCCTGCAATGGATCTATCGCATGCATGGTGATTTCTTTTGTTATTCCATTATTCATTATACTCGGTTGGTTAAAACTTTGACTTCTATACTCCATAAAATTAGTGGAATATCCTCGATATTTCAAGGCTTCATCCAAGTATCCTTTTATGAAAATATTCTTCTCAAGATTCTTGAATTTTACTCTACAAAACAAAGATCATGTTGATAATTTGGACGTTAATAATTCTGGATAAAATAATTCTTGAACTTGTTTTATTGAATTCTTATATCATTGTCATCATCCTCATGTTTATATTATGTTGAAAGTCATCCATGGCACCTGTAGTGCATAGATGGACTTGGTATGATTATGACCGAGACTATTCGGTGTAATCACGACCGTAATGTTACAAATGATGTGATAAAAATCCTCGATTGGCCAGTAGTGCATTGATGGACGATTGTTGGCATGATCATGACCATTAATGAATACACAAATATTCTCGCCCGTAGTCATGAATAATTGTGGTCGTGATACTTAAAGAATATCCTCGTCAGTAGTGCGGGGGTGATTCGATGATGTGGAATATTTATTAAAGTCGAGTCTCAAATTTATAATAATGATAAAAAACCTTTTAAATCATAAAAGATAGTAGATTTTATTTTCTACTTGACTCTTTTAATGGATCAGATATTCCACCGCAGATTAAACCTGGTTATACATTGTATTTTATCGGTTTAACATTGTTGAAGACTATTGATAATTTATTCGCATTATCTTAGTCATAATATTTCTTCTCGGGCTAGTTGAGCTCACCCTTTCTTTCACCGTTGTTCTCTTGAAATGAGAATATATTTGGGACGAGTCGGTGGGAAACGAGTGATGGTCCTGAAGATAAGATTAGTAGTCCTCACTATTCGTGAAATAGTGTGATAATAATTGTAATGAGGACTCCTTTTTGAGTTTGTATAATATCTAATAGGCGATATTTGTATTTAAACTCACAGTTTATGTCGATTGCATACCTATGAGTTATGTTAGTAAGTTGTATTTAAATTACGTGCATACGTAAGTGGCGACCCAAGATGGGTGATGTATACCTAATTTTGGGGGCGTCACATTATAATTATTATTATTTTGAATTAAAATTAGAATGAATCTGAACTGTACTTGTGCTTTCCCGCCCAATTCAATTAAAATGAATTTGAATCTTTATTATAAAGATTATTATTATTATTATTATTATTATTATTATAATTATTATTATTACTATTACTATTACTATTATTATAAAAATAATAATAATAATTATTATTATTAGTAGTAGTAGTACTATTATAATTAATATTAATATAATTATATTTATAATTATTATTACTATTAGTAGTAGTAGTACTATTATAATAATTATTAATATTATTATTATTATTATTATTTGTTTGTGTGTGAAGAAGAGAGAAGAGCAAAAGATTTTGTGTGTGAACATAAGAGAGGGTAGGGTGTAAGTGAATTTGATTTGGGCAGGAAGAAATAAGAGCCTTTAGATTAAGTTGGAAGGATTAAGTTAGAATGAATCTGAACCGTATTTGTGCTTTGTCAAATGAAAGATTCAAAATAGGTTCTGTTTTATTATATAGATAATTATTATTGTTATTATTATTATAATTATAATTATTTTTGTTATTATTATTATTATTATTATTATTATTGTTCTTATTATTATAATTATAGTTATTATTATTATTATTATAATTATAATTATAATAATAATAATTATTATTACTATTACTATTATTATTAAAAAAATAATAATAATAATAATTATTATTATTATTATAAGTAGTAGTACTATTATAATTAATATTAATATAATTATATTTATAATTATTATTACTATTATTAGTAGTACTATTGTAATTATTATTATTATTATTATTATTATTATTATTATTATTATTATTTGTTTGTGTGTGAAGAAGAGAGGAGAGCAAAAGATTTTGTGTGTGAACATAAGAGAGGGTAGGGTGTAAGAGTGAATTTGATTTGGGCGGAAAGAAATAAGAGCCTTTAGATTAAGTTGGAAGGATTAAGTTAGAATGAATCTGAACCGTCTTTGTGCTTTGTCAAATGAAAGATTCAAAATAGGATCTGTTTTATTATATATATATATATATATATATATATATATATCTGTAGAGATCAAGAAAGATTCTCCTTAAATAATATTCGCGCGCTTAAAAGCGTTTTTTTATATCAAACAGCGTAGTTTTGGAGGGACGTGGTGACATTTTTGTAAATACAATGTCACCGCGTATTTATAAAAATGCCACCGCATCCCTCCAAAACTACGTCGTTTTGATAAAAGAATACTATTTAAGGAGAATGCATCACAGGCAGGTGCAAGTAGCTAGTATTATATAATTCCCTCAGTTTATTAATATAAGACGGTTTAGAGAAATTTTTTTGTACCTTAATTAATATATGATCTTTTAGAATTTTAAGTAAGCATTAATTGCTTAGTTTAAACTTTGTTTAGAACTTCAAGTAAGCATTAATTGCTTAGTTTTAAAATTTCAATATTACCCTATGTAATAAATATAACTTTGGTTATCTCACTATTTTTTGCCCAATAAATAACAATATCTTTTTTTAATACAAGGATAATATAGACATTTGATATTATATTTAATACTATAGAATTATTTTTTTAATACTTATATACAACACTAAAAAAATTTATATTAAGGGACGGAGGAATTATCTCGTGCGCGCGTGTGCGTCTATCAATTTCACTAGTCCTTCTCTCCCACATATCTCTTTGATAACCCTGTCTCTCTTTAATTAATTCTCCCCCAGGCCCTAGTTGATCCCCTCAATTTGAATTTCATTCCCTCTTAATTTATAAATAACCAGTATTCCAGCTTTATACATAAAATCTCTTGCGGGCTTTTTGGCCTTCAAATTAATTAATTAACTTGGGTGATCGATCATGGAAGCTGAACAGCAGAACAACCATCCCCATTACCTACAAGAAGAAGAAGCAGCAGCAGCAGCAAACGAAGAGACTCATGGGAATAATAATAATAATAACAAACCCCCAAGTTTTGTGTGCAGGCAAGCAGTACGAGATGGAGTCCAACCACAGACCAGATAAGAATACTAAAGGAACTTTACCACAACAACGGAATAAGATCCCCTCCAGCCGAACAGATCCAGAGGATCTCAGCCCGCCTCAGACAATACGGCAAGATTGAAGGCAAGAACGTGTTTTATTGGTTTCAGAACCATAAAGCTCGTGAACGCCAAAAGAAGAGGTTCATCACTATATACTAACTCTACCTCTACTCATCATCATCATCATCATCTCAATCATAATATTACCTCTTCTTTCCACACAAATGCATGCCAGTAGTGCTGCTTCTGCTTCTGCTTCTGCTGATAATTGGAGATCATCGCAAGTCGGCGATCATTCCATCCTTTACAACAATAACATCACTTTTACTCCTCCTTCAGGTCATGATCATCCATGCAACTACTACTACTACTTCCATAACTATATATATATATATATATATATATATATATATATATATATTTTCTTCTTCATTTAATAATTTTAATTTTAATTTTCTACGTTATCATCTGTAGGGGTTGTTCCATGTCCTTCATCTTCACCCGCAGCCGCAGGAGTGCTTTCTGCTGTTGGTCACATTGGAAGCTATGCCTATGGATCTGTGGCCATGGAAAAAAGTTTTAGGGTAAAAAAGAACTACATCTTTAACAATAATCTTCGTTAAAGTATATGTTTAAGTGTTTCTGCCCTATGATCACATGCATGTTCTAGTTCGGCCTGTAGATGATCGTTGCATTTGGAGTGAAATTATATATATATATATATATATATATAGCTGCTGGGTACAGTCCTCAACCAGAGACAAAGAAGAGGCAATCTAATTCTCTAGAACATTTCTACCTTACTTTTGATCCTTCTGAGACCCCCCATACTTGCACATTAGAAAAATTATTGAACTAATATTTCTAGTGACAAAAGTGCACTAGTATGTTTTTCAAATTAACCTAGCTAGCTCACATGCCCGTTTCTATATATTTAATTTGGTAGTTGATCAGTTCATGAAGATTACTTCCTTTAATTTCATTCAATTAGATCCAAGGTTCAATTTCAAACACCGTACAAATTAATTCTTTCTAATAACCATCAGGTCAAAAATTGTTAGTATATGCATGTTAATTACCTTCCCAAAATCTCTTTCCTAATATTAATTTCTTTGTGGGGGTCCTCTTTGTTTAATAAGCAGGTGTGTTCAATATCACCAAAAGATAGCAGTGGAGGATCACTAGGCCAAAATCCACATTTTAATTCTGTACCCTGCTTGTACCCTTTTATTGGCCACATAAAATCAATTGACGATGAAGACAAAACCCTAGGAGAAGAAGAAGAAGATGAGCCACGGCCAGAGATTGAAACTCTCCCCCTCTTCCCCATGTGTGGCGAGGATTCCTCAGGCTACTGCACTGGCACTACTTCTACATCTGGGTGGTATCGGTCCAACGTGAACGACAGCAGCTTCGGTGGTTCTGCTCGTGCTTCTCTTGAGCTAACCCTTAACTCTTACATCATCGATAGGTAGCATGCAGCAGGTCCTGATCTCATTTTCACTACATAAAATTAATTAATGCAAATATAGTAGTACGTAGCTCAACCGCCCGGCATTTTCACCCGGCCTAGCTAGTTTGTTAAGCTATCACATTTTGATCATGATGATGATCGATGCATGTTTATCTTAGATAAGAATTAAGAATATATATGCAAGCATATATGGAACTATTAGTTGACTAGCGATGCTAATTAAATTGATCAATATATATATATACACACACATATATATATATATATATATATATATATATATATATATGGGGACAAATCATAATTAACGTTGTAACAAAAAAATTTACCTTACAACAAATTCTGATCGTCCATCCGAATATCTAACGATCTATATAACTCTCGTTCGCAATTTAGTTTCCACTATTTCGCAGTTTAATACTGTGGACGAGACAAATGTCTAAAATACTTTTTTATAAAAGTTTCTCGTCCGCAGTATTAAAATACAGACATTAAATATAGCTGACAAATTGAAAAACAACGTCGTTTTTAAATAAATGTTGCGCATTATTAAATTGTGAACGCTAAATATAACTGACCAATTAAAAAGTACTTCGTGTTGGTCAAATTCAAATTTTTTTTTTAATTTTTTATAGGGTCCGCAATATTAACCTTTTTCTATCCTTGTTTTTTGTGTTGAGTTTAGATATCCAAATTTCTTGATTAATTAACCTAGGGAGTTAGTCACGTACGTAAGTACGGCCATTGGTCCCCTTCATTCTCTAGCTGCCTACCTACCAACCATGCAAGCAATCAGCGATACTAATACGAATAAATAGAGAACAAAAGCAAATTAGTGCGTGATCCTTTATACTCCACTACGGTCTACGTACGTTATGATCATCGGGCCTCCCTCCCATGCATTAATAAATATATAGCAGCAAGTAATTAAGGAATTATTTCCGCATTTGGAACCTCACATGCATGCATTGCATTTGGTCCGTCTACATTTTATTTTATAATATGGTTAATATGCACTTGTGCTAAATTAAACCTATTAAATTTAATTTTACGAAAATGTGTATCGAGAAAGATCGGGAGACATTATTATTATTATTATTATTATTATTATTATTATTATTGTGGGAAAGGAAGGAAGGAAGGAAGGAATTAATGTACACAACACAAGCAAGCTGGCAAGCTAGTGAAGCCGAATGAATGAGAGTCCCCTTCTTTTCCACTGTCTGATTCACGTGTACCACAACTAATTATCTTAAGATACACGCGCTTAATGTATCACGTGATAGAGAATGACAGATTTGAGTTGGGACCAGACACTCATCCCATCCCATTGATAGATGACGTTTTAAAGTTCGGGCGTTGCGTCCTAAGTTCAGCCTCCACTGCACCGCCCTGCAAACCTATACTATACGGATCGATAAATATGTCATAATAATTTAACTGAAACAAAAAAAATTTGTTCAAACTAACAATTTGACAAACTAACAATTTGCCGGTAGTTTCTCCGTTCATAAAAGATTATCGTTTAAAAAAAAAAAATTATTTTAAAAAGTTTGTTGTTTATAACTTTTAAGGAAAATAAATTATTTACTTTCCTATATTACCCCTATCTTTTCTCAATGCCTCAAAATAGTTTTTAACTTCTCATAAAGCGGTAGTGATAAAATTTCAAACAAATTTTACTTGGTAAATGCTACTTTCTTAATCCATGTGCCAAAACCTTAAAATAACGGAGAGAGTATAACCTATTTGTTCGTTGAAATAAATTTCTTTTATTATTCTAGATCAATTATCTTGTCCAGTTTACCTGTTTGCGTAGAAACATTCTTTTACTTATGATGAAAGTGGAATTCACGAAAGAATAAGACAACAAGTATGTTATTATTATACTCCGTATTTGACGGTTTATTTATATATATATATATATATATATATATATATATATATATATATATATATATATATTAAGATTAATAGAGTGATTACTGTACCATCGTATGACGACTTAACTCTACGATTGTCTATTTTTTTCATATATATTTATATAATAAAACAGGACCATATTTGAATCTATTTCAACTTGAAATTTGAGAAACCACAACAAAGACCCAGATTTCATCTTACTTAATCTAAAGGTCAGATTTCAATACAGACAAAACAAAAAAAAAATTTACCGCCCAAATCAAAATTAGCCTCCTTCGATTGTACTTCTCATCTCCTTCCTTCAAAAGCCCCCAAATCAAAATCCTCAGACTTCACTCTTGTCTCCTTCCCTTCAAAACCCCCCAAATCAAAATTAGCCTCCTTCCCGTGTACTCTTCCAAAAATTATTCCTTCCCCCGTTCTCTTCCAACGCCACTCTCTGTTCATGCTCTGATCGGTGCTTACTTCCGTCCGTGCGCAGATTGCTTTTGATAATAAGTGGTGATATCTTTTGCTAAGCGACGACGATGGCAAGCGGAGATTGATAAGTGACGACTGTTTTTGCAACATAAAGGCTTTCAATTTAAATTTTGTGTTGATTCAGTTGTGCCGTAATGGAACAGTCCAGATTTTGGAAGAGTACACACAGTAAATTTATGTTGTCTTTTGTGCGCAGATTTATGTTGTCTTTGATATATCTTAAGGCTTCATGTGAGTTTAATGTGCTACAGAGAGATCTCAATGAACTGAAAAGTGGAGTGGAATCAATTCGTGGAGGTTTCGATATCCTCTGTTGTTCCTCTCTGCGGTAATTTTATATGTTTATTGTTTCTTCATTTTTGATGATTTGAAATTAGTTGCCCTGTAAATTAATTTTGAATACAGAAACTTCAGTGGGTGCTTTCATATCTGGGTTTTCTCAATTTTTGGGTGATTGATTTGTAATCAAAAGGATTCATCTTTATTTAACTGAAAAATGATAGTAATTCTTCAAGATTTTTGAACCTCATTTTGTTAACTGTACACTATTAATCTCTTTATTTGATACTCATGGTTTATTCATCTTCTCCTAGGTAATGTGAAAATTATAGGACTCAAACAGAAAAATCAATGGCTGCCTATTTATATGTAAATATATAAGCTGAGCTCTGGGTCTTCTAATCTTCGGTCTTTGAAGCGGTGAAATAAGCTCTCTCACTTTCAAAGTTATTTTTTTCTTGCAATGACGTTGGATTCAAGGGAAAAGGTGAGATTTATTACTCAATTCTACCTAGATTTCTCTAATTCTAAGCTGCATTTTAGTGTTTCTTCGTACCCATCAATAATGGAAGTTTATCTTAAAAATCATATTTGCAAAATCTTATTATGTGTAGGTAGAATTCAAATCTTTGTAAGCCTTTTTTTAGAACGAAAAAACTTCATAAAGGCTTTATCATATTTGCAACATAAAGGCTTTTTTTAGAACGGAACAAAACAGATATTACTCTCTTCATTCGTTTTAAAGAAGTTGTTGATTAAATTGGAAATAAATATCAATATTGTCCATTTAAAATTCATTGAAAAAAAAGATGAGAGAAAAGATAAAATTACTGATTTGAAAGGAATGGAGTGAGTAAAAATGGTTGTTTTACAGAGGGTGGTTGTGAGACCCCAGATTTTATCAATAAAGATTTAAATTTTGTTGAAATAATTTTTTAATATTATGGTGTGAATTTAAGATAATATTATAGTTGTGGGTAGTATTTATAAATTTTGCAAAGTATGCAAGTGGTTATATTATATTCGATTGGTCGGGAAATATTCGGTTTAGCAGGGAATATTCGTACAACGGCTCAATCATTGGTGGACCCTATTAATGTAATTATCATTTGATTGAGAAAACGAAAAAATATTTTATTGAAATAACGGCGGAAGTTTTACCGTGGTTCTTGTTGAACTACTCGGTAGTAAAAGTACGAATGTCGTGTGGTTGCATAAGAAGCACTTACCAGTATTGATTATCGATGCTTATGTGAGAAGTCACCGGTTTGATTCCATTATCATCGATTAATAATATGAATTATTATAATGATAATGACGTTTTGTTTTATTCATTATTATTAACGTAATAAAATGTAAACATCTTTTATATAAAATAGAATACTTTATTAAAGTTATTCTATAAATAGAATATATTATATTTTATTACGATAGTGTTGCATAGTGTTTTGCATAGTGTTTTGCATAGTATTGCATAAAGTGTTTGCATAGTAAAATGTTTTTATATAAATAGAATATATTATATTTTATTTAAAAGATTTTTCTTTAAATATGGACCGTCGATTAAAGTAAATCAATCTGGACCGTTCATGGATTAATTCTTATGCATTCCATTTTCCTATAAATAAGCTCATTCCTTCATTATTTTCTTATTTAATTCATTGAAACTCTAGAGAGAGATTATAGAGAAGTTTATAGAGAGAAAATTATAGAAAGAAGAAGAGTATTCGCTACTTCACTACTTTATATTCAGCTTCTTTTTACTGTAGTGGGGTGTTATTCTTTCTTCTTGAAAAGAACTTCATTATTCCATTCATTATTATTCGTTGGAATAACTCGTAAAAGTGACATACCCTATACATAACCTTGTATGTATGCAAGATATCCTATACTGGTGAAATCCTATTGTTATTCCATTCTTATTTATTCTCGTTGGAATAACTCAGTATATATGCCACTTACCCTATACTTGGTGACATTCTTCTATTATTTCATTGGAACATCCACATGCGTGTGTTTTACACCGACCGGTTCCGCTTTTTATTATTCATTTGAACATCCTCATGTGTTTTACATTGGGACCGGTTAAAATCTTTATCATTCATTTGAATATCCTATCGTGTGTTTTACACCGGATCCGGTTCCATCTTTATTATTCTCGTTGAACATCCCGCGATTGTGAATTTCACCGACCGGTTCCGTTATTATTATTCTCATTGGAATAACGCATGCATGCTGCAAGCTGCGCGCATGCATGGTGATTTCTTTTGTTATTCCATTCTTTATTATACCCGGTTGGTTAAAACTTTGACTTCTATACTCCATGAAATTAGTAGAATATCCTCGATATTTCAAGTTTCATCCAAAGATCTTTTCATGGAAATATTCTTACGATCATTCTTGAATTTTACTCTACTGAAAACAAAGATCATGTCGATAATTTGGACGTTAATAATTCATGGATTAAATAATTCTTGAACTTGTTTTATTGAATTACTATGTCATTGTCATCATCCTCATGTTATATTATGTTATCTTCGCTTACGTGCATAGATGAACTTAGTATGATTATGACCCGAGGATCATTCAGATAATCACGACTTGATATAAATGATGTGACAAAAGTCCTCAAGTGGTTCTGTAATGCGATGATGGATAGTTTTTGGTATGATTATGACCGGGGTGATTCTAAGTATAGTCGTGACCATTGATAATTTGATGAAAATCCTCGACCGTGGTACTGGGGATGATTAGATGTGGTGGTTTATTTATTGTCGAGTCTCGCCGATAAAAATTGATGAAAACCTTTTAAAACCTAAAAGATAGTAGACTTTATTCTCTACTTGACTCTTTTAATGGATTGCTTATTCCACCGCAGCTTAAACCGGTTTGTCTATTGTATTTTATCGGTTTAACATTGTTGAAGGCTAATGATAATTTATTCGCATTATCTTAGTGTAATATTTCATTGGGCTAGTTGAGCTCACCTTTTCTTTCACCGTTCTCTGTGAAATGAGAACATACCGGGACGAGTCGGGAACGTAAGTAATGGTCCAGAGGATAAGATTAGTAGTCCTCACTATTCGTGAAATAAAGTGTGATAATAGTTGTAATGAGGACTCCTTTTGAGTTTGTATAATATCTAGTAGACAATATTTGTATTCAAACTTCATAGTTTATGTCGTACATACACTACGCTTATATTAGTAAGTTGTATTTGAATTTATGTACCATGTAAGTGGCGACTCAAGATGGGTGACGTATACCTAATTTTGGGGGTGTCACAGTGGTGGGTGGTTAAGTGAGGTGGAGATAAAAAAGGTGGTGGGTGGTTAGGTGAAGTGGAGATAAAAAGGGTTAGGTTAGTAAGATAGGTGAGCTGGCCTGATCCCAATGTTTGTAATTGTTTATAAGTATATACACAAATTAGCATGTGTAAAACGTCCACTTTTTTTGCATCACTCCCATAATCTCTCTTCCTTTCAGTGATCTTTGTTGAGAGGGTGAGTGACACCATTGCCACACTACTGTCTTTGTTGAGAGGGTGAGTATGGTTTTGGTGCCACAAGACAATTTGTTCTTAGTGAATCTATTTTTGCTGAAAGAATGGAGAATGACAGGATTTGTTTGGATTGGTTCTAAATCATTCTTTTCCACATCATATCATGAAAAATCTCCAGTCATCCATTAAAAAAATGACAACAATACACATTACTTCTTATGAAATAAATTTTAGAATAAAGATCGCTGGATCCCTCAATAGGGAGAGAATTAAGACTAAAGTGCCAATCAGTGAGAGAAATCCTTAATATATATAGATTATACAAGAATTAGGATCAATCAAATCTATACAAAAGCATACCTCCCAAACAGGACTTCTGTTTGGTTCATGATATATAATTGTACATAAGATGTTTTTATACATAACAAAGTGGTTGTAAAATATATTTGTAGTATATGATTTGATCTTTTTTGATTAGTTAACATCATGTTAACGTGTGTTACTTATGAACTGATTTGCTTTACTAACTTCATAACCATGTTTCCTTAGAGTAGTGTGATCTAAGGAAATAGAAACAATGATTCCAGTTGATTCTAATTCTCACACTTGATACAACTTCCTGAACCACCACATGGTGTCCTTGTACCCACTTCAATATCAAATTTAGAATAACATGTATCTCAACCAACAACCTTGAATCCTGAAGTAGTAAGCAAAGACTCGAATTTTCAAGAAGAAATACTCCAATAAGTGACAGATATGAAAGCAAAATATTAAAAAATAAACTTAGTGAACCCAAATAGCCAACCTTCATTCTCTGGGATTTAGAAGAGCATGCATCTTAACAAATGCATGTACTTTTTAAAATACATAACACAATATGTATTATGTAATTGATGTTCATTATCCATAGCTTATGAAATTTCATCGTAGAGTAATAAACTGTTTCAACCGCCACAATCATCGACTAAATGGATGATGTTGTTATATTTAGTAGTGTAAGTTTATCACCTGATTAACTCTCTCTAAATATATCTTATTGATTTTTTAATAACTTATTTATTTTAATTTATTTTCATTAATGTCGTGACAGATGGATGACCACCTAGAAAACACTATATGATAATAATTTCTTACTCATCGTTTTCTTACTTTTTATCTTATCTTTTTACCAGCTTATTTACTATTCAACGTTCTTTTGTCTAAAGGTTCGAAGACTCCGTCATAATAATGTAGGAGTAAAAATTCGCAATGAGTATGAACTAAATTGTCTCCGTTTACGTGAGGTAGTGTATACTCGCACCTATTTCTCATTCATTTTTTCTTCTTTTTTTTTTGCTTTTAAGTAGCGTTTTCTTACACAAAAGGAGAAAAAAAGGTCTGATGCTCTGGCGAATGCCAAATTTAAGGGGAAACAAAAAGCAACTTCTTCTAACCAAGGAAGAAAAAATAAAGATTGTCAACTGGTATCACTTTTAATCATATTCTTTTCTCTCTGTTTTTACAATGGATTTGGATGTTATTGAATTTAAAAAAATTTAAGTTTTGTTTTATGTAGATCGTTTGATTTGTCAACATATTTTTGGTTTGTCTCATTTAATATTACTTATTTTTTTATCGTGTTCTTACCCAGAAGGAAAAAAAAAGACTGATGCTTTGGCGAATGCTAAATTTAAGGGGAAACAAAAATCAACCTCTTCTACCCAAGGAACAAAAAATACAAATTGCAAACTGGTAACACTTTTAATCCTATTATTTTTTCTTTATTTTTACAATGAATTTGGATGTTATTAAATTTAAAATATTTTAAGTTTTGTGTTATTATGTTGCTTTGTAGCCTTTAAGCTTTTGTTATGACATATAATTTGAATCTTTTGTTGGGTCCGATTTTTTTAAACTCTAAATTTGTTTAAACATTCCATAATTTGAAGCATCGATCAATAGTGAAACCTCAACCTTTCCAAGTAGTTTTGATCTTATTTATAGAATACCTTTCAAACTGTTAAATTCAATATGCTATTGATCGAGCGTATTACTATAGAACAATGTGTTGGATGCAGGGCTATGGTGTTTTATTTTTGCATCAAACAAAAACTTTATGATAATTATAATGTTGATAAATGGTTGGGTAGATAGTTCTGTGAATGTAACACTTTATTGTCATGTTACATCATGTTGTTATATATACAAAGTGCAAAATGATACGATATACGTTGAATCAACAAAATAATATTTAATTTTTTATGAGTTTGTGGTTTAGGCACCAAACTATAATGTCATATCAAAATCAACATCGGCTTATGAATGCAAGACTTGCTCCAAAAATGTGTTATGCTGGGAAAGAAAATGAGTGCTCCAAACGTCAATTGGCAATTTAGTCTTCATTCCGAGAATATCATTAACACCAACATCTTTGGACTTGCCTTTTCAAATGACAAGACGTCAGTTTCCTATTCGATTAACTTATGCTATGACAATCAATAAAGCCTAAGGACAATCTGTCAAGTTTGTTGGGATTGATTTGCGAACACCTGTTTTTAGTCATTGACACCTTTATGTGGCACTATCTAGATGCACATCTGCAGATCGAGCCACTGTCCTCCTTCCGGAAGATGGGTCGAATTGCACCACAAATATTGTTTACCCAGAAGTTTTATTATGATATTCTTACGACAAGTAAATGGTATAGTTTAAACAAGTTTATTTCTACTAAATTATGTAATCTTTTCAACATTTCAACTTTTAATTTTACAATGAGGTTCATTCTTTGTAGGATTGGAGTGAATTTGTCAACGAGAACAATAAAATATATACAATGGACCTTTGTGGATGGGGCCGACGTAATCAGGTAAATCTACTTTTATGTCACTGCATCAAAATAAATAACTTTACTATTCCTATAATATAAATAGTGTTACTTTTATTGTTTATGTAAATAATATAGGTGGTTGTGCATTCTCCTCATTGGGCAAAGTACGTTCGTATTGATACGAGGATATTAAGGATATTGATGAAGAGGAGATTTAAAGGGATGAAAAAGACATTTAAGAGAGTTAAATGATATGCAATCCAATACTGACATGTCCGCCTTTGACGATTACTAACCTACCACTGACCAAACAATTGTCTAGGTGTGAAAGTCTCTCTTACTAAGACTATATTTCTCTACTTCTCATGCAGACACACAACACACATAATACATGCACAAACACACACACATAACTGTAACCAATCAAACACTCGCAAATCAAACTCACACATCATTATATTGCCACCGATACAAATTTATGATTTAAATCATTAAGCAAATGAACTGTTCGTTGAGATAGTACTAAGAAAACTTTATTTGATTGTAAGTCCATATTTTTCCTTTAAAAATTGATTATTTGTTACAATCTCTCTAAATTCTTACTGCAATCAATCTAAATCATTCCTCCTACATACAAATATGTGTGTTCATTTGTTTCGGATTTATAATTATTTTATTTTAACTCACATATTTCAATAATTTTTAAATTTCAATTATTTTCGTGTATATATCAAGGAGGACATGATGAAGTACATAAAGAATATACTTGGTGTGGTTTGTAAAGTAAAGGGTCTTAGTTTTCTATTTTACATGTGTATATATTTTTTGTATTACGCTTTTGTAAAATTAGTTAATTATACTTGGTTATGATGATTTTGGGTATGGAATGATGGTTTTTTGGTGGTTTGGATATGTATGGATGATTGTAAGTTTTGTAAACAGGTTTGGATTTTTCTTGATATCTATTTTTAAAGGAAACTCTGCCGAAATTTCTTGAAATTAGTAGCGACTAGCTTGATGTTTTGGTGGTTAGATGTGTTGATGATTGAGTATGTATTAATTTCTTCATGTATGTATTTTTTTTGTTCCGTATTTTATAAAGCTAACTAATTATACATGGTTATGATAATTTTGGGTATGGAATGATTATTTTTTTGGTGGTTTGGATATGTATGGATGATTGTAAGTTTTATACACAGGTTTATATTTGTCTGGATGTCTATTTTTAAAAGAAATTCTGTCAATTTTTTTTTAAAATTAGCAGCGACTAGCTTGATATTTTGGTGGTTAGATATGTGTTGATGATTATGTCTATTTTATGTGTTACGTCTTTTGTAAAGTTAACTAATTATATATGGTTATGATGATTTTTGGGTATGGAATCAAAGTTTTTTTGGTGGTTTGGATATATATTGATGATTGTAAGTTTTGTTGACAGGTTTAGAATTTTTTAAATATCTATTTTTAAAGGAAATTCTACCGATTTTTTTGGAAATTAGCACCAATTAGCTTGATGTTTTGGTAGTTGGACATGTGTTGATGATTGAGTATGTATTAATTATTGTGGTGGTATGGTGAATTGTGATGGTATGTGTCTTTAGGTAATGTAATATTTTTTAAATTTTAATTTAATTATTTTTTACGTCGTGCCTTTAGGCACGGGCATATACTAGTATATATATATATATGGGACTCCATCCACAAAGAACCTAGGTTCTTTATAGACTCTTGTCAACAAACCCTTTTGAATGATAATGCGACATGTAAACTTATAAAAAAAAAAAAAAAAAAAAAATTTCCAATAGTAAGAGCCTCTAAAACTACAAAAAAAAAAAAAAAAAAAAAAAAAATCCAAATAGTAAGAGCCTCTCTACTACAAAAAAAAAAAAAAAAAAAAAAAAAAAAAAACTGTAGTAAGAGCCTCTCTAAAAAAAAAAAAAAAAAAAAAATCCATGCTATAAAATGTTTGTTTTATAAAACAAATGTTTTTATTTTGTTATAAAATATAGCAAATGTTTGTTTATTTTATAAAAATGTTTTATTTTTGTTATAAAATATATTATAAAACATTTGTTATAAAATATTTGTTTTATAAAATATTTTTTTTTTTTTTTTTAAAAATAAAAAAAAAAATGTTTTATAAAAACAAATATTTTATAACAAATGTTTTTATAATATATTTTATAACAAAATAAAAAAATTTGTTATAAAATATTTGTTTTATAAAACATTTTTTTTTTTTTTATTGTAAAAAAAAAAAAAATGTTTTATAAAACAAATATTTATAACAAATGTTTTATTTTTGTTATAAAATATATTATAAAACATTTGTTATAAAATATTTGTTTTTATAAAACTTTTTTTTTTTTTTTTCTTTTAAAATAAAAAAAAAATGTTTTATAAAACAAATATTTTATAACAAATGTTTTTATAATATATTTTATAACAAAAATAAAAACATTTTTTTATAAAATAAACAAACATTTGCTATATTTTATAACAAAATAAAAACATTTGTTTTATAAAAAACAAACATTATAATATGGATTTTTTTTTTTTTTTTTTCGTTTGTTTTAAGAGAGGCTCTTACAAGGGTTTTTTTTTTTTTTTTTTTTTTTTTTTTTTTTTTATATATATATATATATATATATATATATATATATATATATATATACAGATAAAGCATACAAAGAACTTGTCTGTCATGGATGTATATTAGTCCCTATATATATATATATATATATATATATATATTGGAAGGTGAGATTGAAAATTACATAAATATATGCAATGATAATTGACTTGTTAAACTTTTATTTAATATAAGGACATAATTTCATAACATATTTGTGGGTTTGTTTAACTAAAATGAATTTTTAATATTAAATATCACGTAGAAAGATAAATTGTATGCTAAGAATATAAAAAAAAAAAAAAATCAAGACAACCTCTTTCCTAAAAAAAAAAAAAAAAAAAAAGCAAGCACAACCTCTTAAACTTGTATAAAAATCTAATAAGTGGCACAAGTTCTTTATTTGCTATTTTTATAACAATATTTATTATTTTATAAAAACAAATATTTTTATAAAACAAATATTTTTATAATAACAAATAAAGAATATAAAATATTTTATAAAAATAGTAAATAAAGAATTATAAAATATTTGTTATTTTATAATAGGATATAAAATAGGATATAAAAATATTTTTATAATTCTTTATATAACAAATATATTAATTTCTTCCCACTTTAATTTAAAATATTAATTCTTTATGATATTTTATATCCTATTTAATATAACAATAGCATATATTTGTTATATAAAGAATTAAAAATATATTTTATAATTTTTATTTGCTATTTTATAAAAATATTTTTATATTCTTTATTTGTTATTATAAAATATTTGTTTTATAAAATATTTGTTTTATAAAATATTTTATATTCTTTATTTGTTATTATAAAAATATTTGTTTTATAAAAATATTTATTTTATAAAATAACAAATATTGTTATAAAAAAAATAGCAAATAAAGAACTTGTGCTACTATTAGATTTTTTATATGTTTCTAAGAGGTTGTGCTTATTTAGATTTTTATTTTTATTTTATTTTTTTTTTACAATGTCGTAAGAGCTTGTCCTTGGTCAGATTATTTAATATTAAATATTCGTTTTAGTTAAACAAACCTGACAACATGTTGACTATGGTGGGATCCTCATATTAAAATAAAAAAGTTTAAGACAAGTCATGGGCCAAGATATATTTATGTTTTCAAACTCAAACCTTCCAATAAGTTTTTATCAACTATCCAAAAGGGGTGTTGACAGATAAAGATCCATAAGATTCTTTATGGAAGGGCTCCCATATATATATATTCAAATTGTACGTCAAAAAATACACTCAAGTCAAATAATAATAAAATAGTTATTTTCATCAGTTACTACTAGTTTACATTTAAATGTGTCTTTGAATATAAGTTGCCTAGATAAATACTACTATATCCTTATCTATTATGAAGTTTGAATAGTCCTTCTTCGTAAATATCACAAATTATTTGTTTCTCCCTCGATCGATCGTTGTCACTGTAAAAATCCAACTTAGCTTGTAATTAGAGTTTTTAAATATTATTTAATAAAATAAAGTTTTAATGAATATGATTCTTAATTATGATTTTAAAGGTCGTTCTAGTTAATGATAAGATTTTGACTATGTGCAAAAATTAAGTAGTAGTATGAATTTCAGACGAAATAAACCCTTCATTCCTTGCTAGTTACACAACTAGTGTACTATGGACAATTTCTTCTTGGTTAATTAGTGCCTGTGGGTATTTAACAAGTATACTTTATTTATTTCAGATATTCTCCTTGGTGGTGGGTATTTAGGGGTTTATAAAAATAAATACGATTTCCCAATCTCCATCTCTGGGATTGCTTGCTTTCTTTCTTTCTTTCTTTCTTTCTTTCTTTTAGGGGTTATTTTTGAGGCTTGATGAACGCAAGGTGGTCCCTTACACGCATCACTTTTTTAATCCTTTTCTTTCCTGTGTATACTTTAAGTTAAGTTAGTACCTTAATTTACTATCTTTTCATCATCACGACTGTGTAAGGAATAAGCTACTACTAACTCAACCCAACAGAGTATGCAATTAAGTGGATGGATTTGTAAGGAATTATATAATCTCAGTGTAATCACTGGGAATCAACTAATGTATATATGGAGGTTATGAACAAGTATATAGAATCAGGTATAAGGAGAGAGATCTCAGAGGAGATAAGAGAGAATATTAGAAAGATAGAGAGAGAAGTTTCATTCCAAAAACATGATCAATACATCGATGCTTACACCCTTATATCCCAGCATGCACGCACCTAGCAACATATTTCCTAACAGAATTGTGACAGGAAAAGACCAACAAGTCCTCACCTAATCTAGGACAAGACTAAACTAACCTTGCCTCCTATAACAGTTAGTTAAAATACTAACTACTCCCTCCGTCCCAAATTAATTGCTCAGTTTTGACTTTTTAAAGTCAAATTGACCATTTTTAAAACTAATCTTTTTACTATTTTTGCTAAAATATAGATGAATAGATTATAACCAAAAGAAAGTATATACAATTTATTACTAATCCTAATTTTTATAATTTTAGAAATATATTTATATATGCTTAATTATTAATTCTAAAAATAGTCAATTTGACTTAAAAAGTCAAACCGGAAGCAGCTTAATTTGGGATTTTATGAGGATATTAGCTAACTGTAATTATTAAATGGAAAGTGCATTTAATCAAAAAGATAAGCTATGATCTGGACTGAGGAATGCTTTACAATCCCTCCCTCTTAACAGAATCCTTGTCCTCAAGGATGAAAGTGACGAAACCTGCTCTTGAACATGTCCCACTCCTCCCAAGTTGCATCAGAGGGGAGTGTGTTAGACCATTGCACTAACACTTCCACTGCAGCAGTATTGTCTTTTTTGACCATCTTCCTATCCAATATAGCCACAGGTTCCACCAAGAACTGCCCTTGATCATTGACTGGAGGTAGTGTAGGTGAGCTGGAAGAATTAAGGCCAATACATTTTTTTAATAAAGAGACATGAAACACTGGGTGTATTTTAGCATGTACTGGAAGCTGTAACTTATATGCCACACTGCCAATTTTCTCCAATATCATGAAGGGACCAAAATACTTAGGACTCAATTTTCCAAATCTGGTGTGAGTTAAACTAGTTTGCTGATATGGTTTAATCCTCAAGTAAACCAAGTCTCCCACCACGAAGGACCTCTCAGATCTTGCTTTGTCAGCATAATGCTTTATCCTGGCTTGAGCCTCAATCAAATTCTGTTTAAGCAACCTAAGAGAATCAGTCCTGTCCTTGCAAAAACTTCTAGTGGTTGAGTCATGTACTCTTCCTTGTTGATGAAAATTGAAATAGGGTGGTCTGTACCCAAAAAGGGCCTCAAATGGTGAAGTCTTTAACCCACTGTGATGGTGAATGTTATACCACCATTCTGCCATAGGAATCCAGTTAGTCCACAACATTGGTTTGTGTGTCACCATACACCTCAAATAACATTCTAATACTTGATTCAACCTTTCAGTTTGCCCATCCGATTGAGGGTGGTAGGCTGAACTCAAGTGCAACTTAGTTTCCACCAACTTAAATAAGGATTGCCAAAACAAGCTAATAAAAACTTTGTCTCTATCAGATACAATTGTTGAAGGGAAACCATGCAGTCTATAAATTTGAGCAATGTATGTGTGTGCCAGATCTTGAGCTGTAAAAGGATGCTTGAGTGTAATGAAGTGAGCATACTTAGTGAGTCTATCCACTACTACCCAAATAACAGTATGACCTTTAGAATTAGGCAGCCCTTCTATGAAGTCCATAGATATGTCTGTCCAAGGAATTTCAGGCACATTTAATGGTTGAAGAAGGCCAGGATTTGCCACTGTCTCATGCTTTTGTTTTTGACATATATCACAATTTCTTATCCACTTGGTTACATCAACTCTCAAACTTGGCCAAAAGAAGTACTTGCTGATTCGTTCATATGTTCCTCTTATGCCTGAATGACCCCCTAAAGGTGAAGCATGGAATTCTGCAAGTAATTTATTTCTTAATACCAAATCAGGTTCCACCACTAGTTTATCCATAAACTTAAGTCTGCCATTGTTATAAGAATAGCCTGGTAGAGAATTAGGATCCATGACTAATTGAGTTATCAAGTCCCTAAGGCCTTCATCAGTCTCCCAAGTAGAAGCTAGTTCTGCAATCCACTGAGGAACAGAGATGCGAGATGGGCCGAGCAAAGAAGAAAGGGTTAGAACTCTCACTGTTGGTGCGACAAACGATACCGCCACTACATTGTCTTTCCCCTTTTTATAAATAATCTCATAATCCAGTCCTAGCAGCTTGGTAATCCATTTTTGTTGGTTCGCAGTAGAGACTCTTTGGTCTAATAGATATTTCAAGCTTTGGTGATCAGTCTTTATGTGAACCTTATTTCCCAATATGTAGTGTCTCCATTTGCCCACTGCATGCACTAGAGACATAAGCTCCTTCTCATAAGTAGACCATCCCAAATGCTTGGGAGCTACATCTTTGCTCATGTAAGCTATTGGTCTGCCTTGTTGCATGAGGACTGCTCCTAATCCATAGTATGAGGCATCAGCTTCTACCACAAAAGGTTTTGAAAAATCAGGCATTGCTAGTACTGGTGACTTGGTCATAGCCTCTTTAAGGGCCAAGAATGCTTCTGTGGCCATTGGAGTCCAAAGGAATCTATCTTTCTTCAACAACTCAGTTAGAGGCTTACTTATGGTCCCATAGTTCCTTACAAACTTTCTATACTAACCTGTTAAACCAAGAAATCCTCTTAATCCCTTAAGAGTTCGTGGTTGGGGCCATTTGACCATACACTCTATCTTGTCTGGATCAGTTGAGACCCCTTCATGTGATATGACATGCCCAAGATACTTGACTTGTTCCATCCCAAAATTGCACTTACTTCTTTTAGCATACAGCTGGTTAGTCTCCAACAATTTTAAGGTCATTCTAAGGTGGCTCATGTGTTCTTCCCAGGTTTTGCTGTACACTAATATGTCATCAAACAAAACCAGAATGAATTTTCTAAGGAAGGGTTAAAATACTTCATTCATAAGAGACTGGAATGTTGCTAGTGCATTGGTGAGGCCAAATGGCATAACCAAGAATTCAAAGTGGCCTGAGTGAGTCCTAAATGCAGTCTTTTGTATATCAGATTCATGAACTCTGATTTGGTGATACCCAGATCGCAAATCTAACTTTGAAAACCACCTTGCTCCATGCAGTTCATCAATGGCAGGTATGGGAAATTTGTCCTTAACAGTTTGTTCATTTAAGGATCTGTAATCCACACACATTTTCCATGTGCCATCATGTTTTTTAACTAACAGGATTGGAAATGTATAAGGGTTGTTGCTTGGTTGTATGACACCAGACTGCAACATCTCATTCACTATTTTTTCAATCTCTTCTTTTTGCACATGAGGGTACTTGTATGGCCTTAAATTCACAGGCTGGATTCCTTCCTTCAAGTTGATATGATGGTTGTGATTCCTATTAGGGGGTAATTGCTTAGGTTCCTGGAAGATTCCAGTAAATTCTTCAAGTATGGCATCTAACTCATGTCCTTGTGAAATTCCATCATTTTCATTCCTTGCAGAGTCTTCCTTATTGCTAATAATGGTATCCTTGACCTGGTTATCCTGGACCATTCCAAATAGATACCCAAAGTATCCATGGGTAGTGGTATTGAGGATGTTGTTGAATTCTCCTGAAGACATGACTTGAACAGTAGGAACTACAGAATCAGATTCACCTTGCAACACCACTGACTTGCCATTTTTTATGAAGGATAATGTTAATTCCTTAAAATCAAATGTAGTGGGATTAAAATCCCTTAACCACTGCACTCCTAGCACATCATCAATCCCACCCAAAGGCAGAATCTTAAAGTCATTGCTAAACTCCTCTCCTTGTGCTGTCCAATGAAGGCCCACACACTCCTGATTACTGTTAACCTTGAATCCATCAGCCACAGAAACAGTAATAGGTTTAGTAGACTGCACTGGAGCTCTCAGTCTCTTGGCAAATTCTGGATCCAAAAAATTTTGAGTTGTGAGTGCTTCCACTGTCAATTAGTATTTTGAAGAATTTTCCATTAGCCATGCCAACCACTCTGATTGTATTGTTCTTACTATGTCCAGACAAGGCATGTAAGGTTATATGAGCTTCTTGTAAACCCCCTTCTTCTGCCAGCTCCTTAGTTTCTATTTCACCATCTACTTCCTCTTCACATTCACCAATTTCCCCCTCAGAAGGTAATAACATGAACAAATGTGGGGTCTTGCATTTGTGACCAGGAATATATGGTTCATCACAAGAAAAACACAACCTCTTCCTTCTTTTCTCAAAGAAGTTGTTCATTACCAACCCTCGATAGAAGGGACCTCGCTTATACTCCAACTGTTTAAGAGAGGTGGATTTGGGTCAGGCCGCCATTAGCAAGTGGAGGTTTAATTTGAAAACATCCGTGTGTTTTCTCGTGAACTTCCTACTACACCATATTTAGTGCTCAACCTACTTCTTTTCACCCAAGCCTCAAACTTAGCTTCTTCTACCCTAGAAATCTCGATTAGCTCCTCGAGACTAGTGGCCTTCAATTCTCAGATACCCAGCCTTATCTCTTCCTTAAGTCCTCTCCAATATGTGATCCATAAAAAAAAGATTCATTGAGTGTGGAATTTTTTAGTAGAGCCCATCCTTTCAACTCCTCAAACTTCCTCCTATACTCATCTACAGTTCCAACTTGATTTAAGTTTTTGAGCTCACCAATTGGATTAGATTGTGCCTCAGGACCAAACCTAGCTAGTATTTCATCCACAAAACCAGTCCAAGTCAAAACCAACCCTTCAGGGATAAATCCTGCATACCATTCCTCAGCCTCACCCTCTAAATTCATGGTAGCTAGATACAATTTCTGTTCCTCGTCCACCACATGATGTGCAAACAATTTGTTACACCTTCTAATCCAAGATCTAGGATTAGCTCCATCAAATTTAGGGAACTCAAATCTGATAGATTTAAAGATATTATTGTTATTGCCACTGTTATTGCTACTGCTATCATGTCCATTATTACCTCCACTATTCATAGAACCCAATATTGAACCCCTGGGATCATTGTGGTTACCTGTTCGATTTTGTTCAACCGGCATCCTGAGTGCTAACATGGCTTCAAAACCTTTCATCATTTGCTGAAATCTCTGGTCCATCTTCACATCAATATCCTGCTTGAGTTCATTCACTTGAGCACCGAAATCATTTTTGAGGCTACCTATCTGCTCCTCCAAATTACTGAGGCGTTGGTTGTTAGTGGCCATGGTAGGATTGTCCAGCTCTGATACCAATTTGTAAGGAATAAGCTACTACTAACTCAACCCAACAGAGTATGCAATTAAGTGGATGGATTTGTAAGGAATTATATAATCTCAGTGTAATCACTGGGAATCAACTAATATACTATATGGAGGTTATAAACAAGTATATAGAATCAGGTATAAGGAGAGAGATCTCAGAGGAGATAAGGGAGAATATTAGAAAGATAGAGAGAGAAGTTTCATTCCAAAAACATGATCAATACATCGATGCTTACACCCTTATATCCCAGCATGCACGCACCTAGCAACATATTTCCTAACAGAATTGTGACAGGAAAAGACCAACAAGTCCTCAGCTAATCTAGGACAAGACTAAAAACTAACCTTGCCTCCTATAACAGTTAGTTAAAATACTAACTATTAGTTAACTGTAATTATTAAATAGAAAGTGCACTTAAACAAAAAGATAAGCTATGATCTGGACTGAGGAATGCTTTACAGACTGCTGAGTTTTCTGTCGGTTTGTGCTTTAAAATTCAATTTCCCACTTGATTTTCTCGGCCAAATCCAGTAATTTTAAGGGGAGACACACAGAGACTAGAAGCAATCCAGTACTTGAATAAAACTCATCTCTACCAAAAATAACACAATACTATACGTAGCAACTTGTGGGAATAATTGAGCTAACAGAAACATATTTTCAGATATTACTTACAACCATTTTTACTTCATGAATGAGGGAGGCTATTTCAGGTTTAGAATATACACACACATACACATGGACGCTGACAACAATTGCCCACATTAGAGCTAGGAGCAGTGATAAAGAGATAGTTGCTACCTTTGATATCAAAGAAACAACTTAGTTATTGACATATACCAACAAATTTTAACCCAATGTAATGTAATGTTTAATCAGCGATTTGGTACCTGAGGTCTGAGGACGTGTTGGCTGTCAGCAGTTTCATGCAAGCCTTTTAACTGCCTCATGCTAGAATCAACAAAGGTGTTGACCAAAGAATTTTCTACTCTCTCCCCACATAAGTTGCTAATTTAGACAAGTCTGGAATCCAGAACGATAACTCACAAGATCCCGTAACGAACATTAGATTTCCTGGAGCCCATTTTATAACAGGAGGCTCTGTTTCAGTACTCATCCAACTCGCAGCCTGAACAGATGGAACGATTAAAGTCTTATGATCCAAGTAAGGCAACAAAACAAACCATATAAATTTATACGCAAAACTAAATGCATGTCAACACGCACACAAACACATTTCCAATGACAAAATAGGTTCCAATTCTTCAAGAAAATCCCAAAATTGATTTTATCTACATAAAAAAAACAGTGCAAAGGAAAAGCAAATATCTTCGAATTAAACTGTTACCACCACAGTAGAACAACAACGATAATGGCACCTACACGTTCTAGTTTCCCTCTCAAGAGTTGTCTAACTTATCATAAAGGGTACACAGGAAAAGACAGGATTTCTTTTTTTACAAGTACCGAGGAAAACACAAAATTACAGAACTAAAATAAGAAAAAAATCAAAATCCATTCCAACAGGTGCAGAGTTGCACATTTAATTTGACCACCCCCAACCATCAAAATAGGAAAATAAAGAATGTAACAGGAGTACATTCTAGAACTAGTAGCATACAGTTCTAGCATAAATAACACATATCCCAATAACTAGTCTAATGACCTATCGCTTCTTTAATATTCGAAACAATAGAAAATAAGCCTCCGGCTGTCAGTAGTGGGTTCCCCTAGTTCCCACTAACCTTTCATCTATTAATTGATGTTATTGCATTGCTGTCATATGGTTTTGTCACTTTCATCAATATTTCAGATAGTTTGCATAGCTGATTAAATCGTTTGAGGACAAAACCGTGGAGCAGGAATATTAAAGCCACAGCCATTAATTATACCAATAAAATACATCGTGACCTATCAAATTACGCTGAAAACACCAAATAAACTACTTCCTCCATTCCAAAATTAGATATACATTTTAACTTTTTAAATTCAATTTAGCAAAATCCTAAAATTCAATATAAATATGAATTTATTTTATTTTAGTACAAACGACTATAAATTTTGTAGAGTAACTAAAAATACTACTAATTGCCATATTTCTTATTTTCAATACTTAAATGAATTTATATCAATTTTGAACCTGTTCAAGAGGTCAAAATGTCTCTAATTTGGAACAAGGCAGTATATAGTAAGGGATGTGTAGGGCGGGGGAGGAATATATAGCATGGTTGTAAGATGATGCTAAAGATTAAGAGGTCGCGAATCATACTTCTTTACCACTCCGAACACTCCAACCATAGACATTGCCATCACCAGAACCTGCCAATTAGCAAATCCAATAAAGTCAAACTAGCAAGCAGTTCAAAATTGGGTAATCAACTTTATTTTATTTTTCATTTCTGTATCCTCCATAATCTGGATTACTGGTAAAGTTTATGAAACAACTGTTGACGCAAAGAGACGATTAAACTTTTGAAAAAGCTTCATTTTCCTTCTATATATTTTCCTTTATTTTTTACTTTAAAAAATTTGGAAGGGGCAAAAACTGCAGGATAAACTTAACTACCTTCTGATGAATCCAGGAAAGCAAATTTCATGTCTCTTAAAATCCAAAAAATAAAACATAAAGAATCGACTGTGAACATAAATAGCTCTCATGCATTTGTTTCTTCATGCTCTTGAAGAAATAGCTACCAATGGATGAGAAATAAGGCATAATTTGGAAACGATTTAGACTCGAATAGTATATTTTCAATAAAGTTGGAAAAGAAAGAAAATTTACACCTATGATATGGTTTCGAGTAAATCAGTAAGCTCTGGTTTGATTTGGATTCTATCAACTGCAAATTTATTTTTTCCTGGATTAAGGTATAATCAGCATCTCACGCCACATAAGCCACAGCTTCCCCCACCATTGATGGTAAATGATTTGTGTTTGTGTGAAATTTTTCCACAAAAAGATGCTTGTAAAAGTATGCTCCTTAGTATCGTCCAAATTCCAATATAGATGATAAATTCTAGATAGAAACTCAACAATCCCCTACCTCAGAGAGTTGATAGGACAATTTCATTACCTGATATAACAAACATACCCTCAGGGCTGAATGATGCCTCCAAAGTGGAAGTATAAGAAACTGGCTTGACATTGAATGTAGATAACTATGCAAAAAATTACAGAGAAAATATAAATCAGAGAGAAATTTCTACCATAAGTATTCTGAAACTTAGAAATGGAGAAAACTCACAAGTGTGCCACGGAATGAATCAAGTACATGAATATGCCCATCCGTAGTTGTCAAAAGCATAAGTCTACCATCGTTGCTGTATTTGACGACGTTCGCGACAGACATATCTCCTCCAACAGAAAATATGTCAAAAGGGCCCTTAAAGGAATCAAATTTCAATAAATTAGCTTTTTTTCAATCTGAAACCATAGATGAAACAACCGTAGCAACCACTGACCTCTAGTTTTTGTTAACTATTAACCTTGACCTCTAGCTTTTGTTAACTACTAACCTTGAACAGTTTTGGTTTACTACTAACCTTCTCATACTGGCGGACATCAAACATTCTTATGTATCCTCCAAAAGCAATTGCAAATACAAGCCCTTGATTATCATAAGTTGTAGTCAGTCTTCCTTGTACGCGTAAAAGGCCCTAAATTTCAGAGAAGAAAATGATGAATAACTTAAAACAATAACATGTCTTTCAAGATGAGAATCCAGCTGTTAATGCCTCCACCTGACATTTCTCAGCTCTTTGATCCCAAAGCAGAACAGTTCTATCAAGAGAGCCAGAGATAAAATAATCTTTTCGAAAGCACAAGCTAAGTGAGACAACCCTAGAAGATCAAACATAAATATGTCATTTCTAATCCATAAATTATTTGTTATAACATGTAAATGGAAGTGAAAAAAATCCAATAGAGAAAAAGAACTGTGCCCGTCATGGTGACCTTTAAAGTATCGCAAATACTTGTTGTCATGCAATGAGAGTAGCCGCAGAGATTCTGCACCAACTTGACATGATAAGTACTGATTGCAACAAATTTCTTAGCCATGGATATATTCTGATATACATACCATCCCAGCCGTTCTTTTCTTTGATGAGTATATAACAGTTGTGGGATGAGAAGTGAAGCACACCAGGTCAACCCCATATTTTTTGCTATTAATTGTCTTCAAACATCTGTTAAAAAGTTTATCTAAATACCTTATTCCATTGAAGGAAACAACCAAAATTCAAAAAGTATTTGATAGCCACTTGAATAGAAAAAGGAAGTACATAATAGTACAAAATGATAACTTCAAGGACATCTATGAGAAGAAAGTATAGACATCCAACATAATGACTTCAAAGAATTCGAAAATTGAACACGTGATAAATCAATCATCGACTCAACTCTTTATTGAAGTCAAAAGCGAGAGGCCTACGTTGCATTGCTGACATCATACAATCGAATTGATTCATCATCACTAGCAGTCACCAAAAAATTTGATGTTCTATGGAAGTCCATTGAGCTGATTCTACCATTCTGCAAACAAGCCATTGCTGGTTTGAGTTTCCAGTCATCTTTAAACAATTAGGAAAATAGCAAACTCACTTCAATTTTTTTCAATAATACAGGGAAAACAAAACCAAAGAAATACAATTTGGAAATTTGAAGTACACATTTTTTATAGTACGATTAAGATACATGATAGAAGAATTCCTAATGGAATAACCATTATAATTCAAGTCTCAAAATAATGACCAAACATACACATCAAAATGAACTCCAACAAACACTAATAACCTACAACTTGAATCGACACTATTAGACACGATTAGAATGCAATACTACTACATCGCAACTTTGTTTCTTTTGCAATGGTAGCATGTGGCCATGAAATACTTGCAAAGTTTTGAATAAATGGCATGAGAGCTTGATCAGATCATATACAAATAAAAATAAAACTGAAAAATCTATTTTACTATTGCCTTGCATTTTTTCTTGCCCTTTTTCCCCCCAATTCCTTATCTTGGTAGCAGCATTAACTAATACAAAGCAGACGTTATCAAGTACTTACATGGCACTTATTTTATTTATATCTTCAAAACACTTGCTGACTCTAATTAGAACAGTCTAGTCTACTACTAAGATATCCCTACAGTGAAGTTAATACCCTGGGGTAAAGGCAACATGCCTCACATTCAGGAATACAATCACCTGGGTCTTGCTTAACGGTACAATTTTCAATTTAGGGACAAATAAAATTTCAAAATTTAAGCTAATTTATTAAAAAAGGATAGGTTAAAGCTGAATATTTAGCAAGTGTTGGGGAATAGGCCTAGAGACCTAGGGTCGACCCGATTAAGCCCAGGCCCAAGGATCGCCAGGCCCTGACCGCTCGGGGAAAACGTACTGAGGAAGCCAAAAACCTGCCCCCTTACCGAGGGTCCCACATTGCCATTCCTTGAGCTGCGCAGCTATCGAGTGATGGGACGTCGCCCACCAACCCCCTTGCTCATGTGCTTGATGTGACAGGCCGAAGGGTCAGGAACAACGGGCTACAAAATGGAGTCTCAAGAGAAGTTCGACACACTTTACACTTGAAACCCAATTAGATTGATAAATATCTACACCGGGGTGTTCCACAGCGGCCCAAGCCGATAACTGTCGTGAGGACGTTTGTGCAAGTCCGGGGCCCACAACTAGTGACCTTTCCCGAACGCTAGGTCATCATCATTACCGAACGGCACGTACGCGCAATAATGGAGCACAAAACCCCACATCTATGCATTTACAGGGCACAACTAGACATCTTTAATATATGTGCGTCATAGACACTGACGTCCTTTAATCTTTTTAGAGGGGTCTCAGGATAGCGCTTGTCCCTCGATAAAAGGCTCCCTTAGGGAAAACCTAATGAAATGTTTTATACTCCCCCATCCTACTGAAGTAGAATAAGGGAGTGGGGGCGGAATAGGCCAAAGGTCTAGGGTCGACCCGATTAAGTCCAGACCAAAGGATCGTCAGGCCTTAACCAATTTGGGGGAAGCATATTGAGGAAGACAAGAACCTGCCCCCTTACCAAAGGTCCCACATGGTCGTTCCTTGAGCAGCACAACTATCAGGCGTTGGCAATGGGATGTCACCCACCAAACCCTTGCCCATGTGCTTGATGTGACAAGCCTATTGGATAAGAACAAGGGGATATAAAAGGGAGTCTCAGACGGTAAGAGAGAGGTTAGACACACTTGAAACCTAATTAGATTGGTAACTTATCTCTATGCCCTATTCACTAAATTCCTACACCGGAGGCGTCCCACCGAGCCCAAGCACGGTGAGGACTTTTGTGCAAGTCCGGACGAACAGGGGCCCACAGCTGGAGACCTTTCCCGAGGGCTAGGTCTCATCAGTAAGTAATCATGATATTGTAGATAAAGAGCTGAAGATTCTACAAAATCAACCAAGTTTGTGAAATTGTCAACTTTATCTCTTTTACTTGAATATTTTTGTAAAAAAAAGGTGCTAGAATAATGTTTGAATGGGAGACATAGGTTGAAGGAGTGGATACACACATAACCGCGAAAGGCCATGCCTACTTCCATGCTCTGAAGGATTTCTTCATTGAGTTCCAAAGAAACTTTGTCTTCTTTCTCAGATTGCCCTCCTCCTTCAAATCATAAACAATAACACAATAATACGACTGAAAAGAGGAACAAATTCACAGTTATGTAAAGAGTAATTATTATAACTAAACAACAAGCAATTGAGGTGAAGATTACCCGCCATTTAACTGATTTGGTTTTCGGAGAAGTTCGCAATCCCTCTCTCCAATAACGTTTTCAACCGCCACAACAATTTGTAGACCCAACGAATGAGGTTTAGAGCTTCATTTCCCCTGCTGCTATTGTACTGGGAGCTTGGAAAGGGTCGAGGGTCGCTAGTCATTTAGGCCCAGGCCCAGGCCCAGGCCCAGGCCCATCCAAAATAACTATCTTAACAAAATAACTTTTATTATCTTATAGTAGTATGTTATTATTATTAAAAAAAATACTCTCACTTGAAGACGGACAAAGTAATCCACTATTCTCGCATTCTACAGTATTTATCATCTCTTAGATTATTTTTAGGGACATAGTAGTACATATCAAGTCCTTCCCCTCCCTTTCTCTCTAGTAATAATATGTTTGGTAAATGTTTTTGTTTAAAATCTTATTTTTATATTTATTCTTTTAAAATTGGAAGTAGGAAACATTATTTAGTAAATTTCATTGTTTTACAAAAAGTGAGAAAAAAAATGGTGATAAAACTAAAAAAAAAAAAAAAAAAAAAAAAAAGAGTAATGATACATATACAAACGGCATGTGCCATATTCAACCTCTGCATATTTATCAATAAATTATTTTAATGTAATCTTCGGCCTCACATAATATACTGAGGTGGAGTATTTTACATCAGTAGTTTGTAAAATAATTTGTGTGTCTAGCATTATTAAAAATTGCTTTTTATAATTTTGAGGAAATGTAGAACCATTCAAACACTAATAAGGTCCAACTCCAACCATTGAATTTTCTGAACTACTTCTTTTTTTTTTCTTTTTTTTTTTATAAACCAAACTTTTGTTTTTGTTTTTATCAACGTATATTAAGGATAAAAAAAATGAAGAGGATACTCTTCCAGTTTGACTTAAAAGTTGCATGATCAATCATCATTTGGAATTTTATATTTGATGCCGGGAGTATATGTTTTATCATAACTAAATGATCACATCTGTTCTTCTGGCCTATGAAGAAACTCGAAAAACAATCCAACAAACAGTGAGAGAGAGAGATTAAGCCATATAAATAAAACAAAAATTTTTAAAAAAAAAGAGAAAAAAAGAAGCAGGGGAATACTTTACGATTCCCTCTAAAATCCTCCATACAAGTCAATTTACAAACTGTATCTCACACAACACAAGCATAGCATCCACTCCACTAATTTCCTTGGGATGGGAAAAACAAATAAAGAAAATAAAACCACAAATTGATTGTATCCATTCATTGTGCGGCCAACATAAGATTAATTTATGACACATATAATTGTGTAACGGGCAGGGGTATGACTACCTCAGCTGGGCCAGGGGCGGCAGCATCAATGGAAGAATTAGTAGCAGTAGAGTGACGATTTTCATCAGCAGTTGCAGATTTCTTGATGAATTCTATGCAGTCTGCAACTGCTTCGCTATGGTGAGAATCATAAGAGTAGTAAGATATATGACGGTGATGGTGATGGTCCATCCCTGATCCTGCTGATGTTCTGTTTTCGTGTACTGTTGTTGCCTTAGAGAGTGAAGACAACATGATGAACCGAAAAATGGCTTCGCGAAAACGATCCAGCAGCGACATGGGCGTTATTAAGCGCGTCGATTTTCTGCTTCTGCTGCCCCCGCCGCCGCCGCTTACGCTTAGCCTTGGCATGCAAAAATAGCTTTTCATGTTCCTTTCTATGGGTGTCTCCCTTGTCTTTGATAACTATATAAGGTTCTTTTGTATTATGAGTGAGTGACCAAGAATCTAGGACAAAGCATACTCATATAATATAAGACCGCATGTTGTTTATATATACTAGTCGTAGTATATTGGTTGAGTGATTATTGAGGGCAGATTGAGGAATTTGAGAATAGGCTTTGGTTGGTGCAATATGGCTTGTGGCTGACCTACTTGAAGCCATCAACTAATAATATACAGTACAGTAGGAAGATTAATTAAGATACATGGCATATGCTGATATGAGAAAAGAAAAGAAAAGATTCATAGGCATAGTTGGTTTTGTATAATCAACCCATTTACAACTATTCAAAGTAAAATCAGACGATTTAAAATAGTTTAACAGAATAAACCAACAGTAAAGACGCTGATAGAGTATTTTTTTAATTAATTCTACTGTCTAGTTCTCCCACTTTAACTCATTTTTTTAGGACAAATAAAATTGTACATTTAGAATAAAAAAGACCACAGAGGATAACATTAATTATTACTATCACTTTTGCCCTTCGTTGTTCAATTAGTACTGAGTCAGTAATTTAAGATCATGAGATTTGTTTCGGACTTGAATTTGATTCAGTCCACACAAAAATATTCGCTATGATCTCGAACATTAAATGAGAGTGGTGATTAACTTAAATTAAGTACTGATTGGTGGGTAAAACCTCACATCATCTAGGAGCTAGGAAAATTAATAAACTTAGTACTTAGGGTTATACACTACTAGTAAAATAGATCCATAATTCAGCTTGGAATCAGTGGCTAATAATAGACATGCACTAGAGGGCATTTTTTGTTGGGACCAATGCAATTAAAACAAATTAAGATTATGTTAACCTGTCAGAATTTTTTGCTGTAGAATCATTCATAAGTCAACAGTCTTAAAAAAATGGACCTTAAAAGTTAAAACAAATATTAGAATATGCTTAATTTGGATATTCTAATGTTTGATGAGACCTATATATATATATATATATATATATATATATATATATATTCTCTCTTAAATAACACTATTTAATTAAAACTACGTCGTTTTGAATATTTTTTTAAAATATAAAATAATATTAAAATACGGTCTCACTTGCTTTTTTTTTTTATTTACAAAATTGTCACCCGCAACCCCACTTATTTTTTAAAAAAATATCCAAAACCACATAATTTTAATAAAGGAGGGCTATTTAAGAGATAGTGATGAGTGTTTTTAGATTCGTTATATATATATATGTCCAACAAATTCTTAAAACAAGCCGAAAGGAAAGGAAGGGCTTGGACTTTCTCATTGGCATGAATTTGGATTTATTTCTATTCTTCTTCCCTTTTATTTTTTATTTTCTTGGAGTTACAAGGAGTGGTCTCCTTAAAATTTGGGAGGAAAAGCATTTTATAGGCAAAACCCCTTAATTAATTAATTAGAGAGGATTTGCAGTCAGGATTGCTGTCTACACAAAGTCCTTACTCATTCCACCATCCTTCAAACGACTACTCACAATCTCCGTTCCCATAAATTTATTATAATATTTAAAATAATAATTTTGTATTTACTAATACTTTTTAAACATTTAACAATATTAACTATTGTATTAATCAAAATCAAATAAATTCACATTAATTTTAAAATGTAGAACTTCATAAATTTATTAGAAAATTTAAAATATAACTCATTTAATGAAACGAAAGGGGTATTTTAATTTTATCAGCGGACAACAGTCCCTATTGCTATTAGTCATTAGTTGTTTTGTTTCTTCAGTATTTAAAGTATACAATATGGGTAGCTGAATTGAATTCGTTCCAAAATTAAAGATACATTTTATTAATTTATTTATTCCAAAATTACAAATACATTTTTATTTTAAGATAAAAAAATACCACAATAATAAGCAATTTGCCCATAGTTGAAACAAGGCATATTCATTAGTATGCAACTCAGTGTTTGAAGCTGCCTTTGAGATAATCAAGCTCACACATCAATATCGTAAGCAACCTCTTCCAAGAGTTTTGATGCACTCCCAAGTTTCCCCTTCCTACAAACTGTGTCAATCAGACTAGTAGCGAGTAAAAAATGGATAAAATTGAATTGAACTAATTTTTTTCGATTATTTGGATATTTTTTGTAATTTGGTAATATCGGATTTTCAAGTTCAGATTTGATTTTAAATTTTTTGTTATTCGATTAACTGACCCTCATCTCTCATTTCAGATTTCTCACTCTCTGATCTCTCATCTCTCACTTTCTGATCTCTCGACCCCAAATCGCGAGTCGCCGCCTCCACTCCTTGGCTAGATTGAAATGTATCTAGACTGTTGAATCACTTAATCTAGCTGTCAATTACGTTTGGTTAGAATCTTGGAATATTATTAGGATCTAAGTATGTGTTGTGATTTTGGGTTGTTAGCAGACTGTCATGAATCAAATTTCCCTTTCTTCTTCTTTTTATATGAATTTGGATTCATTTACTTGTGTTTTTCTTATTTTTTGGGTTTTTAACATTTTCTCATGTATTAGTCAATTTGGTAGTTGTAAGTTCCCTTGGTAAGGTGCTGTTGGACGGACTAAATCAATTTTAGAAATTAAACTTGTTTGATTAACATTGGTTTGGGCATATATCTCTGGTCATTATTGAAGTAAACAATCACTGCTTCTGCTGTTATGATCTTACTATTGATCTTCTGCTCCACTGCTCCAGTGCCTAGACTTGGTGAAATTATGGATTATGTACAGAAAATTTGAATCATTTGTTAATTTGAATCATGTTAATTATTAATTTTAGACCTGCTTCGGTTTGGTTGCTTCTGTTGTTAATTGTTGATAGTCAAAACTTGATTCTTGTTGTTAATTTATGGAAGCTATTAATTTCGCTTATTAACATAATAACAAAATCGGTTATTCCGTTATCTTACCATTCGGGTTGTTGTTAGGATAGTTAAAACAATAGAATTTCGGTTTTCATATATATTTATTTAAAATATATCTCTAATTTTAAAACAAAACGTATACTAATGTAATTTCTTGCAACAAGTATCTAGTTAGAGTACATAAGCCAAAATATTGGTCTTGTCTTATGTGGGATGGGAGATTGGGAGTTCACATGCATACATGTGCAAAGGCAAAGTTGTTCTTTCTGATGCATGCATTCATTCATGTCTTCAACCGACCAACCGACCATGCATATAAAATCTCAATCTCTTTCTTCCAAAATTCTATATAAAAATAAAAACATAAAGAAATGGAGAGAGCTTGTCACGGAGAGGAGACAACCCATGAATTGGATTTCCTGTTTCTTTATGGGGCTTTTGTTTTAGTATATATGTAATATGGATGGATAGCATGTTTATGACAACGGGGTGGAGTGGAGTGGACTATATATAGTTTACAAGTTTTTTATTTATATCCGCTCCGTAAATATATATTATTATTTTATACTTTATATATTAATTTTTTATATCTATCTATTTACTCTTTTAAATTTTATAAAAATTTATTTAATTTAACCCCATCTAATTTATAAACACAATGTTTGTGCAGCCGGAACTAGTATTATTAGTATAAAATAGATCTTGAAATTTATGGTTCATTAAATTAGATTGTTGTGATTCGAAAATACTCAACGATTTTGAAATATAAGATTATATTTATTTTTTAATATTTTTAAAAATTTAAAATATATACAAATTTAATATTAATTTTAGGCAATACAATTTATTGTATCGTAAACTATAAAAAAAAGTATAGTAAAGTAATTTTTTTAACAAAAATAAACGCATCAATTTTGAATTTATTTTTTGAAAATTAATTTTAATTAAAAAAAAACAATATTAACCTTATATCTAAAAACTCAGAATATAAAATTACAATAACTTATTATGTAGTTCTTCCCTTTTCAAGAGAATTTTCCTCGTGAAATAAGTCTTAATAAAATAATACATCTTAAAAATATTACTTCCTCCGTCCCATAGTTGTAGGCTGATTTTTCATTTTGAGATGTCCCAATATATAGGCTACTTAGATGTTGTTTGTTTGTTTACATCTGATATTCGCTAAGAGGCATGATGCTGTTTGTTTTATTTTTTTTAACCTCTGAATGCCTCTTAATCGGTAAGACAGAAAATGAAATCTTAATAATTAAGAGGTACCTCTTAATGAAATTTTTTTGACAATTTTTTTATATATAAATATATTCAACAATTTTATGCACTCATTTTATTAAATTGAATATTTAAAATTATTAAATAAAATTTTACCCTTAAAATGGTAAAATAGTGTCATTAAAAGACAACTTACTTTTTAGTTATCAAACAATTTTTAGATCGAGAAGACTTCATAACCATTCAGATGATCTAATTTATTAAGACATCATAATCATTCAGATCTTAATTCCCAAATTTATCAAACACAACCTTACTATTTATAAAATTTAGTTGGTTCATTGTTTTACTTTTATGCCCTTATAATAAATATTCAACCATTACTCTTTTTTTGAAGAAACAACATTCAATGTCATTATTTTTATCACCACATTTAATGTTGTTGTATTCTCTTTGGTTAAAGCTTATGGATTTTAATGGTCAGCACACGTCAATCAATAAAGTTGAGAGTTTTAGTGTGATAAGTAAGAAGTAATTAACTTATTCATTAATTCCATATTAAGGGGTATATGTGAAAATTTTATGTTAAAAATTGTCATTTAATCGATTTTCTTAAACTATGTGTCAAAAAAAATCAACCTATAACTATGGGACGGAGGGAGTATCAATTAAATTTATTCATATAAATCGTAATAAAAAAATCGAAAGGACGGATAAATATTATTTTCATGTATGTGCTCTTTAGGCCGAGCAAGTGGGGGGAGGAGACTAGTGAAATATTGGTACTTTAACTAGAGGGCATGGGCAGGGTTTGGCCCAATATTTCTGGAGGTAATGACCCGGCCTATATCATAATTAATGCGTTTAAATTCAAATCAAAATTATAATGCGTTTAAATTTCTGTAACAACTAACTATTGGTATATGAAAAGAAAATTATAATGACGTTTAAATTCAAAAACATGCCGCTGCTACATTACGAAACCAAAAAAAAATGTCTCACAAAGTAAAAGACAGAATTAAAGATGCCCTCTAGCTAACTCTTACAAAGCAGAATCCCTTTATTTTACTAATTATCGAGCTAGCTAGCAAAAGAAAAAACCTTAATTTTATGTGAATATTGCTCGCAAGCCAGTTCCATTTTTCACTTAGGAGGCTCAACAGCTTCTTGGTTGCCCTTCTTTTTTGAGAATATCCCACTAACTAATGCCATGAGAGGGGGCTTTCTTTTAGCCTTCTTTTTGAGACTATTAGGAGATGTCACCAGAACATCTCTGCTAACCATCAGTTTAGTCAGTAGAGGAGAAGATGCAAACTTGACAGACCTTTTCCTTTGATATTCCAACATCGACACATCTTCATCATTTTGTGTTTTTACTGCTTCGGCTTGACCTGCAATATTTTTGACCAACTTGAGCTCTAATTCACTCTCTTTTTTTGCCTTTAGTTGTTGTAGCTCCTGCTTTGTCTGTTCAAGGTCTTGTTTTAGAGAGGTGAGACAGTATGCCATGAATTGACCTTCTTGTTTTGCTTTTTCAAGGCTTTGTTTTGACTCTTCGAGCTCGGCTACTACTGCTGCTCCAGCTCTGGATTGGTATTCCTCCCTATTTTCACTTGCGGCTTTGATGTGCATCTGATGAATTAATTAATAAATCAAGTAAATAAGCAAGCAAGCAAGCAAATGATTGATTGATTTATTATATTATATGTTCATATATATGGTTCATATTTTAATTGCTACCACTTACTTAATTAATGGCATGCATGCAAATATGTGAGCAGCATGAAATTTGTTTTAAGAGAAAAAAATTGTGGTTAAGATTGTACTTTTGGCAATGGCCAAGGTAACAATATATAGGTAGGTATCGTATCATATATATGTGTTGTGTGGGGGCAGGGGGGAGAGAGATCAGAGAGAGAGAAGAAATACCTCCTTGAGCTTGTTGGCATAGATTTCCCCGACTAAAACCCTTTCACCAAACAACGTAACAGCTTCTTTAACTGACCGGAATGGTTGGCGCGTGTCAATCTCAACCCGGCCTCTCACCACCACTCCGGTCTCTTCTTTTTCCATCATAAGTACTTGCTCAAAACTCTCTCTCTCTCTCTCTCTCTCTCTCTCTCTCTCTCTCTCTCTCTCTATATATATATATATATATATATTTCGCATGCATGCACACAGAGATATATGAACCTGCTTGTGAAATATTGAATTGAAGGTAATTAAGAATATATGGCTTTTGATTGTAATTCCAAGAATATGTACTGTATATATAGGTCGTTACTAGGTGAGTTTAGTTTGATTACGTAAAGAAAAAAGTTATACTTAATAAAAAAAATGAGGTGATGGGGTTGGGTTGGCTTCATTTCTTCGCGTCCACTTCACTAGAATGAACAAATTCTGTTAATTGAATGTGATTGATCCATGTATCTGGTGGTTGTTGCGCCATCAATCTTTATCTATCTGTTTTAATCCATTGGTTAGTTAAACAATTAACTACTCTTACAACTAACATATATATATACTAGGGTTAACTCGTGACTCCGGCACTACTAATACTCGTGTAATTATTTAATACTTAAGGATAAATTTAAATGAAAAATGTGAGTTACAATGTTTAAAGAGTATATATTTGATAAAAATTAGAAATTTTCGTAATTATTTGTTGTAAATAAGAAAATTTCTAATCAAGATAGACATCCCACCCAAAAAAAATAAAGAAGTCAAGAATTTTACTACAAATTATATCTACATACTCATTATTAACAAATTGAGACTGGCATGAAAAAATGAATTTGTTAAGGAAACAACTAAAACCAACATCCACATTCACTCAACAATAAATTTGACCTAGGCCAGTTAACTACATTTATTAAATTCGAAACAATCCCAATGCCAATGACCTTCATATTTTCTTCAAGCACATTTAAAAGCACTTCTCTTCACGTATATGCTATTGATTCCCTTCATTTAATTTGCAATTTTAGATGGAACATGGATTAATTAGTAAAATTATTTTAAGCACGATACATCATACAAATGTGTCCATTGAATACCAGTCGCTGATACATTAACAGGTAAAAGCATTGTAGTTTTGAAATAGCGTAATGATACCCACTTGCTTAAAAGGTTCATGTGCACCAAATTGGTTTAGAGCTCTTTTGCCTGATTAAATAAAAATTAAAATAAAATAAAAACTTCAAAAATAATTGACCCAACCGCAAAAAAGGTAAATTTGGTCAAACATATAGCCAAAAAAAATCATCTGGGCCATCGCAAATTTGGGCAAGCTAGTCGCTACTGATTTTAAAAAAAAATTGGCAAAGTTTCGTTTAAAAATAGATATCCAGACAAATCTAAACCTGTCTATAAAACTTACAATCATCCATACATATCCAAACCACAAAAAAAAACCATCATTTCATACCCAAAATCATCACACCATGCAAAAATTAATACATATTCAATAAGTAACACATATTCAACCACCAAAATATCAAGCTAGTAGCTACTAATTTCTTGAAATTTCGGCAGAGTTTCCTTTAAAAATAGATATCCAGAAAAATCTAAACCTGTTTAAAAAACTTACAATCATCCATACATATCCAAACCACCAAAAAAACATCATTCCATACTCAAAATCATCATAACCATGTATAATTACCCAACTTAACAAAAGACGGAGAACAAAAATACATATATGCAGAAAATAGAGAAACAACATGTTGAGCACCACCCTTTACTTTACATCTTACACCAAATATATTCTTTCTGACTTACACCAAGCATCCTTCAATATATACCCAAAAATATATATAATAATATTTACCTTGTAGATCTGTCAAGCTCTACCATGTCTTTAGTACATAAACCTTTGAAAAGAAAGGCTATCCATCGGCAACGTCCACGGCCAACAAATATTGTTTATAACAAAAATCTGTTATTTATAAGAGAAAGCAAAATGTTAGTAGTATCGCAAGAACGAAACAATTGACACGTGATTACTTGGATACGATTTAAGAATTGCAATAATGTTCAAGCGGATAGTTCAGCCTATATAGCAATGCTATTGTATTTCTTCTAGATTGTTCGCTCTCTCTAGAGATAAAGTCATTTATTTATTTTTCCAATACATGAAAGGATAGGCAATAAGTTTGACAGAAAAAAAACTTGTGAACTTGATAAATTCTTGGCGTGTTCGCTTATTTAAGCTTATAATTAGATAACTATACAATGCAACTTAGAATTAATTAAATGGAATTACTCATGACTGCATGTTTTGTCATTTTTCCATACTTAACAATAAGTGATATGGCATTTATTTGATTTTTTAGGATTTTTTTCTCCTTTACTTACTTGTCAATTAATCCCCAATCTATCTATACAAAAAATTACACCTATACATGTTATGTAGTTTGGAAAATTACATCCATCGGCATTAATGGCTCAAATATATGGGGAATATGGACAATTACAATGATATTCAAGCAGATAATTCAGCCT
Organism: Panax quinquefolius; assembly: GCA_020205615.1. Lineage (NCBI taxonomy): Eukaryota > Viridiplantae > Streptophyta > Magnoliopsida > Apiales > Araliaceae > Panax > Panax quinquefolius. The sequence goes on along the minus strand of CM035172.1, from coordinate 12,611,001 downwards.
ATATAGCAATGCTATTGTATTTCTTCTAGATTGTTCGCTCTCCCTAGAGATATAAAGTCATTTATTTATTTTTCCAATACAGGAGAGGTTAGGCAATAAGTTTGACAGCAAAAAAACTTGTGAACTTGGTAAATTACTGATGTGTCTGCTTATTTAAGCTTATAATTAGATAACTGCACACTGAAGTAGAAATATCTTCACAATCAAGAATTTGACCCTAACGTAGCAGTTAAGTTTCTCCACAAATGTCAATTAATCCACAATAAAATAGTTTTGAAACAATCAACCACATTAGAGGTATGCAAATATTTTTGAAGCAAAATCAATACAAATTAATGTTGAAATTAAAATGATAGTTAAAATGGAACTTGAATCAAGAGGGACTCTGGAAGGTATAGATAATAGGCCTTAAGTTTGGTAATAATCAAAATCTACATATATGCAATCTATCTATCCCACATTATGCACAATTTGAGGACAAAATCAGAGATATCACAGCTTTGTCTAGGATTTGGTACCTGGCAGCAATCGTAGGAGTAACAGGAGATGGCCACGGAGGAGGCGAAGTCGATGGACACGAGAGGAGGAAGAAAAGCACCAGTCTTTGCAATAAGAGATCAAATGTTCTATAAGCACCGTCCAAAATTTGAGATTCCTTGTTTACTATATGTAGGATCCACTATGGGTAAAAATGGAATATATTTGATACTCTCCTCAAAAGGGTTTATTTCTTAATGACAACAAAAGTAATTTCTTAATGAAGGGAGTATTTCTTAATGACATCAAAAGTAATTTGAGTATTTTATTTTTGGGTGCAACATATTCATGAGTGATATCGCAACATTTGAATAGTGACCTTATAAAAGATCAGGTGGATTTACATCATTTTACTCCATAGGGAGTGAACCAAAAACGATCTGGCCATGACGTCGGATTTTTTTCGTCGTTATAGCATATAAAGCCGATGACATAACTATGACTATGGCAACGGTTATAGCCTAAAGTTGTTGCCAAATGAACGTCATTGTATTTAGTTCTGAAACTATCTAATTGTACTTGAGTTAATGTGAAACTGGAGGATTTAAGCTTCCCGTGCATAGAAAATTAGGAATTGAAAGAAATGCATTATTCCCTTATTTTTATCAATTATTTTCAACAATGATCTATCTCCAGATATTGTTCTACATCAAAATAGTAACACTCAGAATATATTGTTTTGTTTGCACTTTGCACCAGAGTTTGCAGTAGCAGAATATTTGGAGCACGTGTATGCACCATGATTGTACACCACAGTGTTTGTCAAATTTCTTATTACAATAATTTCGTAAAAGCTATCCAAATGGTTGGTTTACAAATTTACGTGTTAAGCGTATTGGAAAATATAGATAAAAGCATTTGAAGCCACTTTGTGCACTTTATAATCTGCGAGGTATAAATTTGGTTAAACCATCGCTATGTTAGTCAGCTGACACTCAATTTTAATATAAGTGGTTTGAGAATTTTAAGTAATTATTAATTATTTAGTTTTCAATATTACTCCAAGTATAATTTTTTGCTAAGAAATATATAATTTTGGTTCTCTCACTATTTTTTGCTAAGAAATAACACTCTTTTTATAATATAAAGATAATATAGATAATTAATATTATATTTAACGTTATACAATTATTATTTTTTAATATCGTACACAATTCTAAAACGACTTATATCAAGAAATGGATAAAGTATGAATTAGGATAAAAGTTTTATGCGGACTCGTTCGATCTCTAATACTAACTTTTTCTTTGGAGTTGCTAAAGTTTTATCTTTAAATAAATTACATTTATAATCATTGGTGACAAAATTTCTTCATTGCATGCAATTATCTTGTCAACTCAATTTATCCCTAACATTACAGATTAATTTTTTTTTATCGTATTATAAAGAGAGTAATAATACTAAAGTCTACAACCACCAAAACTAATAATAACGATGAAACTAATTTTGTGTGTACTAAATTAGTACGAGTTTTCCTCCTCACATTTCTCTACTTGCAGTTTTTGAGCAATAATTCAAGAGAGAAGCAGTAGATATAGCAAATATATCCAGTGCGACTTGCAATTTTCCTCATTTGACATAGCAAATATATACAATACATATATCGATAAATAATACATATATGTGTGTTTGTGCGTGTAGAAAAGATAAATAAACATACAAATTATGCAACTTACAATAATTGAAGACAAACCCACTACTGAGATAATTAGTCAAGAAACATCCACTCACTGCAAAATTGCCATTGAAAACACAGATTTATACAACAAAACTTGGGTCATAAGCATGCGAATTGCAAGCAAAAGAAACGAATTGTAAAACTTGATGATCGAGAAAACAACAAATATCATACTTGAATCAATAAACAATTAAAACAATTACATGAAATTAAGTGAAACTACGAATACATGAAAGTTTATTAAAGCTAAGAAAAAAATGGGTTGATTTAGATTCCAAAATATTATGAGAAAGCATTTGAAGCCACACTCGCATACACTTTATAACTGTAGGTATAAAGTTGGTTAAACTCTTCGCTATGTTAGTAAATGACACTCAATTTTAATATAAGTGGTTTGAGAATTTTAAGTAATTATTAATTATTTAGTTTTCAATATTACTCCAAGTATTAAATATAATTTTGGTTTCTCTCACTATTTTTTTGCTAATAAATAACACTCTCTTTTTATAATATAAAGATAATATAGATAATTAATATTATATTTAAAGTTATACAATTGTTTTTTTAATACTGTACACAATTCTAAAACGACTTGCATCAAGAAACGGATAAAGTATGAATTAGTTCAAAGTTTTATGCACGGACTCGTTCAATCTCTAATACTAACTTTTTACTGGAGTTGCTAAAGTTTTATATTTAAATAAATTACATTTATGACACTGGTGACAATTTATTCCTTGCATGCAATTATCTTGTCAACTCAATTTATCCCTAACATTACAGATTAATTTTTTTTTTATCGTATTATAAAGAGAGTAATAATACTAAAGTCTACAACCACCAAAACTAATAATAACATAAACTAATTTTGTGTGTACTAAATTAGTAAAGTTTTCCTCCTCACATCTCTCTACTTGCAGTTTTTCGAGTAATAATTCAAAAGAGAAACAGGTAGATATAGCAAATATACCCTGGTGCAACTTGCAGTTTTCCTCATTTGACATAGCAAATATACAATACATATGTCGATAAATAGTACATATGTGTGTTTTGTGCGTGTAGAAAAAGATAAATAAACATACAAATTATGCAACTTACAATAATTGAAGACAAACCCACTACTGAGATAATTTGTCAAAGATCCACTCTGTAAAATTGCAATTGAAAACATGATTTATACAAACAAAACTTGGGTCATAATTGTGCAAATTGCGAGCAAAAGAACAGAATTGTAAAACTTGATAGTGAGAAAACAACAAATATCATACTTGAATCAATAAACAATTAAAACAATTACATGAAATTCAATGAAACTTTGAATACATGAAAGTTTATTAAATCTAAGAAAAAATGGGTTGATTTAGATCCCAAAATATTCAAAAAGCATTTTGTGTGGCAAATGTGACTCGATAAAAAGTTAGCATTTTATTTTTGGGTATTAAAGAGGTGGGATTAGAGATAATAAATGAGGAACATTTTGTGTTTTTAAGGTGCAAGTGATATTGGGTATTTGGGATTAAGCAATGGTTATGAATATAATGAGTATCTCAATGGAACAGAGGTTTCATTTCAAGATTATGTTTTTGGAGTCTCTGCTGCTGCATATAATCCTCTTCTGGTGGGACTCACCATTGTTCGAGGAGCTGGTGCTCAGTATTTGGTACAATCCTTTCTCTCTTTCTCTCGTAAGTTATATATGGATTTTGGGTTCTGATGCGGTAAAACAAAGCGCTTGAGACACAACTTCAGATTCATACAAAACGTAGTTCATTTACTAAACAAACAACAGAAAATAATCTACTTACTAATCTAAAATGAAGGCACCAATAACGATAGAACTGCATAATTTACTTACCTCAGCTAGTAAAAAGGAAATGCTGCGAAATTCCGTTGATCAAAACAAACCCAAAATTCCTTTCCTGCACTACTTAAGCATCACAGCTTCAGATTCACCTTCATCCAATCAAGTCCCAAGAACACTACACACCAAAATTGCATAAACAGAGAAACTCAATCTCAACCCAGTAAGTTTCCTTTAGAATTAAAACCAATAAAACACTCGGTCAAATATCACCCCTCAAAAAAAACACATAAGGATCAAAATCAGACAAAAACCCAGATCTTATTATTGATACAAAATTAGATATATCCATATTTACTCAAAATTAGGTGAAATTAGGCACTACTTATAAGATTCTTGCATAATTAAACCATTAAAATAAACAAAATGACCATACGGAAATCAAATCACATAATCTAAACGTCATTTCTAATAGTCATCAATTTTATATATTAAAAAGTGTAAAGATTCAAACTTTAGCATAAATTACCTTCAGATTGTACTTTCTTTTTCGAGAGAAGAACATTGAGGTGGGTTGTTAATGGAGGGGGAAATGGAGAACTATAGAGAAGGGAATGAGAGAGAGAAAGAGATCGAGCCTTTTGGGTTTTCTTTTTTTTCTTTTAGTGTATTTTCTCTCACATCTCTCTGTCATTTTCATTTTCATTTTCATTTTCTTTGGATTTTCAAGAACTTTTTTTTTTAACTTATCTACACTATGACTCCTAGTAAAAAAAAATCTCTAGCTCCATTTCATGTTCCTCCACAATATTAAATGCTACCAGATACCACTCCTACCCATCCTAACTTTCAAACCCTAGTATGCAAGTTACTAAATTTTCATCAATTACACAAATGAATAAAGAGTACTTCCTAGAGGTGCGAAATGATGTTACATTATTTTGGTTAACAATATCACTTGTGATTGGCCATTTAATAAAATAAAATTACGAAGATCCATGTTGAGAACCTCTAATTAGGAATAAGTTGCAAGCATTTTTGGAATACATTACATCATCAAAGGAATGCTTGCTTATTCATACCGTCGAGGTTTACTAAGAGAGAAAGCGAAATATATGTCACAATACTTCAACAGTCAAAGAAAAAAAGAAAGTAACATTTACGCTAAAAGGTCAATAAACATGATTAATGCAGAAAAAAAAAAAAAGCTAAAAATTTGTAGCAGATAACATGGGAAAGAGACATGTTAAGTTCTACTGTTGTGCATCCAGTAGTTTTGGTTCTCTCTTATATTCTGTGCTAGCAAATGTACTGATGATGTGCCCATAATCTGAGACCCACAAAACACGTAATGTTGTGACCATCAACGAACTAAAAATTTCATCCAATAAAACAAATGAGCAATTTGATAAGAGAACCTAGCTTCAAGAATGATAGATCTTTGAGTCCAAAAATTATCATCTATGATTAATAGGTAATCGTGAAGCGAGAACCTAGCGATTGCACAAAATATTGTAGGTGTTATTTTGATTTTCATGTATACAAATATAATAAAATGCTATCAAGTATAATAATAAAGAATCAATACTTGTAATGTCCACAAAAGTCATAAAATGAAGCGATAAATCAATGTAGCAAACATTTTCATTCCATAAGCTTTACAAATAATTGACAACAATTATACCTATCTATCTGACTACTTATGTTAGTTATCATAGTTGTTCCATAACCATTGTTCCATAACCAATCGTATGTTCAAACTTCACGAGAGACTTGCACAAAGTAAATGAGATAAGAGTCTTTTCGATAAACCATGTCACTTGTGGTATTTTTGAAATACCATTTGGTCATATTGTAATTAGACATGTAAAAGCGAAGTGGCTAAGAGTCTGTGAAAAGTTGCGGTCCAAAAGGACACAACTTTTTGGTAAAGATCATTCTTCTAGCTACATATATAGACTCTATTGTCGGGGTTTTGTATATTTCACACTCTTACCTAAGCAAGGCATTGACAATTTTCACAAAAAAGAACATATTAGACACACAGAGAGAGCTATGCCTCTTTTTCTCCCCTTTTGTCATTAATCACTTGAGAGAGCTATGCCTCTACATGAAAAAACACATTCAAGCCTATCAATTAAGGTGATAATATGGGAAACAACTAAATTATGGTACATGATGATACGGTGTTAATGGAGTCTAATATGTCATTCAATGGTTTAACTTTAACACCAATGTATATATCTAAATATGCATTTTGAACAACTGCAATAGGTATTCGAGTTCGGACCTCGATCCTGGTACCCAAAACTTGAATTTTGCATCATGGATTAATTATATTCCAGGAGTTAGGTATTGAGGTGAAAACAATCTCACAAAGCCTTCTCTATTAACTTGGAATGAACTACACATGTTTTTTTTTCCTCTTAAGACACCTTGTCAAATTTCATTTATGCATTTTTTACTTCTCAAACCACTTTACGTTTCCCTGCGCTATCATCATTGTTGCGTCTTTAATTTGAACTACAAAGACCACTTGAATCTTGCATCAAACAACAAAATCATGGTAAATAGGTTTACCGATCTCCTTTTTATATGGTGCTTCTGCATTCTCTGCGCACCAACCAACGGTACTTGTGTTGTTTGTGTTGTTGGTGGCGAGAGGTCGATTAGTACACATTTTTTACTCTGAATATTTTGGCTTTTGACTTGATCCATCTTGCGAATTTGTTGGTCGGGCTTTTTCCTTTTTGTGCATCCTAGAATTAAAATTTCTCAACTATAATTCATAACTTTTGATGTAAGAAATCGCTTTTGAACTATCTTTCATTACTTGTGACCCTCTGATGTGAGGTCAAAGTACTTTACCTCCCATGTGAAGATAAATGTATTTCAAAGTTCATATCGTCAAATGATTGCATATATTGCATATGTTTAAAAAGGAGTTGAAAGTTGGATTATGAGAAAGTATAATTTGATAATTGATTTAGAGTTTAAGACTTTTTTTTTTCAGGTACTAATTTATCAATTATAGATGATCTAGATCAATTTTGTAACCTGAGAAAGAAGTTAATGAAGAAGATATTATGAATTATGATCCTTGGTTTTGCCTTTTTTTCCTTTCTAATGAGCCCACTTCCAAAATTAAATTATAAAACTCATAAGTTTACGTAAAATGATATATTGGCTATTGATTATGTTAAAGACAAACTTTCCTTAGAATCTTATAAGTTTTATACTTGGATAGTTAATTTCAGACAAAGGTAGTAAATAATTCCTTCCTTTTCAAGTTGAATTTTTGGTATTATTATATGTAACTATGTTAGTTCCATTTATGAGGTCCGAATGCATTATGTCAATGGAGTGCTGACTTTTTGTTGTCTGTTGGCACATTATGCCCCTTCATTTCCTCGACAACTACTCAAGATTGGTATCTTGAAGCTAAAGCTTACACTCAAGTATTTTAGTGAGTTCACTTGGGTAGTTGGATAGTGAAGGGGTTTGTTTGTTAGGCTGTCCTACTCACCTTTTAGCCCCATTTGGCTGTCATGTGTTTACAACAAAGTCCATGACTCCCTTACTTGCACCATTAATCTTCTATCATTCTTGAACATGTGAGAAACCACACGTACATGCTTGCTTTTAATATACTAATTTAATTTTGTAATCTTCAAAGTTTGTGTTTCTAAAAGAATGTGTTGGACTTGTGTAGATCACTTATTATTTGACTTGTCACCGCAAAACTACTATAAAGTAGATCACTTGAAAAAGCACGAAAATTGGGCCTTTGGATACTATATCTCTCCCTTTTTATGGACGACTTAATATCGGATGAAGTCCTTTTAGTATTTCTAAAAGTTTTTTGTTCTGTCGAGTAATTTTCCCATTCCCTATATTTCAAATTTAACCTTCAAAGTTTCATTTATTGTTGACATGTGTTATAGGAAAAACAGAATCCATCAAAACTAAAACGCTACCGACCCCAAAGGACAAAACACTCCACATTCAAACAACTTACTGCAATCAATTCCCATTATATCAAAAACAAATGCTTCAAAATTCAACCAAACAGTACTATAATCCAAAATCCATCAAAAAAACCCCAACAAATCCAATAAAGCACAATCCAAAACAGCTCAAAATGTACTAAAAACTACATAAATACTAATCAGTAAACAAATTACATGACATAAGCAATAGAACAACCAATCACGAACACATATGAGCGAGTGTATATACATAAATCACATATAGTAAAAGTGAAAAATTAATTGAGAAATAAAGATAGAACCATTACGAGAGAGTGAAGAAGCGTAAAAAGGATAGAGAAAAACCCTAGAATTGAGATGCTTATGACTCGGGACAGAATTTAGCGGTCAAAATCTATAACGTAGTAATTTCTCTCCTGTTGTAGACCCAAAACAAAGAGGTCAAAAGGGAAATTGAAGAACTAAAACGAAAGAGGAAAGAGGGAAAGGAAAGAAGGAAATTAGTTTGATAAATTAAGCGCACAAACTCACGGAATTGATGTTGTCGGGCAGAGGCGTGGGGCACATCTTCGACCTCCCAACCTTAGGAAGTTTGAAACGCGAGGTGGTAATGGCGAGGAGTTATGGAGGAGCAGACGAGGCAGGCGGCGGCGGAGGGCTCAAATCTATGGGGTTTTATTGAGATGGTAAAGGGATTGGGTAGAATGGGTTAGGGAGGAGAGTATGATAAGGTTTAGTAGTTAGATTGACAGAGGAATGATAGTAAACCAAACTTAAACAATTTAAAGCAAAAAAAGGACTTGGTATTGAATTTCACCATCAATTTCATATGTGATAATTTAAAAGCAGGATAAAATACTAATTTTTCTACAAAATTTGGCATCAATATCATCCTCGGGGATAATTCGGTGACATCATATTCAATTGACATCAATATATACTTTTTAATTTAATTAACACAATAACAAATAGTAAATATCTATTTTATTACCAAAGCAAAAGTTACGTAAAAAAAAAGGAAGAAAGAGCACAAAGACACAAAATTACGATTCAGCATGACACAAACCAAAAAACTAAATCTTTATTTTTAAAAAGATAAGTACAAAGGAATTGATGATCAATTCAAAGGCGAAATCCAGTGAAACCAACAAAATGAATGTGGAAAGCAATCTCAAACAATATAAATAAATGCAGTTAGATAAAGAATCAAACTAAGTTTTAGTTATGCGAGAAAATAGATAAAACAACAAAAGTCTTCCAAAATCGAATGTTACGCCACAAAGGCATAACGATAGTCGAAAAATCTAATTCAAATGACAATAAGAGACACTTGCAGCGAAAAATTGAATATGAACATTGAATCAACATGTACAAAATTTCAAATCACAGATGAAAACAATATTATTAAAATATTGAAGCAAAATCAATACAAATTAATGTTGAAGCAAAATGACAGTTAAAATGTCACTTGAATCAAGAGGACTCTACATAGAAGGTATAGATAATAGGCCTTAAGTTTGGTAATAAATGAATCAAAATTATGCACAATTCAAAATGAGATATCACGACTTTATACAGACGCCAAAGAATAAATCACCAGACCTAAAATGAAGAAATCGAATGAGGAGAACTAAAATGAGAGGGGAATTGGAGAACCAAAACAAAGAGGTCAAAAGGAAAACGAAAGAGGGAAAGAATACATGTAACTCATCATAATTCAGTGTAAAAGGTTAGGAATTTCCTTCAATTCCTTTTAAATAAAAGCAATGCAAAGAGAAAACAAAAAAAATACGTCACTTGGTGAAATTATAACTACATGACTACCATCAAAGTTCCATTTCAACACCTTGATAAAATTTATTAAAAAATGGTTTTTAAGTCGGAAAAATAAAAATATCTCAGTTCATTCCCTATCATCCCAAACTCGAAATAGACCATCACTCACCACACTAAAAAAGGGAAAATGGTAAAGAAATAAGTCATTTTGAGAAAACCGGTAGAATAAGACAATCATGAGAAGCATCAAGTTGATTTAACTTGTTATAATTAGATAAATTTAAAAACACACTAATAATAGATATATCTTTTCCAAAATCTATGTTGTTGCTATTTAATGAGTATTATAGAGCAAATTCAGTAATGTTAGCAAATATAGACAAACTTTTATCATCTAAAACAAACACGGGAAACTAAAAAAATACCAAAAAATGTAAACTTGCAAATACACAAAATAAAGGCTACGGAAAAAAGTTGGTATAATTTTAAGCTAAAATGCACAATGATTTTGTCCTTGTTACTCAGTAACACAAACCCAAAACATGAAACATGTGAACCAAGACAAAAAACCGCGTACACTCTTGCATTATTCAAACAAAACCGGAAGCGAGAAAGAAGTACTTTTTTCGGGCCGTAGAATATCGAGGAGTACAAAAAAAGAACATCCTTTTCTATCAGTCGACATTTTTTTCTCATTTTCCTTAAATAATGATGAAAAAATAACATAAACATCTGAAAATTTAGGAATAAATCTCAAGCTCCTTAAATAAAAACTAAAAAGGACCGATAAATGATAAAAACACAAACAAATATACTCTCAAGAACTCCTACCATTGTTGTGATGACAAAAGTAAAAAATAAGTCCCCATTAATTTATTTCAAGTGGGCTTAGAAGGATTTAACTATACTGATAAAAAGCAGACTTGTTAATAAAGCGGAAAAAGTAAGTAATATAAACTAAAACTCATAGCTAAAATGCCCAAAGTTTATGCGAAAATAAAAGCTTATTCGATCTAATCGTTCTCGGGGAGAATATGTACCTCGAGGTTTTCTTCGCCGGATTTAATAAATCGGAATCATCGCCGGGTGGCGATGGAGTCGAGAATCATCGCCGTAGGTGGCGATGGTCGAGAATCATCGCCATTTCTTTGTCGTCGTTGGAGAATTAGAGAATCGCCATTGTCGTCATCATCATCATTGGGAATCATCAAATTTGTTGTCGTCGTCGAAACCTATTAGAGAATGGCGGTGGGTCGTAAATTGGGAACTATTAGAGAATGGCGTTGGAGTGCATGCGTTATCGTCATCGTCGGGAATCTTCTTTGTAGAAATCGATTCGATTAACCTCAATCGTCGGGAACTATTCGAGAATGGCAATTGGTTCTTCTTTGTAGAAATCGGGTTCGATTGTGTTGGCGGTGGGCGTCGGTTTGATTTAGATTGAAAAGAGTTTTGAGCGGTGAAAAGGAAGAAGAGCCTTGAATCGATGGGTTGAGGTTTTTTCCCTCGGTGTTGTGTTAACCTTAGTAACGAAGGGTCGATTTATCCGATAGTTTTGACAGTCTAGATCATTTAATAAAAGCGGCGGGAAATTAAAGGTTTTCAAATTGGTTGTATTTTGTATAGATAGATATGTAAAAAGTCTATAAACATTATAATCTACATACAATTTAGTATTAATCACAATGTTTGCTTTTTTGAAAATCTAAATATATATGTTTAGTTAATTATAGAAATGGTCGATTTGTACATAAAAGTGAATGGATGACTTTTATTTTGGGACGGAAGGAGTAATAATATTAAAATATTTTCTAAACGCATACTCATGTTGTCCACATAAGAATACCAAATTATGAAGAGTTTGAATACTCATAATTGTCAAAAAACTCGACTTCATGACTACTAATGTTGAATTAGATTATGAATTTGAAAATGAAGGTTTCTACTTTTAAGAATAAAATGTACTCCATTTTTCAAAAAAAGATTGCCGTAAGTGAGCAAGGCTATGCTCGACAATATTAAAATAGAATACACGGCAAGTAATAACGTTTCACAGTTCACACACAAATGCAAATCTGAGTACACAACATGTTTGATTCTCATCGATAGGAAATATGCGATTGACATTCTCACAGTCCATAGTTCTAATCTGAGGACAAAATTTCCCATCTCTCCCACCACGGTTGTAGAAGCGAGCAACTAAGCATATCAATTATATTGCAAATTTAAATCTTCATTGTCATTACTTGCCTTTTAATCTTAATTAAAAGAGAGAATATCATCTGAGAAAATTTAGAAACACTTGGCTCTTTGATTGGCATATTCAATTTCAAAAGCAGACCACAAATGAGGGAAAGTTTCAAGCAATTAATCCACAAATAAAATCGTCTTAATAATATAGTTGGTTAAAAAGAGCATTTGAAAATCATGTCAAAAGAATCTAATTTGTTAGCCTTATCATAAATATTTATCTAGCTCTCCCAGTGTAAAAGGAATCCATATCACATAACCTATACTACCATTTAGTTCTCCCAGTGTAAAATGAGCCTTATAACTCAATTTTTTATTTTTTTATTTTTTTTATTTTTTGGATTTCAAGTATGAAATTCGAAAATTCAAACTAAATGAAAGAACGAAGTCAAACATCCTAAAGAACTCATTTGATGATCAACCAGTGTAAATAATTCATGCAGGAATATTAGTACCCCATCATCAAATCTGCTCCTATTGCAGTTTAAGAAAGAAAGCGAGTAAATAACTTCGGCCATTCGGGCAAAGAATCGCAGGAGTAGCGAGGAGATGACCACGGAGGGAGGAGAAGTCGACGGAGGAGAAAAGAAGCACCAGTCTTTGCAATAAATCGGAAGACCTAAAATGAAGAAATCGAAGGAGGATAACTAAAATGAGAGGTATAAGGATTAAATGAAGAAGAACTAAAGTTTGAAACCCTTGTATTTTTACGAGGTTCTTTGAGGTTGAAAATGAGAGGTATTTTTCTTGGTATTTTCCTCGCAGAGAGTAAAGAGAAAATGAGAGGTTACCAGCTTTTTTCCCAAATTGCATTTCTCACCCTTCACATACGACAGAGTGCGATGCGATTCTCGTGCATGGGAATTCGATCCCCACCGTCGTCCGCTATCTCTCCGTGATCCTCTCCATAGTCCCCGCTTCAAAGATATCTTTGACCGGTCCAAGACGTTGACCGGTAATGATGATATTTGTTCCTCCGTGGCCGACATCCATCACCGCCTTACGAACCTCTCGTGGTGGCGCTCGGCTCGTAGGAGTTCAAAACGTCCGATTCGTCGAAGTTAAGTATTACATCGAGTCCGTCGTGATCGGACTCGTTCTTTGGCTGGGGAGGAATCGGTTGTTTGATAGAGAGAATGAAGAATAAGCAAGAGAAGTATGAAACCCTTGTTTTTTTCCTCCGTGTTTTCTTAACCTGATAGATACAATTAGTATTGAACGGTTAGATTTATCCCAAGTTTTTAACGGTCCTGATCTTTTAATAACTTGAGCGGGAAACTTAGTTTTTTCAAAATCAATTGTGTTTTGTATAGATAGATTTATAACAATTTTGAATTTTTTTAAAGGGGTTAAATAATAAAAATCTGTTATTCAGATGTTGCAGACATGTCAATTATCAAATAACTTTTTTCATTCATATTCATTCAGTTTTTATCAAATACCCCCTTAGTTGTTTGTACACTTGTTGTCTTCAATCTAAGTAGCGTTTTACATGACATTTTCACAGGCAGCTTAATAGCCCACACTAACGAGATCATCCAGGAAGAGTAATGGAGCCATGGTAATCCAACATTGTATGCTATTTATGTGTTGTTTTCTATGGTATTACTGAAAGGATTTATTCTAAAATATAAATGGCAATAAATTGTTCTCCAATCTTGCAAATAGTTGTAAGTTGTGAATATTCAAACCTATTACATTGCGCTCGAGATGCAAAATTGTGATTGTTACAATTTGTGCACATCCAATCACCGTCACGCCTTGCTTAGCTCTGATAAGCAACATGAATGAAAATATTAGAGATCATAAACGATGAAAAGATATTTGCAAATATAACAAACTTAGTAGCATGTAGAATATAAAAATCCTTCAATGTGTGTACTGTGTGTGCATGTACTCTTCCCAGCACATTAAATTCAAAGATAGCATTTGACTAATGCCATTATGTATTTTAATCGAAAATACTATCAGAAACTTACCATTCCAGTCTTTGTATTTTGTTAGTTGACATTATTTATAAATATATATAATATACATATGCCATTATGTAATATAATCGAAAAAAGTATATAAAGCGAATCTTTAACAAATCTTATTTGGTTGTTACTAGTTGAACATCATAACTTGTGTGTTGTTTAGTTCTCGCAAAGATAACATCCATGAAAGCATAGACTTTGTAAGTGACATGACGAACTGAGTTCAATTCTTACCCTTTCCCAAGGAGTGCAGGTGTCACCATTAACTGTGGCAACTGCAGGTTGACTTGCAAATTTGGAGCTGCAGAGATTCCACCAGGACAGGGTGGATACATACCGGCTGTTTGATTGACACCAGAACTTGCATTCTGCTCAAATGGTGGGTATGCTTGCTGCAGCCCGAATGTCTATGCATTTAGAAATTCGTAAAGTTAGGGAAGGAGAAAAGGAATTTGTCAGATGAGGGTTGTTAAAGCTGTTCAATCTGAAAATCCATCCAGAAATAGTATCTTACGTGTCCTGCATTGAGTCTTTTGTTATCACATTCCTGAACAAATTCTTCTGATGCTAAACATTTTGTTCCAAGTGCTTTAACAAAAGAAAAGGTTCGAATAGAGTACCAGATGAGTTAGAAGTACTTGTTTATGCCACTATCAAGTCAAACTAAAGTAAAAATTGTCAACTATAGAATTCAAATCAAGAGGAGGAAATATTAACTGAAAACCAACATATACTTTTTCAGGCTCATTATTAATATGAAGAAAGTATTTAATTTGTCAAATTCTGCATTATGTAGTAGCATTAGAAGTTTGGAACCAAACTTGACCTAAAGAAAATTATAAAAACAACAGAAAGAAAGAAAGCATTGTGCAAAATTTCCTTATAACAACCAATCTAATGCCTCAAAAAGCATCACGCGAGTATTCCGTGATAGCAAAACTGATATCCTACAATGAAAGGGTCAAACATGCAACCATCTTGTACTTTTATTTTTAAGTCACATACAAACAAAGAAATAGGTGTACCTGGTGACATAGAAGTATTACACTTTTTGCACTGCAAATAAAAAAACAGACATGTGTGATGATTACAAAGAAACAATTTTTCTAAATTTAAAAACAATTCTTTGTCAGTTGGCAACTCATGAATTCTTAAGCTATGATGCCATACCTGCAAACGAGAAGAATAGTTGTGGAATCCACAATTGCAGATCCAGTCACCATTTCGCCATCCTTTCTGAACCATTAATTGATTTGCTTGGTTTGTATATGGAACTCCATTATTGAGGTTCCCGCCTAAAGGCCAAGTAGAGGCCGGTTGAACTCCAAACTTATTGGAAGTTTGAGTTCCGTAAGTATCAGCTCCACCCAAAGGCCAACTAGAAGTTAATGGTAGTGATTGTTGGAGAGATCCATTGCCTAAAAATCCCAGATTTATCTTTTGTTCCTGTAATCCTGTTGCCCTGGCAAAATAATGTGGATGAGTTGGCAGAGAAGCTCCAGGCATTGCAATTGCTGGCATAGCTGCTACCTCCTTTGGTTGCCCACACTTTTTGCACTTCTCTCTTGAGGCATAATCGTTGTTAGTGCAACCTATTGATCCATTGCCACACACACACCAACCCACAAAGCAGCCAGGGAAAGGAAAAAGAAGCCAAGAATACGCACACCATCACACCCCAAAGTATGCAGATGAAAAACACAAATGCTCAACCTTACGATAAATCTAAACTTCTTAACATAATAGATTTCATAAAGGCAAGCAAAATCAATTAATGCAAGATAATCGCATTCTAATTTTCCAAGAGTGAATAAATGACAGAGAACAACCAAATATGACAAGGATAAAAATTGGGAAGTGGCAAATATCCCTATCCTAATGTCTCACTCACTCCGAATTTCGAACATCCAATTAGGCTTAATGGCTACCCTCCCATTCTCTTTTATTTCAAGAATCAAGTGTAGTGTGTTTGTTACACTTGGATCTCAGAAATAGTCATTTCAACTTATATTAGTTGTAAGGCATCCTTATTTCACAATTAATAACAAAAATGCATTAGATTCCTTGGCATTGTTTCCCAATTGGACAAGAAGACACCTTTAAACAAAACCCCCCCCCAAAAAAAAAAAAAAAAAAAATATATATATATATTTAACAACAAAGGTTATGTCTAAAATTTGAAGAGTAAGCATTTAGGCGCTAGAATATTTCATTTGCCGCCATATCAATCTCTTTCCGAAAATTTCCCACTAGTGTTTCCGGTAAACATGTAGAAAACATTCAAACCCAAAATTAAGAACGAGAGTGAAATTAAAATTTAATAAACCAAAGAAAAATTCAAGCTACAAATGACCATCATAAGCAGGAAAAAACTATAAACAAATATATATAGAGAGAGAGAGGGGGGGATGGTGGTGCAAGTAGGTAAAAAGAAACTAACCGGAGCAGATCCAATCACCAATACGAGGGAGCCATTTGGAATCAGGAGGGGTTTTGTTGTCGACGAGAAGGCGGGGTTGCTTACATCTGTTGCAGAAGGATCTGAAGGCATAATTTCTATTCTCACATCCGCTGCACTCCCAATCCCCTTCTCTCCCTTCTCCTCCTTTCATATGTCTCTTTCTAAATCAATTTTATATATATATATATATATATATATATATATATATATAGCAGCCCTTCTCCTCTCTCTCTTCTTTTGCTGACACGGACGCCTTACGGGAGCTTACATCCTCTAAATTTTATAAAGTTTTTATTTTTCTCCCATAATTTACACATGCAGTGTATGAACCGAAGTATAAAGCTTAGACAATTTTTACAAATTATTTTTAATAGAATTCCAAATCAATTTTTATATGATCAAAAACAAGAGCACGAAGTATAAAATGTTGTAGAGAACTAATCGCAAGGTTTTCAAATAAAAGAGTACATTTTATATTATTCTTTTCATATAAAATAAAAATATAAGATAACTATGTGTAAATATCAAAACACATTGTAACTATCAATTTTGGGATAAATAACATTTTGGCCAATTTATCTTTGAATTAGGTTTTTCGTTGTGACATTAGAAATTTTTTTTATTACAATCGAATAATCAGACTTTCAAAAACTTATAAAATGGTCATTCCGTCAGATTTTTAAATCCAAAAAAGCGTTAGGAATCTTAGCTATAAAGACAAGAAATTTTTAAATAAAAAGAATCACACCAAAGAATTACATTTCTTTGCCTTACCATCGACAAGTTATCTAGATAGCTTTGGAGTTTGAAGAAATATCCTTCCTCCACATTCCTTGGAACAAGAATGACTTTCTGACGCATTAGCAACTTTGGCCTCCTTGATCAATATATCTGAAAGTGGAAGCAAGTGGTGATAAAATATTCATTATTGTCGGAGAATATTCGTTTGGTCGTGGAATATTAGATCTTGTCGGGGAATATTAAATGCGAATAGCCTTGATCTTTTATGGGCCCCATAACTGTGAGCGATTGGATGAAGAAAAGCGACAAATATAAGTTGTTTATAAATAATTGGCGTAGTTATTCTGAATTATCTTTGTTGGAATACCGTTGGTTAAAATACACTAATCGCGTTGTTGAGCAAGAAGACATTGCGGTATTGCACCAATTATTGATTCTTACGTAAAAGGCGCACTTTACTCAATAATTATTACGATGAATTCTTTATTCAAATTATTTTATTTTATTGATTGATAATTGTTGCGTTGATATTTTATATTCTTTGTTGTTTCAATAATTGTCATTACAGTATTTTTTATTATCGAAGCAATAATTCATATTATCCGAATAATATTATTAGATAACATTATTGGCGATGTCTAGAAAGTTACATCAGGAGAGGTTTGGTCACCTAATTATGCGCAGGTAAGAAGAAATTCTTATTAAAAGCCCTCTTTCCTTGGGCTATACGGTTGTCAATATTGTGATTCAGTAATATTATTTGTGAATAATTAATTATTGATTCATATGATGAGGAAAATATTGATTTTATGTGGATATAGATGGAGAAAAATTTTAAAATGACAATTGTTGAAAATTAATATTTTATGTAAGACCCCAGCTTTTATAAATAAAGATGAATTTTCTATAAATATTATTTTTGAATATTATGGAATAATTTGATATAATGTTATAGTTGTGGGTAATATTTATAAATTTTGCAAAAGTGCAAAGTGGTTATATTATATTCGATTGGATAGGGAATATTCGGTTTAGCGAGGGAATATTCGAATAACTACTCAATCATTGGTGGACCCTAATAATGAATTATTATTGATCGGATTGAAAGCGACAAAAATATTTTATTGAAATAACGGCGGAAGTTTTCTGGTTGATCATTGTTGAACTACTTGGTAGTAAAAGTACGATAAATATGTGTGGTTGCATAGTAACACTGCGGTATTGATTATCGACGCTTATGTGAGAAGTCACTCGGTTTGATTCCATTATTGTCGATTAATAATATGAATTATTATAAGCGATAATGACGTTTTATTTTATTCATTATTATTAACGTAATAAAATGAAACATCTTTTATATAAAATGAATACTTTATTAAAGTTATTCATAAATAAAATATATTATATTTTATTATGCATAGTTTTTACATAGTGTTTTGCGTAGTGTTGCGATAGTGTTTGCGATAGTAAAATGTTTTTATATAAATAGAATATATTATATTTTATTTAAAAGATTTTGCTTTTAAATATGGACCGTCGGATTAAAGTAAATCAAACTGGATAGATTCATGGATTAATTACTATCGCATTCTATTTTCCTATAAATAGAAGCTCATTCCTTCATTATTTTTCTTACGAATTCATTTGAAACTACAGAGAAACTATAGAGAAAGAAGAAAAGTATTCGCTACTTCACTTTGCCGATATTCGGTTCTTCTAAGGTAGGGAATATTATTTGTTGTAATTCGTAAAGGTGTTATTCTTTTGTATTCATGAAGAGAAACTTTTGTTATTCCATTCTTATTTATTCATTAGAATAACTTTGTATCATGGAATCCCTATACTTGGTGATCTTCTTCTTTATTCCATTTCTTATTATTCTTACATTGGAACATCACGCTCATGTGTTTTACAGGACTGGTTAAAATCTTTATTATTCTGTTGGAACATCCACATGCATGTGTTTTACATGGGACTCGGTTCCCGTCTTTATCATTTTGTTGGAATATCCTATCTCGTGTGTTTTTTAATCGGATCTGGTTCCATCTTTATTATTCTGTTGGAACATCCTGTCGGTGTGAATTTCACCGACTGGTTAGATTATTATTATTCATTGGAATAACTTTGTCATGCCAATCCGCATTTACATGGTGATTTCTTTTGTTATTCCATTCTTTATTATACCCAGTTGGTTAAAACTTTAACTTCTATACTCCATGAAATTAGTAGAATATCCTTGATATTTGCGTTTCATCCGAAGATCTTTCATGAAAATATTCTTTTCCGATCATTCTTGAATTTTACTCTACAAAGTCATATCATGTTGTGGTTTGGATGTTATTAGTTCTGAATAACTTAATTCTTGAACTTGTTTTATTGAATTCTTATATCATTGTCATCATCCTCATGTTTATATTTTTTTAAAGTCATACGTGGCACTGTAGAGCATGGATGGACTTGGTATGATTATGACGAGGATTATTCGGTGTAATCATGACCGTAATGGTACAAATGATGTGGTAAAAGTCCTCGATTGGTAGTAGTGCATTGATGGACGATTGTTGGCATGATCATGACCATTAATGAATACACAAATATTCTTGGGCAGTAGTGCGAGGAATAATTGTGGTCGTGATACTTAAAGAATATCCTTGGTAAGTAGTGCGAGGGGTGATTCGATGATGTGGATTATTTATTAAAGTCGAGTCTCCGGCTATATGATGATGAAAAACCTTTTAAATCATAAAAGATAGTAGATTTTATTTTCTACTTGACTCTTTTAATGGATTGCTTGTTCATTGCAGATTAAACTTGATGTTTATTATATTTTATCGGTTTAACAATGTTCAAGGCTATTGATAATTTATTACGCATTATCTTAGTCATAATATTTCTTCATTGGGCTAGTTGAGTTCACCCTTTCTTTCTTTATCGCTCTTCTTGTGAAATGAGAACATAATTTGGAGACAGTCGGGGAGAGAGTAATGGTCCGGAGGATAGCATTAGTAGTCCCTCACTATTCGTGAAATAGTGTGATAATAATTGTAATGAGGACTCCTTTTGAGTTTGTATAATATCTAGTAGACAATATTTGTATTCAAACTCACAGTTTATGTCGTATTGATATCGACAGTTATATTAATAAGTTGTATTTAAATTACGCACCATGTAAGTGGCGACCCAAGATGGGTGATGTATACCTAAATTTTGAGGCGTCATAGTTGGTATCGAGCTAGAGGATATGATCCCGGCTAAGATGTGAGAATAGTACTAGGAGGGAGAGGGGAATAATTTTCGTTAGTATGACCTACCTAAGTTTATGTCTTTATTTTATTGGTCGGTCGAGAATATAAAGATAATTGTTACATGTCAATTAATCTTTTGTTTTGTGGCAGTATCTGAAAATGACATATGAGAATGTTGAGAATAGCAATAGAGCACAGGCGATCGTTGATTCACCATATATCAATAATCAGGATAATGTGCATCAGGAGGGCGACAATCCTCATGCAAACAATAACACTCGACCAAATGATGAATGATCAAATGTTCAGAGGCTTTATGCGATTTATGCAATGCGTGAAAGAGAAGCGACTCGTCCAAAACGTAGGTGGAAACACGAGAAAACTCTCAGGCGGTCACCGCTAAACAATTCAAGGAGCTGGGACCACCGGAGTTTAAGGGAGAAAAAACCACTTACGGCGGAAGCATGGATAAAGCAGATTACCAAGATATTTGATGTCTTGGGATGCTCCGAGGAGCAAAAGGTTCCATTTGCCGCCTTTATGTTGCGTGGAGAGCGACATTTGGTGGGAATCGGTAGAAACGTACTCAACTCTTTGTCATCAAGATATCTTGGGAGAAGTTCCAGGAGTGTTTCAACGACAAATACTTTCCGAAAGTATTCGCCATATGAAGGAGGTGGAGTTTATCAAGTTGGAACAAAACAATATGACCAGGTGTCGCAACACGAGGCAAAATTTGCGGAGTTATCACGGTTCGTCCCCACTGGTGGATAATGAAAGAGAATGGCACGAATGTTTTTAAGAGGTTTGAAAGTCGGAGATACGTCAACATCTTATTTCTCATAAACCGTGTTTGTATTAGGATGTTGTAAAGAGGGCTCGATTAGTGGAAGCGCGATAACAGTCAGTCAACTTAACTAAAAGAAAGCGAGCCCAACAAAATTATAATACCAATGAGAGTAGTCATCGAGCGGTGACAACAAGCGTGGAGGAATCAGCAGGCGGAATCGATAACCCACCGGTGGTAATCGAGGTAACAAAACAATAAGAATGGACATTTCAAGAAAGCGGAGATTCAACAATGATGGAAAGACGTCGGACCAAAGACCGTTGTTAAGGAAGGAGAAAGACCACCTATCATATGCTTCAAATGCGGAGAAGAGGACACATCATCCAACTGCGCCATGCAATTCAAAGAATGTTATAATTGTTGAAGAGAAGGTCACTTTAGCTCGATTTTGTGCGTTCAAGAACAAATTCAACTAGGATGGAGGCACCAAAAGTAGTCCGTAAAAAAGTCAAAACCCAGTAGTCTGAGGAGGAGTTTGTTGTGATGACTCCAGGAGAGAAGCAAGAAACCGAATGAGGTCATCACGGGTAAGCTTATCATAAACTCTAATGAAGTCTATACTTTATTTGATACCGGTTCTACCCATTCTTTTATTTCTCCTACTACTGCGCTCATCGATTAAATTTGACTCGGAGAAATTAGACTTTGACTTATCTCGTGGAAACTCCGTTGGGAGAAACCTTCATTACATCCAACTGTTTATAAGTCTTGTTTGGTTCAAATCGGTACCCTCACATTATTCGTCGATCTTATTTCATTAAAATACTTGCATTTGACGTGATTCTAGTGGATTGATTGGTTAACTACTTATCATGCAAAAATTGATTATTTTCGTAAGGTTGTTAGCTTTCATATTCCTAATCAACCTATTATGCGAATTCAAATGACCAAACCATTAAAATCAATCACGGTCATCTCAAGCCATAAAGCTATTCGTTTATTGAAAAAGCGGATGTCAAGCTTTCTTAGCTCATGTCTGATTTAAACAAAAATACGCCGATTTTTGAGCGATATTTCTATTGTTAATAAATTTCGACGTATTCCCACGAAGAACTTCTGGCCTACCCCAGGCGTGAAATTTAATTTTGTATCGACCTTGACCCGAGACAAAACCTATTTCAAAGCCCCATATCGAATGGCTCTATTGAACTTCGAGGAGTTAAAGACCCAACCGCAGGAATTGTTAGACATTGGCTTTATTCGCCCTAGTACTTCTCCTTGGGGTGCTCTGTTACATATTCGTGAAGAAGAAAGATGGGAGTATGCGACTTTGTATTGATTATCGGGAGTTGAATCATGTCACCATCAAAATAGGTATCCATTGCCACGTATTGATGACTGTTTGACGGTAGCAAGGAGCCAAATTCTTTTCAAAGATTGATCTTCGTTAGGATATCACCAATTGAAGATTAGAATCACCGACATTCCAAAAGACGGCTTCAGAACTCGAATGCGGGCATTATGAATTCCTAGTGTCCTTTGGATTGACTAATGCTCCTCCCGCCTTCATGGATATGATGAACCGAAAGTATTCAAGGAATATTTAGATCACTTTGTGGTCGTCTTTATTGATGACATCCTTATTTATTCCAAAAGCCGTGAAGATCGTGAAGCAACACTTGAGGTGACACTCTAAAAACTTCGTGAATATAAGCTTTATGCCAAGTTGAAGAAATGCGAGTTCGTCAGAAGAAGTAGCATTCCTTGGGCACGTGGTATCAAGTCATGGAATATCCATTGACCCAAAGAAAGATTGAAGCTATTCAAAGTAGGGAACAACCTAAATCGATGGCCGAAGTCGTAGCTTTCTCGGTTTAATTTGGTTATTATCGGAGATTCGTGGAAGGATTTTCTCGAATCGCTACTCCATCGACTCGGTGACTCGAAAAGATACAAAGTTTGGTTGGAGCGAAGAATGTGAGAAGAGTTTTCAAGAACTCAAGAGGAGACTTATTTCAAGACTGATACGTGATACCATCCGGCTCGGAGGGATTTTCATCTCTGATGATGCTTCGAGGCAAAAAGGTTGGGATGTGTTCTCATGCAACATGGAAAAGTTATAGCCTTTATGCCTCGCGACAACTCAAAGAATATGAGAGGAATTATCCTACTCATGATCCGGAGTTGGCACCATTATCTTCTTGCACTTAAAATTTGGAGGCATTACTTGTATGGGAGAAAGTGGAAATCTTTACGGATCATAAAAAGCCTCAAATATTTCTTCACTCAAAAGGAACTCGACGCGACAACGACGTTGGCTTGAACTATTGAAAGATTATGATCATACCATCCAATACCATCCGGAAAAGCGAGCGTGGTAGTGACGCGTTGAGTAGAAGATCATATGCAAATACGAGTGCGTTATTGTCAACGTAAAGGCCCATTTGTGTGACTTGCAAAGGATGGAGATAGAGTTAAAGACTCAGGGGACACGTGTGATGATAGCGAATATACTGAGTAGAACCGACTTTAATCGATAAAGTTAAAGTCGCTTCAAGCTACGGACACTGGAGGTGATGCGATCGTATGAGGAAGAAAGTCAAGAGAGGCTTATGCTAGGAGCGAAGAATCGATGAAGAAGGAATACTTGAAGTCAACTCCGGACTTTCAGGTTCCTAACGACCACGATTTAAAGTATAATATCATGATGGGCGTATGACAACACCATTTGTAAAACCCGAAATTTTTTAAATAAAAGGAATTTCCTTTATTTTGAAATAGTAAGGGTTGATTTGATTAATGTGGATAGTTAAGGGTTAAATACGCAAATATTTCAAAATAAGCAAGTGGTTATAAAATATTCATTGTTGTCGGGGAATATTCGTTTGGTCGTGGAATATTCGCATCTTTGTCAGAATATTAAATGCGACTTGCCAAGCAATGCCCATGTGTGGGGCCCCATAACTGAAAAGCGATTGGATGAAGAAAGCGACAAATATAAGTTGTTTTTAAATAACTGGCGTAGTTATTTGCAGATTATCTTGTTGGAATACCCGTTGGTTAAAACACACTATAATCTGCGCGTTGTTGAGAAGACACCAGTATTGCACCAATTATTGATTCTTACGTAAGAAGGCACTACTCGATAATGGTTACTGATAATTCTTATTCGATTATTTTATTGAGTTAATAATTGTTTGTGTTGATATTTTATATTGTTGTTGTTTTGATAATTGTCATTACACGGTATCTTTCATTATCGAAGCAATAATTCATATTATCTGAATAATATTATTAGATAACATTATTGGCAATGTCTAGAAAGTTACATCAAGGAGAGGTTGGTCATCTAATCATAATTGCATTGCAGTAAGAAGAAATTCTTATTGGAAAGCCCCTCTTTCTGAGGAGCCGCACGGTTGTCAATATTGTGATTCTCGTAATATTATTTGTGAATAATTAATTATTGATTTATATGATGAGGAAAATATTGATTTTATGTGGATATAGATGGAGAAAATTTTTTAAATGACAATTGTTGAAAATTAATATTTTATCTTTTTTTCGATAAAATAATTCATTTAAATATATTATTTTAATAATATATTAACTGGTGATATTTTTACAATGAATGTGGGATATATGAGTATATGAGGAGGAAGAGTATTTTGTGGCATTAAATGTTTAACACATGTTTTGTGTGTTGGTGGACACAATTATTCGGTAGAAATTTGATTATAGCACAATAAAATCGCTTGGATTTGTGGATTTCGGTCGATTTTTGTTTGGAATTTGGAAAAACTTTCTTCTGCAAAGTTGTAGAGAATTGAATTTCCTATAAAAACTCATGAGATTCGAATTTTCTGATGAAAGGGCTATTTATTATGAATTATTGAAGTTAGGAAGCTCAAATAATTGATTTTGGGAGTTTAAATTATTTTTGTTAAGAAAAACGTTTTTGTATTTTTTGGACATCATTAACATGTGTGGCTGGTGTTTTGACCAAAAGGTGGGCTAAGGAAAATTTGTATAATTATATTAATATTATATTAAATTTTTTTCTGCTTTGGTGTTCTAAGCATTTTCCTATAAATAAGGTGCTTGGGTTAGAATTGAAAATCACACCGTAAACTGAAGTTTTCTCTTTTTTCTCTCGATATTTTGAGCGTATTCTTGTGAGTATTTTGAGTATACTTTGAGTATTGCTAGGCGGTGCAAGTTCCTTCAAAGACTATATACGGTAGATTCTTCTAGAAAGACCGATCTTTCGAGGTAGGGATATTATTTTTTTTTGTAATGATATTATTTCTTCAATATCATTATCTTTGAAATGTTGATCGAAGTTTTATCAAATTTGGAACTTTTTCATGTTTGGGTTCTTATTCATGGGTTACTATTCAAGAGTTATTATTCACGAGTTACTATTCACGGAGTTCTTATTCACGACGAGTTCTTATTCACGAGTACTATTCACGAAGCGTGAAGATGTTTTTTTGTGAAATTTCTATCTTTTGGTGTGAATTACTATTCACGTATACTGGACTATTCACGTATACGACCTTTATTCACTTAATACGGTCTTATTCATAGAAAAATGAAATTTCTTCTTTTTTGTCCAAAATATCTATTGCGGATACTAACTCGATTGTATCCATGTTTTGATCATTCTTGAATTTTACACCACTATGATTATTTTTTGAGGTATTTTTGGGCGTGGATAAAACCAAGTACGAATCCTTAATCCTTAATCCACAGTCATTTTGTTTCTTTGGATTCGTTTTTTTAAAATATTTTCATCATCCTCGGTCTTAAATGATGATATTATTGAATATCTTTGGCTCAGTAGTGCAAAGATGAATGATTCTGAAGAATATCTTTGCCCTGTAGTGCTGCAAAGATGAATGATTTCTGAAGAATATCTTTGGCACATAGTCAAAGATGAGCAGTGTTGAGATGAACATGATTAATTGATGAATATCTTTGGGCCCGTAGTGCAAAGATGAATATTTGATTTGAGAAGAATATTGATTGATGTTACGAGGATAAAATATTGATGATGGATCATTAAATTCATAGATTATAGTAGATTTCATTCTCACGTAACTCTTCTTACATGAATTATTATTTTCATTTGCGAATATTGATCCGAAACTTGTTGTCTCATTGTATTCTATCGATTTTTCCTGTTGAAGACTAACGATAATTTGTTGTATATTATCTTAGTCATAATATTCTTCTTCGGCTAGTTGAGCTCACCCTTTTCCTTGTTGTTCCATTTTTCTTCTCGGGAGGCGAGAATGTGGCGAAGTCTTTAGTGGGGTATGGAATGAAGATTCTACAGAGAGAGTTGTTTAGTAGTCCTCACCATTTTTGTAAAATAATGAATCAATAATGTGATGAGGATTTATTTGAGTATAGATATTATGCAGAAGATAATATTTGTATTCAAACTCACGCTTTTCTTGTTGTAATAATAAAGTTGTAGTTGTTTACGTACCGTGTATTTGGCGACTCGAATGGGTGTTGTGTATACCTATTTTGGGGGGCGTCACGGTTTGGTATCGAGCTTAGGATATGATCTCTGGCGGAGATCGGGGAATAGTAACTAGGAGGGAGAGAGAGTAAATCCTTGTTAGTGTGTCCTACCTAAGCTTATTTGTTAGTTGGTCAAGATATAGGGATATTATGTGATATATTGATTTCCTTAATTAACCCTTATTTTTTGTGATGATTTGAGAATGTCGATCGAGAATATTAATGATTGGAGTAAATGAGACCGTGGAGATGCTGTCAGACTCACCAACGAGGAGAATGTGCAACAGTGGCAATGTTCCTCCTGTGAATAACACCACCGAAGCGGATGATGAGCGAGGGGATGTTTAGAAGCTTTTTGCAGTTCATGCAAAATCGACGAGGAGACTCGTGTTCAAAATACTGAGGAGGAAATGATAGAAATTCACGAGTGGTCACATTGCAAGAGATTCAAAGAGTTGGGACCACGATTCTGGGAAAAGCCGGATCCGATTAAAGCGGAGGCGTGGGTCAAACAAATTACCAAGATATTTGATGTCTTGGGATGCACGGAGAACGAGAAGTTCCATTCGCCACCTTTATGTTCCGTGGCGAAGGCAGATTCATGGTGGGAATCGTGAAGCGTACCCATCCGGTACCGACTCGCAGATGTCATGGGAGCGTTTGAAGCAATTCAATGACAAGTACTTCCCCGAAAGTATTCGTCTATATGAAGGAAGTGGAGTTTATTAGACTAGAAGCGAGAATAACGGCGGTGTCCCAAAGTCTGAGGTTAAGTTCGCGGAGTTATCGAGTTTGCACCTCATTTGGTGGAGAATGAGGAACGTATACGCGCGGATGTTTCGAGAGGTTTGAAACCCGACATACGTCAATATCTCATTTCTCATAAATTTTCTTTCTATTCGGATGTTGTCAGCAGGCTCGGTTGTTAGAGCGAGATAACGAAGTACGTTCAACCGAGGGACCATAACCGAGGATCATCACCCAGAAGATAGCGATCATCGAATAACGATAACCAAATGGAGAAAGAAGAATATGGACAAAGGCGGTAACCACCGGTGGTAATCGTGGCCATGAAAATAGAAGAAGCGAGTCGGGAGGAGATTTTAAAAAGGAGATTCAACAACGACTACGTATGACGCGTCGGCGCCTATAGCAACTAGTTTTAAGGGAGGAGAACGACCACCGGGTCGTATCTGCTACAAATGCGGAAAGAGGGACATATCACCAAACCGCCCCACAGCAGTTTAAGGTATGCTTATAGTTGTGGAAAGGAAGGACATATCGCTTTCGAGATTAGACGCATGGCGAAACCTAGTTCAATGGGGACGGTGACTCAAAAGATCGTCGAGAAAAGTCAAAGTCAACGATTCCGGAAGAAGCGTTTGTCGTGGCCAAAATTAAAATCGAGAACCCGAACGGTTAAGCAGGTTAATCAATTATAAATTCTTACAAGTATATACCTTACTAGATATCGGTTTCTATCCATTCTTTTATCTCTCTTTACTTGCGCTCAACGTTTGAACTTGACTACGGAGAAATTAGACTTTGACCTATTTATGGAGAATCAGTTAGAGAAACTTTCATTACATCCGTTGTTTAAAAATCTTGCTTGATTCAAGTTGGCACTATCACATTACCGTTAACCTTATTTCTATAGAGATATTTGCTTTTGATGTGATTTTAAGGTTAACTACTCATCACGCCAAAATTGATTGTTTTTCGTAAGGTTGTTAGTTTTCATATTCCTAAGCAACTTCGTTATTCAATTCAAGCAATCAAACCATTGTAGTCAAACATTTTCATATCAAGCCATGAAGTCATTCGTTTATTACGGATGTCAAGTTTTCTTAGTCCATGTTATGGATTTGAATAAAGACACGTCGATTTGAATAATATTCCCTGTTGTTATTGATTTTTCCGACGTATTTCACGAAGAATTTCTTGGCTTACTCCCAAAGCGATATTAAATTTTGTATCGACTTTGAACCGGTACAAAACTCATTTCTAAAATCTCATCGAATGGCTCTATTGAACTTCGTGGAGTTAAAAATTCAACTATAGAATTTGGTACCGAGCCTTTATCTTGTGACTTCCTTTGTGGAATTCACTAAGCGGACTCTCTGTAGGGGACGTCATATTCGATGCGATAAGAAGCGATAGGTGTCATTGTGACGTGCTTTATCCAAGATTGGGATATGAGTCACGGTTGAGAAACAACCTAAGTCGATTATCGAAAGGCGTAGCTTTCAGCTTAGTTGGTTATTATCGGAGATTCGTTGAAGGATATTCTCGAATCGCTATTTAGTTAACTTACCGACTCGAAAAGATACAAAATTCGTATGGAGCGAGGAATGCGAGAAGATTTTCCAAGAGCTCAAGAGGCGACTCATTTCGGCACATATTCTAACCATACCATCTTGGAAGCGAGCGTGGTAGGCGCGCGATGAGTAGAAGATTATATCGCGGAACGAGTGCGATGATGTCAAGTATCGATAGAGCCAACTTTAATAGAAAAGTTAAGGTTGCTCAAGCCACCGACCCGAGTGATGCGAGAAGAAAGTACAAGAAGGAGCTATTAGGGCGAGAATTGATGAAGAAGGAATACTTGAGTCCACTCTAGACTTTGTGTTCTAACGACTCGATTTGAAGTACAAGATTATGATGGAGGCACACAACACGCCATTTGCAATCCATCACGGAAGTACTAAAATGTATCGTGATCTTTGACATACATTTTGGTGGAGCAATATGAGGAGAGAGATCGCGTAGTTTATCTCGATGTGTTTAACTTGCCAGCGTGTAAAAGCGGAGCATCTTGTACCTAAGGGTCCGTTGCAACCACTTGAGATTTTGAAATGGAAGTGGGAACACATTACCCCGAATTTCATTACTAATCTTCCGTGGTTTCTCAAAGCATAGATGCGATTTGGGTTATTGTTGATAGATTAACCAAGTCTACTCATTTTTACCGATATCGAGAGACTTATTCCTCGAACGCGTCTTTCTCAGATGCACGTAAATGAGATTGTGAGATTGCATGGCGGTATGCCAGTATCCATAGTTTTAGATCGTGACCCAAGATTCACTTCATGATTTTGGGTTAGTTTGTAGAAAAGCTATGGGCGCGAATTTCTGATTCGGTTTGGCATACCATCCTCAAACGGATGGGCAATCGAAGGACTACTCAAACTCTTGAAGATATATTAAAACTCTGTTGGGATAAGTACTTGTCATTGGTGGAATTCTCATACAACAATAGTTATTAAACAAATATAGGTATGGTTCCATTCAAGCATTATATGGACAAAAATGTCGATTCTCCAATATGTTGGGATGAGGTGGGTGAAGCAACATTGTTGGGACGGGAGTTAGTGCGTATGACTAATGATTCGACAATGTATACAAAGCGGCACAAGATCGATAAAAGAGTTATGCGGATCTTCATCGAAGGGCGTGGAATTTAATGGGGATCGTGTATTGTTGCGAGTTGCTCCGTGGAAGGGAGTTACAAGATTTGGGAAAGAGGAAAGCTCAATCCACGATTTATTGGTCCATTTCAAATTCTCGACCGAGTAGAAATGTAGCCTATATAGACTTACGTTACCTCGAGTATGTCTCGTGTTCATAATGTGTTTCACATATCGTACTTAAGTAAATATGTGAAAGACCCGAACCACGTTATTGAGTTAGAAGCAGGACGAGATAGCAGAAGACTTAACGTATGAGGAGGTAATTTTGTCAAGATTTTGGATAGGAAGGAGCATGTCCTACTGCATGAAAGGTTATACCACAAGTTAAAGTTTTGTGGAGGAATCATGCTATATAGAGAAATGACACAGGGAATTGGAAACGAAAATGAAAGCGAGGTATCCTCACCTTTTCAAAAACACCAAAACGTCACGTCAATTCGAGGAATGACGAAATTTCATAAGGAGGGAGGTTGTAAGACCGAAATTTTTAAATAAAAGGAATTTCCTTTATTTTGAAATAGTAAGGGTTGATTTGATTAATGTGGATAGTTAAGGGTTAAATACGCAAATATTTCAAAATAAGCAAAGTGGTTATAAAATATCATTATTGTTGTAGGGAATATTCGTTTGGTCGTGGAATATTAAATTTGTCTGGGAATATTAAATGCTGATTTGCCAAGAAATGACCATGTGTAGGCCCCATGTGAAAGCGATTGGATGAAGAAAGCGACAAATATAAGTTGTTTTTAAATAACTTGGCGTAGTTATTTTAGATTAATTTTGTTGGAATACCGGTGGTTAAAACACACTAATCTGGCGTTGTTGACAAGAAGCACCAGTATTGCACCAATTATTGATTCTTTAAAGAAGGCACTACTTTCAATAATGGTTACGATAATTATTATTCGAGATTTTATTGAGTTAATAATTCTTTGTGTTGATATTTTATATTGTTGTTGTTTGATAATTGTCATTACGATTATCTTTCATTATCGAAGCAATAATTCATATTATCCGAATAATATTATTAGATAACATTATTGGCAATGTCTAGAAAGTTACATACAAGGAGAGGTTTGATCATCTAATCAGCGCCAAGTAAGAAGAAATTCTTATGGAAAGCCCCTCTTTCTGAGAAGCGCCTGGTTGTCAATATTGTGATTACGTAATATTATTTGTGAATAATTAATTATTGATTTATATGATGAGGAAAATATTGATTTTATGTGGATATAGATGGAGAAAAATTTTAAAATGACAATTGTTGAAAATTAATATTTTATCTTTTTACGATAAAATAATTCATTTAAATATATTATTTTAATAATATATTAGCGGTGATATTTTACAATGAATGTGGGATATATGAGTATATGAGGAGGAAGAGTATTTTGTGGCATTAAATGTTTAACACATGTTTTGTGTGTTGGTGGACACAATTATTGGACCGAAATTTGATTATAACTTTTGTAAAATCGCCTGCTTGTGGATTTCGGTCGATTTTGTTTGGAATTTGGAAAAACTTTCTTCTGCAAAGTTGTAGAGAATTGAATTTCCTATAAAACTCATGAGATTCGAATTTTCTGATGAAAGGGCTATTTATTATGAATTATTGAAGTTCGAAGTTCAAAATAATTGATTTTGGGAGTTTAAATTATTTTGTTAAGAAAAACGTTTTTGTATTTTTTGGACATCATTAACAT
>CM035172.1:12351132-12578949 GCA_020205615.1 Panax quinquefolius | reverse complement strand
AAGATATCTTGGGAGAAGTTCCGAGGAGTCGTTTCAACGACAAATACTTTCACGAAAGTATTAGCCACATGAAGGAGGTGGAGTTTATCAAGTTGGAACAAAACAATATGACCGTATTCATGATACGAGGCAAAATTTGCGGAGTTATCACGATTCGTCCCACTTGTGGATAATGAAGAGAGAATGACGCGAATGTTTTTAAGAGGTTTGAAGCGGAGATACGTCAACATCTTATTTCTCATAAAGCGTGTTTTTATTGGATGTTGTAAATAGGGCTCGATTAGTGGAAGCGCGATAATGAGTCAACCTTGACTAGAAGAAGCGGTAAGCAAAATTATAATACCGGTGAGTAGTAGTCATCGAAGCGGTGACAACAAGCGTGGAGAAATCAACGGGCGGATATGGTAACCACTTTATGGTAATCAGGGCCAAAATAATAAGAATGGACATTTCAAGAAAAGAAGATTCAACAATGATGGAAAGACGTCAGCGCCAGCACCCGTTTCAAAGGAAGAAGAACGACCACCGGTCATATGCTTCAAATGCGGAGGGGAGGGACACATCAGTCCGGACTGCGCCATGCCGTCCAAAGCATGTTATAATTGCGGAAGAGAAGGTCACTTAGCTCGATTTTGTCGTTTACCGAAGACAAATTCAACTAGGATAGAGGCACCAAAGATCGTCCCCCGGACAAACCAAAGCGGTAGTTTAAGAGAGAGTTTTTTTTTCTCGTGACGAGGAACCTGAATAAAATTATCACGGGTAAGTTAATCGTAAGCTCTTGCGAAGTCTATACCGTGTTAGATACTAGTTCTACCCACTCTTTTATTTCACCTAGTTGCGTTCAACGTTTAAATTTGACTCCGGAGAAGTTAGACTTTGACTTATTGGTTGAAACTTCGATAGTAGGAGCCTTCGTTATCGCTACTATTTTTAAATCTTGTTTGATTCAAATAAACACTTTCACGTTACACCGTCGATCTTATCTTTTTGAAAATACTTGCCTTTGATGTGATTTTAGGAATCAATTGGTTAACTACTCATCATGCTTTTCGTGGGTTGTTAGCTTTTATATTCATAACCAACTTTGTTATCTAATTCAAAAGTAACCAAACCCTAAAGTTAATCAACAATTATATCAAGCCATAAGTAAAGAGCCCGATCCTTTCATTGTTAACTTCCTTGTGTGGAATGCACCGCGGACTTTACTGTGGCGACATACATCGTGAATGAAGATGGCAAGTTTATAGGTATCATTGTGAGATGCTATCTAGGTTAAGGGATAGAAGTCACGGTTGGTATTAATGTGACGTACTATCCAAGTCTTGACGGAAGAATGATTTTTGAATGATATTTCTATCATTAATAAATTTCTTGGCGTATTCTTGAAGACTTCCTAGCCTACCCTAGAACGTGAAATCGAATTTTGTATTGACCCCAGTACAAAAACCCATTTCTTAAACCCTCAAATATTTCTTCAACTAAATGAACAGTTTACGTGGTTTATGATGAAAGTCATAATAAAAGCATTGGAATAATGAAAATTATGGGTATATGAAGTATTAGTAAGTTTTATAATGAGTTATGTTGGTTAGTATGTGAAAACATGAAAGTTTCTTAGAAATCACAAAGAGTTGAAAATCAGATTTTGGTGAAAAACGTAACATGAAATTCAATTGACTATATCTCTTATTATATTTTGAATTTTTGAATGTGGTCAAGTCCTAGAGGTAGATCTATGAGTTATCTAACTAATCCAAGTGGAATTACTGGAAAAGGTGTTGTAGATTTTTGTGTGGACTGATTTTAGCAAAGGAGGCCAAAGCTGTAAATTTCAAAAATGCTACTGCCCAGAAACTTTAAGGGCTGTTTCGGCCACTTAAATTATGAGAAAAATTCTGGCCTTTTGGGACATGAAGGTATATGGTATAAAGTATCTCCTGTCCAAAAATGAGCTCATTCTCGACTTAAAATGAGCAAGTTATGACTATTTCAATATTTAGGTTTTTCCGATTAAAGCGCTATAACCGGAGTTCTATAACTCCGATGACCATGAAATTTAAACTAGAAGCTCATGTTAACATGTGTAAGGTCCTGCCAAGATTTGGGAATTTTGGAGTTAAACTTGAGGTAGCTAATTTCTTAAGGAATTAATTAGAAATTGATTTTGAAAAATAGTAAATGAATTTTAAAATTCCGAGAAAAATATATTTTCATCATGGGACTATATTATGCTAAATCCCAGAAAAGAAATATTTTTGGGACTAATTTGGTATTTTTCATGAAAATAGTTTAATTCTGAATATATGAGTTAAATATGTTATGTAAATAAACAAAGTTGAAAATAAGATTTTATGGCTAAAAGAATCCTATATAGAGTATATGCATATTTTTGATGAGGGATTTGATAATTGGTGATGATATTTTATGAGTATGGCATTTTGAATGATTAAATGCATTATATGGTAAAAGCGTAAACAATTGAGATAAATTGTTTATAAATTTAAGAAGTGATTAAAATATTATTATAATATTAATGTTATTAGATTATGAGATTATTAAGTGATTGATAACATGGGGATATTCTTGAATCTGGATAAATTATATTATAAATGTTTAATATTTATCCTTTATCTTATTTGATTGATTCTTTATATCATTATCCTCATGTTTATATTTTTTAAAGTCAAATCATGGCTGTAGAGAGCATAGATGGACTTGGTATGATTATGACCGAGGGTTGTTCGGTATAATCATAATAGTAATTGAAAACACAATTATCTTTGGTAGTAGTGCATGGATAATTTGTGTGGTCGTGATACTAATGAATATCCTTAGCACATAGTGCGGGGATGATTCGACGATGTGGATTAATTATTGAAATTTGAGTCTCAAAGAATGAAATATTAATTCATGGATGTGTTCAAAGTCATCTACGTGGCTTACGTGCATAGATGGACTTGGTATGATTATGACCGAGGATCATTCGGTATAATCATAATCAGTAATTGAAAACACAATTATCTTTAAATAGTGAGTGCATGGATAATTTGTGGTCGTGATACTAATGAATACACGATTATCTTTAGGTAGTAGTCATGGATAATTTGTGGTGCGTGATATCTTAATGAATATCCTTGGCACGTAGTGCGGGGATGATTCGATGATATGGATTAATTATTGAATTTGAGTCTCGTGAATGAAATATTAATTCATTGATGTGGTAAAAGTCATCTTTGGCCGTAGTGCATTGATAGACTTGGTATGATTATGACCACGGATTATTCGGTATAATCATGAGTAGTAATTGAAAACACGAATATCCTTAGCCAAGATGGTGCATGGATAATTCGTGGTTGTAATACTATTAAGTTTGAGTCTCGACATTATTGGTTTCTGATTTGTATATCTTTGGCTTTTAGTGCAAAGATGAATTGTTAATGAATATCTTTGGCGGATTAAAGATGAATTTAATATTTTAACGATAAAGGTATTCAAGGTACCTCACCTCTTTATCATACCAGTCGTACCCTAATTTGAGGGCTGAAATTCCATAAGGAGGGAGATTGTGAGACCCAGTTTTATCAATAAAGATTTAAATTTTGTTGAAATAATTTTTTAATATTATGGTGTGAATTTAAGATAATATTATAGTTGTGGGTAATATTTATAAATTTTGCAAAGTATGCAAGTGGTTATATTATATTCGATTGGTGGGGAATATTCGGTTTAGCAGGGAATATTAAATACAACTAACTCAATCATTGGTGGACCCACAATGTAATTATTATCCGGATTGAAAGCGACAAAATATTTTATTGAAATAACGGCGGAAGTTTTACTGCGTGGTTCTTGTTGAACTACTCGGTAGTAAAAGTACGATGTCGTGTGGTTGCATAAGCGTACATTACCTGTTATTGATTATTGATCTTTATGTGAGAAGTCAACTCATTTGATTCCATTATTATCGATTAATAATATGAATTATTATAGCGATAATGACGTTTTTGTTTTATTCATATTATTAACGTAATAAAACGAAACATCTTTTATATAAAATAGAATCTTTATTAAAGTTATTACATAAATAGAATATATTATATTTTATTATGCGTAGTGTTGCGTAGTATTTTTATAAGTGTTTTGCATAGTATTGCATAGTGTTTGCATAGTAAAATGTTTTTATATAAATAGAATATATTATATTTTATTTAAAAGATTTTTCTTTAAATATGGACCGTCAGATTAAAGTAAATCAATCTGGACCGTTAATGGATTAGTTACTATGCATTCCATTTTCCTATAAATAGAAGCTCATTCCTTCATTATTTTCTTACGAATTCATTGAAACTCTAGAGAGAGAAATTATAGAGAGAAGCTATAGAGAGAAAATTATAGAAAGAAGAAGAGTATTCTGCTACTTCACTACTTCTATATTCAGTTCTTTTACGGTAAGGGGTGTTATTCTTTCTTCTTGAAGAGAACTTCTGTTATTCCATTCATTATCATTCATTGGAATAACTTTGTAAAAAGTGGCATACCCTATACATAACTTTGTATACGGCGTATACCCTATTGGTGAAATCCTTATGTTATTCCATTGCTTATTATTCTCATTGGAATAACTTTGTATCTGCTGGTTTACCCTATACTTGGTGACATTCTTCTATTATTCATTGGAACATCACATGCATGTGTTTTACACCTGACTGGTTCCGCTTTTTATTATTACTGTTGGAACATCACATGCATGTGTTTTTACAGGACTCAGTTTCGTCTTTTTATCATTCTGTTGGAATATCCTATCATGTGTTTTACAGGATGCGGTTCCATCTTTATTATTACATTTGGAACATCCTGTCGGTGTGAATTTCACCTGACCTGGTTCCGTTATTATTATTCTGTTGGAATAACCTGTCTATGCGAAGTACCGCATGCATGGTGATTTCTTTTGTTATTCCATTCTTTATTATACCCAGTTGGTTAAAACTTTGACTTATATACTCCATGAAATTAGTAGAATATCCTTGATATTTGCGTTTCATCCAGTATCTTTCACGAAATATTCTTCCGATCATTCTTGAATTTTACTCTACGAAACAGTATTATGTTGACAATTTGGACGTTAATAATTCATGGATTAAATAATTCTTGAACTTGTTTTATTGAATTATTATGTCATTGTCATCATCCTCATGTTATATTATGTTATCTTTGGCTTACGTGCATAGATGAACTTAGTATGATTATGACCAGGGATCATTCGGTATAATCATGACTTGATATAAATGATGTGACAAAAGTCCTCGGTGGCACAGTAATGCGTTGATGGATAGTTTTTTGGTATGATTATGACCGAGGGTGATTCGGTATAGTCATGACCATTGATAATTTGATGAAAATCCTTGACCGTGGTAGAGGGATGATTAGATGTGGTGGTTTATTTATTAAGCTGAGTCTCAGCGATAAAAATTGATGAAAACTTTTAAAACCTAAAAGATAGTAGACTTTATTCTCTCTTGACTCTTTTAATGGATTGCTTATTTCCGCTGCAGTTAAACTGGTTGTCTATTGTATTTTATCGGTTTAACATTTGTTGAAGGCTAATGATAATTTATTCTCATTATCTTAGTCATAATATTTCTTCTTGGGCTAGTTGAGCTCACCTTTCTTTCACCTTGTTCTCTTCGAGAAATGAGAACATAAATTTGAGACGAGTCGAGAGCGAAGTAATGGTCCGGAAGGATAGCATTAGTAGTCCTCACTATTCTGTGCGAAATAGTGTGATAATAGTTGTAATGAGGACTCCTTTTGAGTTTGTATAATATCTAATGAGACAATATTTGTATTCAAACTCACAGTTTATGTCGTATTGTACACGACAGTTATATTAGTAAGTTGTATTTGAATTTATGTACCATGTAAGTGGCGACCCAAGATGGGTGACGTATACCTAATTTTGGGGGCGTCACATTAATGATTTTTTGAAAACTACAAACGACAAGTAAAAAGAAACAAATTTCACTCTCTAAAACAACAAGTAAAAAAGAATAGACAAAGTAGTATTGTAATATTAAGTGTTCTTTTTAGCGAGTCAAGTTTAGTGAGTTTATTTTCAAATAAGCACATATATACTTACTTTAGTGTCTCCATAAAAATGATTATGAGATCAATCATCTTATTCAAAAGAATAATCATAATATATATATTAATCTATTCGGATCCACTAACCCCACATTAGTGATCCTATATATGATTAAGAACATTTTTAGTTTTAAGCTATCTAGAATTTAAATTTTATTAGCATGATCATCATCATGATTCTAAAAGTACTACTCCAAAACTATGAGTTTATCACATTAAATAATTCAACCAATTAATCATGGTTAAATAAATTAAACTCTTATTAATAAATGAATAAGATTACAAATTAAATATTTATCACAATATCTAATGTGATTGGCTTGAGGGTATACTACTTTCTCTAGCAGTGTGATATTTGGCTTCGATGAATTGTTTTGACACTATATTTAGATACGGATTTTGTACTTCATTTTTTAATTGTGGTTATATTCCCTAAATCAGTTATGCAATATACCGTCATTTAAAAAAAATGCTTTTGATACTTTATTCGTTTGTATACTTCTTCGTATATTTTCGTTCACATTCGGGAGTATTTAGATCGTTGATATCTTGTTATAGTTAAGTATATTCGTATTTATAATAATTTTATATCAATTGTAGATTGTCATGTAAACCTTGTAATTTGAAACCTTTAAACTAGGCTTGGCAATGTGTTGCTTTCTTTTTCTTGTTTTTGTTTTCCTTTTGCGCAAAAGTAAACAATTTTAGTTTTACAACTATATCAACGGTTTCCGAAAAAGAAATTCTGATAAGTTATGTTTGTTTGCAAGAATTATAATTTTAAAACTATTAATTTTAGGATTATATTTCCGATATTAACATTATAATCTCAAGACTATTAAGTCATTTTATAATCCTAAACTAATAGTCCCAAAGTCTAAATTTAAAACACAAACAAGACATTTAAAATTAATAATTATATGTCAAGTATTAATAAAATTTTACAAACAAACATAATCTTAAAATATTAGGTCCTTAATTGGTATTTGTTAAATAAAATATGAGCAATTATATATATTGGTGAGTTGTAGTGTAGTAATTGTTTATATTTAGAACAACTCTTTATATTATATATGTATAGAAATTAAATGCAGATCATGTGCAAAGGCAAAGCTGCTGACATCTTTTTTTAGAGACTTGTTTTGTACTCCAAATGGAGTATTGTATTAATGTGATTTATTTAATACAAATTCCAACCTTTAATTTTTTCCAGTACTTCCACAAGTGGACGATCGACCGGGTAATAATTTGTAGTATAACAATAAGTAGATATATCGATGGAGGTCAACAATATATAGGAGGGTTGCCGATTCCTATGGGAAAATGGAAACTCTCTTCTTCTTCTTCTTCTCCGGCTCGCCAAAAGTTTGTACACACTCCGAATTTATTTATAGCAAACTTCCAAACTATGAATTAATCGGACTAGACTCTGCTACTTTCTTGTAATTAGTAGTATTTTTAAACAATTTATTATCTTTAAAATTAACGAAATTCGTATCAACTTTATGTTAAAAATATATTAATTGACTATAAAAATCAAAATTAATCATATATTTTCTAACGAATGAAATGGAGTATATTTTAAGATTTTGGTTCATTTCAAAATCAAAATAATTTTTTATAAGGAAGATTATTCCGAGGGCAATTGATCGATAAAAAAGTTGTAACATGCAACGGAGTTTTGTTTGTCAAAATGTCGTCCCCAAAGGCAAAGACCATGTCAACACTCTTGCTTAAGGATGTAAAATGAGTAAATAGTTGAGAACACGATTAAATGCATTTCATTAAAAATTCGATTCAATTTCATTTTAAATATAAATGAAATCAAATATAAGCGCATTTTAAAGTTCGATAAATTACTGAACCTCCTCAAATTATAATTTTACTATCGATCTTCGGATCGTATTAGTTAGAAAGTCCAAACTGCTGCGGGTTCGATTCTAATCGTCTTTCCATTTCGATAACTAAATGAGTCTCAATCAAACTTTATTTTATATTCAATAAATTTTATGAACCAAATCTGAGCAACTCAATACTCGGATCGACTCGATTCGTTTACACCCTTACTCTTGCTTACGGCTTTACACAAATGCCTCCCTCGTTTTATGTCTTCATCATCTCATCTTTTTTTCTTCTGGAAACGTCCAACTTAAGTTGGCAGATAGATATATATATTTCCTCTGGGCCTTAGCCCTTATATAAAAAAATTCTCTCTCTAGTAAATACCATGTGAATTTATTTAATAATTTTTTACTTTTACTATATGAATTATTACATTAATTAAAATTAAATAATTTTATATCAATTTTAAAATTTAAAAGAAAAAATAATATACAAAGTACAATCAAAAACATTATTTGGTGGTGGGGTGTTAAGTTAATTAAGAGAATGGAAAATTTATTTAGTTAATACAGAAGATGTATACTCTATCATACTCCATGTGCCAAATCAAAATAATACAGAGGCTAGAGTCTGAAATTCTGACCACCACCTCCCCTCCCCTCCCATCCCCTCTCCTCCTATACAAATTAATCACCATTTTGTATAATTAACTTTTCAATTTTGTGGGACAGTTGTCCTGAGGATAGATCATTAACATGATTATATGTATATATATTTATAATACTTTTGTGTGTATAATCTTTCTTATTTATTTTTACGGTTCGATTCCCGGATAAACTATTAATTAAGATATGTTATAATTATAATTTTATTCTTGTAATGTTGATTGAGATTACAGATCGATAGAATTATCTATATATATATATATATATATATATATATATAGAGAGAGA
Source organism: Panax quinquefolius (assembly GCA_020205615.1). NCBI lineage: Eukaryota > Viridiplantae > Streptophyta > Magnoliopsida > Apiales > Araliaceae > Panax > Panax quinquefolius. The sequence goes on along the minus strand of CM035172.1, from coordinate 12,570,010 downwards.
GAGAGAGAGACACTAAGTATACAACTACTAATATTTATAGCAGCAATAGCACGCAGCTAGCCGTCCATGACTTTTAAGGTTTTAACATTAAACAATCACACTAATAAACAGAGACAGTAATATGTTTAATGTAATCGGTTCATTATCTTAGATGGAGTATAATAAAGTGCACATCTCCACTCTAATCTAATCTAAATCGAAAAACAAAAATACTTCCTTTAAATTACTACTACTTCTTACTTCTTAGCTTGAATGAATAGGAAGATGGTAAAACATTTCATATCCCCGTAACACTTTGTTCAAAACCAAATGCAATTGAGTATAATTAACGTTATTAATATTATGATTTATTTACTGAAAAATATATTTGGATATTAGAACCAAATTATCACCACTAATTTTTTCTTTGTGCAATAAAGGAAATGATAGGCTAAAAAATATATATTTCATAGGCTCAAAATCTCAAACTCGTATTTTTTAAAAAAATACTAATTGTTGAAGATAAAAATTTAATTTTTTTTAAAAATTTTAGTTATTTTTGAAAGATAAATAGATTAAAAAATTTTATCGTCATCATATTTTTTTACATAATTTTTTTATATAAAATATTAAAAAATCAAATAAAAATATCAATTTCCATATTAAAAACGTATTTCAAGCCCACATTTACCCATATGATATGTCTATTATATTATATGACATGCTCTTAAATTTGTTGGGGACAAAAAAAAAAATCGCGTGAATAGTAGAGTAAAATTCAAACAAGCGATGTCAATGTGAACACAGAGGGAGTAAAATGGGAAACAAAAATATCCAAAATCCTAATGGAAAGAGGAAGGAGTAGTTTCCCTTCCTTTTCTGCGTCTTGTTTTACCCTTTCTTTCATCTTTCTTTTCTTCTTCATCTTCAGAATTAAAAAAAAGAGAAAAAGAAAGTCTGGTTTGACCATCACAATTAACAACCTATCATCCTCCTCTCTCCTTCTTCCCTTCTTCCTCCTATCTGCTTTTGTAATGTCAATCATTATGTTTTCTCTGTCTTCTGTTTATGTTATGACACCTCTATTTATTGATTAATTTGATGGTAATATTATGATCCTTTGAGAAAAGTGACAGAATTCTGGTTCTGCCCAAAAAGAAAGATATGGGTGGCTGTTTTTCAACCAGCAAGATCAGTGGGTCAAACAGCAATACCCCTTCCACCTCCGCCGGAAACAACCACAACCACCGCAAGAGTGGCACAAAACCACCCTCTTCGGCAACAACCACAAGCACCAATACTTCAAGGAAAAAGAACCAAACCAAAGAGAATCACAGAAATAAACATCAGCAACAACAAACCCATAAGAATTCTCAGCAGATTAAGCAGAAAGATACGAGGCGTCAATGTGGGGTAATTCCTTGTGGAAAAAGAACCGATTTTGGGTATGAGAAAGATTTTGATAAGAGGTACACGATTGGGAAATTGCTGGGACACGGTCAATTTGGGTACACCTATGTTGCAACAGATAAGAGTAATGGAAATCGTGTTGCTGTCAAGAAAATTGACAAAAATAAGGTACTATTATTTTCTTTATTTGGATTTGGCTGTGTCTCTGGTTCTGTTTTTTCAATAACTCGTGCAATATTTTGTCTGTTTTTAACGACTGCCACATTGGATTGATTGGGACTCTAATTTTCCAGATTGGTCACATTCTTGCAGTTGTGGGAAAACTGAACAATTTATTGTTGTCCAAATGCTCAAAGGCTCTATAACAGTTAATTTTGGTGCTACCTCATATCAATTGGTTGCTGCTAATTAGGTTAAAGTAATGAACTTTTTTGGTATTGGCATTTGATCCATATATTCCTTTAGTGGTTGTTATAATTCCTATGGAATATTCACTAGCTTCCGGACTGGGGGATTCATGGTCAAGCAACTTTATCAAAACACACAAGAATTGCCCATTGCCCCATTATATCAAACACACAAGAATTGGAGTTTTTTCCAGAATTATAACAGGGTAGTGATGGCAGAAAATGTTAATAATCTAATAGGTCCATGTATACAGCAGTTGGCCTCCTCTTGCTTGTTTGTTGTGCTTCACTATTTTGCAAACAATAATCTGGTGGCTAGACACCCAATGAAGTGTAATACAGTATGCAGACTTTTGATAGTAATGCGTAGTTAACCAAGTGGAACTCTTGGCCGGAGCTCTGGAGGTACTAGTACTGAAGTGGTTCAGATTGTCTCGTTAGCCGCGTAGTCCTTCATTTTGTCAGATATTGGTGCATTTTGAGAATTTGTTATATTTCTTTTTTAAATCTGTTGCTTTTTAGCCTGCTTTTAACTGACTGTACTTTCATCTTTTATGGTCGGTCATCCTTGCCGTTTAATGATTATGGTTACGATCACCATTTCAGTATCTTTATGGTTCTCGGTTGGGGGATCTTTCAGTGGAATTTATATTACTGACTTGCAAAGGGATTCGAGGGCAGCATTATTATGGGAATTTGTACTTTCCGTATGTTAATTGATTTTGAGGAGCGCTTGTGCTCACACCATTTTATACTCTTTACCCTTTCTAATAAAGTTTCATTTCTATCACTATTTTTACTCGTATCCTCAATTGAAACAATCATAATAGTGAAACTAATGGGGGCCTATATACAGTATATGTGTGGAAGTAGATTAACACTTTAACATAAAACATTTAATGTAAATTATTGTTTTGTTAGAAGGCTTTAAAGTTTTTATCGTTGCTGTAAATTAGTGTTTGAAAAAATTCATTCATTTTTTTGGCAGATGATCCTTCCTATTGCTGTTGAGGATGTTAAGCGAGAAGTCAAGATTTTGCAGGCCTTAAGTGGTCATGAGAATGTGGTTCAGTTCTATAGCGCATTTGAAGACGATTCTTTTGTTTATATAGCTATGGAGTAAGTATTGCTACTATAAGCCTTTCCACAAGCATTCTACATTTTTTCCTTTTGACATATATTTTTCTTTTTTTCATTTCTAAGTTTTTTGAAAAATATATTCTTAAACTTGGTTTTAAGACAACCCCCTCACTTCTCAAAGTATATTTCTTCATGTAGGTCATCAGATTTGACTGTATAGTTCTTGATGTCATTCTTTACAGGTTATGTGAGGGTGGTGAATTGCTGGACAGAATTTTGGCCAAGTTAGTACTCTTATCTTCTGATATTATGTATAATTAGTAGTGTGCACTTCTCTCACTATCATAGAAAGAAGTATGATTATAGAACTCACCTATAATTTCCTCTAATCAGAAAAGCCAGTCGTTATACTGAGAAAGATGCTGCAAGAGTTGTGCGACAGATGCTAAAAGTTGCAGCTGAGTGTCATTTACATGGGTTGGTGCACCGTGACATGAAACCAGAAGTATGCCTGAACTAGATAAATTTATAAGTTACCTAGATTCTTGCTGCTTGATGTTGTATTCATATATTTCCTTTTTGTTTTTGTAGAATTTTCTTTTCAAGTCACCAAAAGAGGACTCACCATTAAAAGCTACCGATTTTGGTCTCTCAGATTTTATAAGACCAGGTGTGTAGTTCTTTTTTGTCTATTTATCTATTTATTAATCAATAAACCTATATACTTCATTAAAGTCCTTTAAACCGAAGATAGATAATCTGATCACATAACATTATACATACATAAAAAAATTTGGATGTTCCAGTTGTCTTTTTAGTATTTTTCCCCTAGTTAGTTAGCTGATGATATCCTCTCTGTATAAATTCTAATTTCACATATTGCACATTTTGAGATTGTTATACTTATTCCCTTGCCCAAAAATCTTTGTAACCAATGTTTCTCGACTGTAATGTTGTTGATTAATAAATAAATAAATAAAATTGTAATTTGAAACCTATGCAGGAAAGAAGTTTCAAGATATTGTTGGTAGTGCCTATTATGTTGCTCCAGAAGTATTGAAACGGAAATCAGGGCCCGAGTCAGATGTCTGGAGTATTGGTGTAATTACTTACATTTTACTTTGCGGGAGACGTCCTTTCTGGGATAAAACCGAGGATGGTATATTCAAAGAGGTGCGACATGTTTTCTTTGCTTTTTTAACAGTACCATTTTCTTCTTGTGTTCAGTGGGTTAAACTGTCATGTTTTCACTTTCTCGGCTTTTGTGTACTTCAAATGCATGAAACCCCATGTAATTAGTTGTTTCAGATTCTAATCCCGGTAGTTAGGACCAAAATTACCTATAATTAAATAAAAAAGAAGTAATACCTCCTATTTTTTTGTTCTACTAGTTCATATATTCCAACCTTCTCTTTTATGAACCGTAGTGTCTTGTTTAGTTTCTGTTGCATGATCCTCAGATTTTTTATACTGTCTTTTTGTTACACTTTGTGTTGGATGACTTTATTGGTGGGTATTGTTCGAGTACACAGTAGCTGTGTAATCTGTAGGTTGTTTGGCATCCCCTGCGTAATAGGCATAACTTTTTGGTGGGCTATCTTGTAGAAATAGTTTTTCCATATTGATTAAGCATTTAAGTCTAAATGTGGTTGTAATCTGTAGGTTGTTTATAGCAATGGCCTTTAAGCTGTAGCATAATGTCATTATCAAACGACCCAAGCAATTTATCTTTTTCCACTTAGGAACTGAGTTAAGGGGGAACCATATAAGTTATTAACAAGGAAGGAAATGTTATTGTTTATTCTCATAATATAGTAATATTGAATCTGGATTTTTTCTTATTTAATTGAAGATACAATCCTTGTAATGATACTGGTCCTGAATATGGGTGTCCTAATTTCTTAGGAATTGCCTTGATGGTAGCTTTACTCTATTCATTGAATGCTAATAAAGGGCTTGAACCCGTAGAATAGACTTCATGTTGCTGGTCCAGAATTTAGTTGGAATCAATGATACTTGGATGTCAACCTGATGAGGATGTTTTGGCAATATCTTTGTGCAATAAAACTGCAGTTATCTTTATCTACTCAAACAACATACTAAATTCGAATTACAGTTCATCTTTAATATTGCTGAGCAATCAAAGAAAAGTTTAGAATTGTTAGCTTAATATACTTTCAAGCGGAAAATGTGAAAATGTGGTAATCATTTTCCCATTATTTGGAGGTTTGCAGATTTTGAGAACAAAGTTTATTCATCTGCCTCTTATCTGCGCTCATGTTGTTCTATGTGTTATTCCTCTGAATTTCTTCTTTTCTCTCATTCCACTTATTTGAAGATCTCAATTCCATGCAGAACTAGTGAGTTTACAAGTCAAGATGCTTGACTATTGTGTTATTTGACTTGATAGTTTCCGTTGGTTCTTATGGTGTTAGATGATTTTGTATTAGTGTAAGCTTTCTCAATTATATGTCTTGCAACATAGAGGGTAGTATTGTCAAATAATCTATAAGTTGGTTCTTTAAGTAACTTCTGGGGAGTCTGGATCCCAAAAACAATTATCATGCTTATGCAGACCTTCTATCCACTTCTTTCTGCTTTCCTTCCATCTAGTTCTCTAATTTAGTTTTTTACTTCACAGGTTTTAAGAAACAAGCCTGATTTTCGCCGCAAACCATGGCCAAGCATAAGCAACAGCGCAATAGATTTTGTAAAGAAATTGCTAGTGAAGGATCCTCGTGCACGATTTACTGCAGCTCAGGCTCTGTGTATGTTTCTACCAGTTTTCATGTTGCTGCAAGAACACTATTTGAATATTGAAGTTGAAATTAGGAACCAGTTAGCCATAGCACAACTATCTATCCATTTTTTATGAACCATGTGGCTCTTAACCTAACATAAACTTTTAACCTTTTGGTGCCAAATTTATGTAAATTGTTTGTCCAAGAGGACCAACATAATCAAGATTCCTTGACAAGGGGAATCATGCCCCATGTGGTTTTGCAGTTTCATTGATATACTCTGCATAATTTCCTTAGTGTAAGAAATATTATACTTACTGTAGATTTGTCAGTTTAATGGTAAAGCATTACATTTTTCTCTAAGGTATTATTGGTCAAACAGGCTAGCAAGCAGTACAGTAATCATTAGAGTATGGTAAAATATAATCAAGAGCATAATTTTTTTTTCCCCTGTTGTTATGTATCAAAATTCATCCTAGCAGGTATCTGTAACCAATAGTAAAGCGTGTTATGCTCTACTTTTATGTTCCTATATCTGGCCAGCATCTTGAAATATTCAATTTTGCCAGCACACCCATGGGTTCGAGAAGGGGGCAATGCCTTGGAGATTCCTCTGGACATTTCTGTTCTATTCAATATGCGGCAATTTGTGCAGTACAGTCTCTTAAAGCAGTTTGCTCTACGGGTGAGAACTTTTTTCCCTCTTTTCTTTATATATGGCAGATTTTCAATTAATATAATTACTTAAAATGATATTAAAAGAGGAGTTTATTATATTGCAGGCTTTGGCTAGTACTCTTGATGAAGGGGAGCTAGCTGATCTCAGGGATCAGTTCCATGCAATTGATGCAGATAAGAACGGTGCTATTAGTCTTGAAGAAATGAGACAGGTTTGTTCTATTTCATGCTTAAATAACAGAAAGTGCAGTTTTGCAGAAATCGTTCTCAGTCTCTTAGGTCCCAAGTCAGATTAGTCTAAATGCAGACCTTTACACTTTATAATCTTTTAAAATACATGTATTGTTACATGTGTCTTAACATGTGTGGTTTAAATGCAGGCACTTGCTAAAGATCTTCCTTGGAAGATGAAAGAATCACGTGTTCTGGAAATTCTGCAAGCTGTATGTCACCCTTAAAAATAGGAATTTGAATTTTTAAGATTTTCCTCTTCTTCTTTTTTGTTAATGTCCATACTATTTTCTTAAGTGGAAGGTGTAAACATATTTATTCCTATGTTTTCTAAAACTATAAAAAGGAAATTGACTGAGCTAAATTTTTTGAAACATCTTGTGTATCTACTTTGGAAAGATTTTAAGGCTTTTCGTGCACATGCGACTCTTTATCATTGCAAGACTTGTTCTACTAGTTTGTAGTTTCATCGACCAAAAGAAAATTGTAAGCATTTCCTTCAAAGAGTGAACTTATTGTATTCAGCAGTTCACATAAACATTAACATTATATTTTTTTTTTCTTTTTCCTACAAACGGCACTATATTTTACTATTCAGGCAGCTTTACATCTGTACTTCTCACTTCTGAGTAGTGCTTCTGAGTAGTGATCTTTCTGATGTAGTTTATTTGTTTGCTTTTGAGGCAGATGGACAGTAACACTGATGGACTAGTTGATTTTCCTGAGTTTGTTGCTGCCACTCTTCATGTCCATCAGTTGGAGGAACATGACTCAGAAAAGTGGCAACAAATATCACAGGCTGCTTTTGAAAAATTTGATGTTGATAGAGATGGATATATAACTCCAGAAGAACTTAAGATGGTTAGTTTTTTCGCATCTTACATCCTTGCACACGTAACTGATGTTTTATTTTTGAATTTCTTTACTTGATTTATCTTACAGCAAATTGAGCTTGTCATTTGGCTCATTGGCTGTGATCCAAAGTCAATTATGTTTTACACTGGAGGGTCTCAGGGTTTGGTTTGGAAGGCTTTTGAGGCCCTTCCTCAACTTTGCTCTTGGTAGATCAAGTTCTAATCGGTTTTGGACACATTTTCTTATTTCCATTTTGAACCTTGTAAAAGGAAAAAAATCTCAGCAAAGCAAATTAACATCACAATCCCAGAGATTTAAAAGCTACAGATGAAGAGATAGAGGGAATAGATTGATTATGTATGTGTATGCACAGGCAGAGCAGAGCAGAGCAGAGCAGACCTGACCTCTTAATGATAGCTACTCATAAGATCTTAATCGACCACTTGGATTATGAGTCGGGGGGATGCGAAATGGAAGAAATAAGGGGTCGAAGTTTATATTGCTCACAGGAGTTGTACCTATAATCAGAGAGCAACGCATTTATGATTCCAGCCCATTCCATTAAAAAGAAGGATCAAGAATATAATGTTCAAAATGCAGAAAGTTATTTTCGTCTTTTTGTCCCTGCTTTCGGACATTTTCTAGGATCAAAAGGAATAGCTATGATCTACCCTTCTCATGCTGCTTGCAATCTATATATTGTTTTTTTTTTTCCGTTGCATTTTGCAATAGCTGCTCATCTCTTATAGTAGTTGGGAGTCTAAGAATGATTCATGTCACCAACTTTAACATCTGTTACTTATTGCATTTTGGATCATACTTTAAATAATTGAGTAATATACATGGTCAATTTGCAGCATGCGGGATTAAGAGGCTCCATAGACCCGCTTCTAGAGGAGGCTGATATAGACAAAGATGGGAAAATAAGCTTGTCAGAGTTTCGTAGGCTTCTAAGAACTGCAAGCATGAGTTCGAGAAATGTAAATAGCCCAACTGGCCATCGAGGATCTCGGAGACGGTAGATCAGAATAACGTGGCTGCCCTGTTTGATAGTGTTCTTGTCGACCTCTCCTGGAACTTGAGGTAGGCAGTGACAGAAGATCCAGCTAGGCTTGTGGTAGAATGGCTTTAGCCCTGCAGCAGTTGAAAATGGTTGTATGTGAGCGTGATCGATCATCTTGACGCCAAAAAAAAAAGAAAAGAAAATGGGAGCACTATTTCTAGTGTTTTGTTTTGATATTTCTATTAAAAGTGGTCTTTTTATATTTCTTTTTGAGTATAACTAATGTGAAAATGTGGGGGTTGGTTACAAATAAAATGTCACTTGCGGTCTGTTGGATATTTACCTTCTTAAATTATGCACCAAAATAACATCGTATATTTCTTTAACAAGAGTATTTCAATAAGGTTCCTTTTCAAAGTGTAATGCGTGGGGGGTTATAAATAAAATAGTAACACTTTGTTCTGTTGGATATTTACCTTGTCTTGTACTATTATGCACAGCCTAGCATCGATATATTGTATTAAAAATAAATAACAAGAAAATGAGATTATCCAAAGGAGTGATGTCACCGTCTTATCTATGGCATTGGTACCGATAGATACAGCCTCATCTTAACTTTATTGGACAGCAACGTTCTTCCGAATTCATTTGGCGTTCAAAAAGTACATTGCTTTCATTTATGGTTAATGGATTATGATTAATTACAAGTTAAGTGCCTAAACTAAAATACTTATATAGCTTTCCTTAATAATCTGATTTTAAACTGAATTTCTAAACTTGTCAATCAAGAGTTCATGAAGATTCACGCGGCACTATCAGATCCGGAGAAACGCGCCCAATATGACCGGAGGATTTTCCGTCATCACCGGTCGCACCTTTCGGCTACGGCTGGTCTGGAGCCGGTATTTTCGAGGTTTAATTATGGTTATACTTGACGAAATTGGGAGAGATCAATGCTGGTAGGTAGTATAGTGAGTTGAGTCGGCTAGTTTACGGTGTAGATATTTGGATGGATGTGTAATCTATGACGATTAATGTTGTCAGACCCATCGATAGGATTTAGATCTTGGCTGATCTTAGGTCTGGCTTCCTCGATTATGTAACTGGTGATTACGGATATTATATGTAATCAAATTGTTACATTAAATCAATCGCACCAAAATTCCATCCAATACATCAATATTCAAAATAATTTCATCATCCGAATCAACGTGAGTTTTGATCAAAATTCTAGAAATTAAAAAAAAAAATTATAACAAAATTATCACTATAAATCCTAGAGTTCTTCTACGCGTTGGACATAATAGGAATTAATTTAAAAAAAAATTTTTGCGACCGTGAAATTTTTTATTTTTTTTTACTTAAATGTATAATATTTATTTTAATAAAAATTTTTATAAAATATAGTGTTTTAGACTTATTCTAAATGATATAACTCATTATATTGACATTTATTTTTGTTATAAAAATATTAAAAAATATCAATTTACAAATTCTAATGATTAGAAATTCATTTAAACTTTAAGCGGTAAAAATATTTTTAGTAATTCATCAGTTGCCATCTACCATCTTCTATTTAACAAATTACTAGCAAAAAACAAAAACCCCAAGAGATAATATTAGTACATCTTTAACATGGGTGTAATTCGAATATAAAAGAATGTTCACAAAGCATAATTTCAGTTCAGGAACTTCTTATAAAGGGCCGTGGGGAATCAGGACTGAAAATTACAAACGAGATATATATTCCAACCGCGGTAATCAGCCAAGACTGAAAAATTACAACTTAAAACATCTTTCTTTCCAACTTCAATAACCCTTTCTCCTCTTATCCCTCCTAAAACTAACCGACCTAAAATATTACCATCTCCCTGTCCGCCAATTTCTGTATATAATAACTACACCATCCCTCCATTTGCTTCTCTACGCCGCCTTCGCCTTCGCCTTCCCGACCTTCCTAATAAAACCCTACCCCGTCTGCGCAGACGACTCACCATTGAAGTACCATCATCATCACTATCACCACCCCCGTCATTATCACCACCATGTCTCCTCAACCCTCCAAAGGTTCCCAAATTTCCTCCTCTGGGACCAAACGTATGAAATAGGAGAAACATGTTAACAAAATTGTTATCGATAACCTCATTGTTCCTCCCCAAACTATTCACATTAAAACCCTCCTCCTCATCCGAATCAAACCCATAAGGACTCCTTTCAATCACGTAATCACCAAAAACCACAGACCCGGGCATCGATGATGTCACTGTGCTAATCACGTCATTCCTTTCCCTCTCCTGCTCGAGCCTTTTCCATTTCTGTTTGTGAGCAGGGTCCACTTCCCGTGGCCTAGCAGAAGGATGCTCTGATCTCACGTGTTTTCTCAATTCCTTGAAAGTACCAACAAACGAGCAGTTGTCTTCCATGCATGTTCTCTTCTTACCGTTGAGATACTCCCGAGCGGGCTCCACCACAGTCCAACCTTTGACTTGTCCTCTGCAAAGAGGGCACGCAAGCTCTGCCACTTCTCCACATTTCTCAACTGGCCAACTAGAAACTGGTGGGCCCATAAAAAGACTATTATCCCCCACCACGCCACGCAAAGGTTGGTTATGATCCGCTGAGGTTACTTTTGTGTAGGCATTCTTGTACTGGTCAAGGCAGTTGGAATAACGACAGCTGGTCCCACACATGAAGGGACGACAACCCTTGTCGTGAGAAGAACATAGGAGAAGGACAGCATTGTGGGGAAACTCCATGCACACAGAACAGGTTGCATCTTCCCAATCTTTCTTGTGCTGAATCACATTGGAACATTTCTTCTTACTCAGGTCCACATCCAGCTTACAAGTCAGCATTGTGTATGGAGTTGACCTGCACTGTCTTGAAGCATTTCTACGTCGTCCCCTTGTACCTTTAGCCATGTCTAAGATAAACACTGATATGAACAGAGAAAACTTGTCAAATTTGATTCAATAGGAGTACAGGCACAATTGTGGAGCTATAAGCAGCAGCACAAAAGATTACAAATAGTAACACATATATCTTGAGACTTGATTAGTACAATATTTGGAAGAATCTAAGAAACATATGTTAAGATCACAAAGAAGTAAACTACAAGTTAAAGAGTTTAAGATATCAAGCAGCACCTGAAGTGAGAATTTATGTTTATCACTGGGATCCCAGTGATTCTCGTTGGAATGTGAGTTATAAGAGAACATATTATGCTCACAGACTACGAGCAAGTATATTAGATGTAAGGTAACACTCCATACTAAGAGTCTTAAATATGTTAAAAACAAATTTATGCCACCATGCTAAAACTATTTTGCAAAAGAACTTCTTTCGGAAAGGAAGAAAATCACAGGAAATTGGAAATAATAATAATAAGAGATCCATGGTATCTCTACACTGTCAAGCCCAAAAACATAAGAGATCCACTTCTCCCCGACTGGTTCATGTATGAACTAAAACAGTATGTTTTAAGTAGTGCACTAGTGGTTCTCTTGTCAACCAAATAAAACAAAAGCTTCGAACCGCGAATTAAAAGCTGATTGGTTATCTATTCTTAAAAAGAAAATTTCTCGGACAAATTTACACAGAACAGATGAACCAACCATCAAGCAAGGTAAAATGCTCTCTTCTAGTTTAACTGCACAGTCCATGGTCCACGTGTCTTCAAACAACAGTTTTATGAGTTCGAAGGAGATCCACAATCATTGCAGTTACTAACTTACCACCACTATACAAACTGATTAAAAAAAACTAGCCGCGAGGCAGGGAAGTTATTAAACAAACAGGGTTTCCTTCCATTCCCTTCAAGAGAAGCAGCAATAAAGCCCTTAAAAAAGTAATATCTCAGGTAAAAGTACCCTGCTAACAAAAATTCAGGAACCACCATATCAGCTTGAATCAGCTTGAACCCATCAATATTGATATGAATCATGTAAGAAAGGCACATTTGTAACCACAAAACAGTCTCTTTGCAATGGCACTAATAACAAAATTTCACCTATAATTCAACTCAAACTTCTCCACACAAGGTAGTACCCCAAAACTTGTTGGGGAACTAGCACATTGATATGAAAATAAAACACAGAAGACAATATAAGAATTAAGATTCAAGAGAAATGAGGGGACGGGTAAATAGATATATAGGGATTAAAACTTATCATAATTGCATTGCAAGAAAAATAAAAGTAAAAGGCTAAAAAAATTTAATGCTGGAACTTACTAACAGTAAACCACGACTATATAAATACACTACCAATTGAAACTTATAATATGTAAATTGGCCATTGACTAGCATTAAACAAATATGTAGCTTTTGTAAGAAGCTGATTGCTAAACCCCAACACAAAATATGATGCCTAATTAAATGCCATTATCTATTAAAGCATAAGGAAGAAAAGTACTTGGCTCTCAAACTTCAACAAAATCTGGATCCAGCAAAATTAGCAGCGGAGAGGAAGTCTAAAATCTGCTATTGTATATATAGAGCCCAAATACATAAACCACATCCAAACAATCATGCGAGCGACAGTTAGTATAAAGTAACACAATCATTTTAATTTTAAATAAAATATAAAAGCACATGCCCTTGATATCTACCTACTATCTATAGATTCAAATTGAAACTTTTAAACTATCATCCTTTCGGGGGGGAAAACACACAAAATCAATCGCAAAGGGAGATGCAAAAAGGAAGTGGTAAGATAAGAGTATAAGAGGCAATAAATTTACCCGAAAACTCGTCGAATATACAGAGTTGAACAGCTGAAATTAGGGTTTCTATCGGAGGAAACCAGCTGCGGAGAGATCGAGGGAGACAATTGAGAGTGCGGGCAAAGTTGGAGAGAAAGCAAAGGATGAGAGAGAAAGTGACCACATTTTATCGGCTTTATCGCCTCATGTTTTTGCTACTCGCTGATACAGAGAAGAGAGAGAGTGGGTATGGCGGTTTTTCACGTACTTGTACTATGTTTCTGAGTTTCAACTTAAATTTGATGAGAAAGAATAAACAATTTATAATAAAAATCAAATTGTTAGACTTAATAAAGAAAATAAAAATATATATATTCAAAGTATTATTTTATTGTTATATTAATTTTGTTATGTTTATAACTTAAAGGTTATAATTGCGATTATAAGAAATTTATTTAAATTATTTAGTATTTTGTTTAAATCCGTTTAATTTTAGACAAAAAATATTGACAAGAAAAGTGTTCAGTTTTTCGTCCAAATCCGTCTAATATCTTTTAAATAAAATAAAATATATTATATATATATATAACATGTGTTTTTTAAAAAATATCACATGATTCATCCCCTGAATCCAATATCAATTCAATCTCTCTCTCTCTCTCTCTCTCTCTCTATATATATATATATATATATATATATATATAAGTCTCAATAATACATTTTCCACCAGACAATCCAACTCCTTTTTTATTTGATTTCCTGTGAACCCCCCCCCCCCCCCCCACACCCACCCACCCACCCTTTCAAAACATGTGACAAAATTATATATATATATATAATACGTATATATTTATATATATATATATAAAACTGAAACAACTTCTACCAACAGTTTTGTGATAATTGAATCAAATAACGTGAGATCTTATGCGTGATTCTTATAACAATAATTGAACAAAATGGTGACTTCTCACGTAAGCATCAATAATCAAAGCAGGTAATCTTCTTTAGAATTCACGCGTATTCTTTATCTTTTAACATAGGGTGTTTGACGAGTTAACGATGAAAACTTCCGCCGTTATTTTCATAAAAAAGTATTTTTGTCGTTTTCTCGATCAAAATAATTCTATTATGGGGTCCACTAATGATGATTGTCTTGGTTACAAATATTCCTCTTAAAGCGAATATTCTCACCAATCAATATTATATAACAACTTGCGTCTTTCTAAAATTTATAAATATTATCCACAACTATAACATTATATCAAATTCATTCCATAATATTCAAAATGATATTTATAGAAAATTCACCTTTATTTATAAAATTTGGGGTCTTCTGAACCTCCCTTCTATGAAATTTTGCTTGCTCGAAATTAGAATTACGTGCACAGTATGTCGTCAAGAGGTAAGGATACCTGATTTCATTTCGATTCTAACTCCCATGTCATTTCCTCAACATCGTGATTTCTCCACAAAACTTTGACTTGAGGTATAACCTTGGGCGTAGAATATGTTCCTTCTTATCTCAAGATTTGAACGAAACCTCTTCATACGCCAAATCTTCCGCTATTTCGTCCTGCTTCTAAATCAATAATGTGGTTCGGTCTTCCACATATTTACGTAATATAGATATGTGAAAACGTTATGAACACGAGACATACTTGGCAGTGAGCGCGAAATATAAGCTACAGCTCCTACTCGATCAACGATTAAAATGGTAGATGAATCGAGGATTGAGCTTTTGTGAGACCCAGATTTTATCAATAAAGATTTAAATTTTATCGAAATAATTTTTAATATTATGGTGTGAATTTGAGATAATATTATAGTTATGGGTAGTATTTATAAATTTTGCAAAAGTATGCAAGTGGTTATATTATATTCATTGGTCTTTAATATTGGGCCAGTAGAAAATATTCGTATAACTACCAATCATCGGTGGACCCACAATGTAATTATTTATCATTTGATCGAGAAAACGACAAAAATATTTTATCGAAATAACTGTGGAAGTTTTACTGCTGATATCGCCGACTACTACTAAGAAGTAAAAGTACAAAGAATACGTTATTGGATAAGAAGACACACCGATATTGATTATTGATGCTATGGTAAGTTTTCACACCTCGGTTTGATTCCATTATCACGATTAATAATATGAATTATTATAATGCGATAATGACGTTTTGTTTTATTCAGTTATTATTAACGTAATAAAATGCGAACATCTTTTATATAAAATGAATCTTTATTAAAATTATTCTATAAATAGAATATATTATATTTTATCATGCATAGTGTTGCGTAGTGTTTTGCGTAGTAATTGCATAGTGTTTTGTAGTAAAATATTTTTATATAAATAGAATATATGATATTTTATTTAAAAGATTTTGCTTTAAATATGGATAATCAGATTAAAGTAAATCAATCCTGACTAGCTCATGGATTAATTACTATGCATTCTATTTTCCTATAAATAAAGCTCATTCCTTCATTATTTTCTTACAATTCAATTTAAACTCTGTAGAGAGAAATTATAGAGAGAAAGGCTATAGAGAAAAATCTATAGAGAGAAAGAAGAAGAGTATTCGGTACTTCACTACTTTGATATCCAGGTGTCTTTTACGGTAAGTGATATTATTCTTTTCAGTATTCAAAAGAGAACTTCATTATTCCATTTCTTTATTATTCATTGGAATAACTCAGTATACGTGTGGTTTACCTATACTTGGTGACATTCTTCTATTATTCTGTTGGAACATCCTGTCTGTGTGTTTTACACCGGACCTGGTTCCGTCTTTATTATTATTCTGTTGGAATATCCTGTCTGTGTGTTTTACACCAGACCTGGTTCCATTTTTATTATTCCGTCTTTATTATTCTGCTTAATATCCATGCATCATCTTATCTGCCTAACTGGTTCCATCATTTATTATTCGCATTTATTATTCTGTTGGAACATCCTGCTTGGGATTGTAATTTCACCTCGACCGGTTCCGTTATTATTATTCTCATTGGAATAACTCCGCTTTGTCTATCGCATTTACGTGGTGATTTCTTTTGTTATTCCATTCTTTATTATACCCAAATTGGTTAAAACTTTGACTTTTATACTCCATGAAATTAGTAGAATATCCTCGATATTTGCGTTTCATCCAAAGATCTTTTCATGGAAATATTCTTCCGATCATTCTTGAATTTTACTCTACAAAACAAAGATTACGTGTTGACAATTTGGACGTTAATAATTCTGGATAAAATAATTCTTGAACTTATTTTATTGAATTCTTATATCATTGTCATCATCCTCATGTTTATATTATGTTGAAAGTCATCCGTGGCTTTTGTAATGCATAGATGGACTTGGTATGATTATGACCAGAGACTATTCGATTGTAATCGTGGCCGTAATGTTACAAATGATGTGATGAAAGTCCTCTTTTGGCTTACGTGCATAGATGGACTTAGTATGATTATGACGAGGATCATTCTTATAATCACGACACGTTATAAATGATGTGATAAAAGTCCTCGATGGGTCGTGTAAAAGCATTGATGAATAGTTTTTGGTATGATTATGACCGAGGTTTATTCGATATAGTCATGACCATCAATGATTTAATGAAAATTCTTGACCGTGATACGGGGATGATTAGATGTGGTGGAATATTTATTAAAGTTTGAGTCTCAACTATAACAAATGATGAAAAACCTTTAAATCATAAAAGATAGTAGATTTTATTTTCTACTTGACTCTTTTAATGGATTCTTTGGTTCACCGTAGTTAAACTTGATGTTCATTATATTTTATCAATTTAACATTTGTTGTTGAGGCTAATGATAATTTATTCTCGCATTATCTTAGTCATAATATTTCTTCTTGAGCTAGTTGAGCTCACCCTTTCTTTCTTTCACCGTTCTCTTGAAAATGAGAATATAAAATTGGGACGAGTCGGGGAGCGGAGTAATGGTCCGAGAGGATAGCATTAGTAGTCCTCACTATTACGTGAAATAAAGTGATAATAATTGTAATAAGGACTCCTTTTGAGTTTGTATAATATCTAGTAGACAATATTTGTATTCAAACTCACGCTTTATATATCAGATTGCATACCTACGCAGCTTATATTAGTAAGTTGTATTTAAATTACATACCATACGATCCGACTACCCAAGATGGGTGATGTATACCTAATTTTGGGGGTGTCACGATTGGTATCGAGCTTAGGATATGATCCCCAGCTAAGATGTGAGATAAGAACTAGGAGGGAGAGGCGGAAATTCCTTCGCTAGTATGACCTACCTAAGTTTATTTGGTATTTAATTGGTGACGGTTAAAGTGTATAGGGATAATATGTGACATGTTAATTAACCCTTGTTTTGTGGCGGTATTTGAAAATGGCATCCAAAATGTTGAGATAAACAATGGAGCATAGGAGACCATTGAGCCTCCATGAATCAATAATCGAGGATAATGTCGACGGGATGGCGATAATCCTCCCAGTAAACAACAACACCGATCAAATGACGAACGACGATGATGACGTTTAGGAGTTTTTTAGAATTCATGCAACATCGACGAAAGGCGGCTCCTGCTCATAAAGCGGTGAAAATAATGGCAACCCACCTGGTCAGTCACCGCTAAATGATTCAAGGCTGGGACCACCGGAGTTTTTGGGAAAGCGTAACCACTTAAAGGCGAGACATGGTTAAAGCGGATCACCAAGATATTTGATGTCTTGGGATGCTCGAAGGAGCAAAAGGTTCCATTTGCCACCTTTATGTTGCGTGAAGAGGCGATTACTGGTGGGAATCAGTAAACGCACCTGCATCGACATACTCAAGATGTATTGGGAGAAGTTCCAAGAGTCGCTTCAACGACAAGTACTTTCCCCGAAAGTATTCGTCACATGAAGGAGGTGGAGTTTATCAAGTCGAGCAAAATAATATGACCGTGTCACAAGATGAGGCTAAGTTTGCAGGAGTTATCTCGGTTTACATCCCATTTGGGTCGATAATGAGGAGAATAACGACGCAAATGTTTTTAAGAGGTTCAAACCCGATATACGTCAATACCTAATTTCTCATAAACTTTGTTTGTATTCGAGATATTGTGAATAGGGCTCGATTATTGGAGCGCGATAATGAGTCAAAGACAACCAAAAGGTAACGACCAACAACACAATAATAATCGTCTTGGTTGGCAATCTACCATCAAACAACGATAACCATCGTGGGAAATTATCATTTTGGTGGTAACCATGGCCAAGATAATAGGAATGGAAATTTCAAGAAGAGAAATTC
Source organism: Panax quinquefolius (assembly GCA_020205615.1). Taxonomy (NCBI): domain Eukaryota; kingdom Viridiplantae; phylum Streptophyta; class Magnoliopsida; order Apiales; family Araliaceae; genus Panax; species Panax quinquefolius. The sequence continues at coordinate 12,551,621 of CM035172.1, read as the reverse complement.
AACAATGATGGAAAGACGTCAAAGACCAAAGACCGTTGTTAAGGAAGGAGAACGACCACCTATCATAGGTTTCAAATGCGGAGGGAGGACATATCGGTCAAAACCGCATCGATGTCATCTAAAGCGTGTTATAATTATGGAAAAGAAGGTCACTTAGCCCGATTTTGTCGCTCACTCAAGACAAGTTCAACTAGGATGGAGGCACCAAAGACCGCTCCGAAAAGTCAAAATCGGTAGTATAAGGGAGAGCGTTTTTCGTGACTTCTCAAAAAGCGAGTAACCCGAACGAAGTTAGCACGAGTTAGTTAATTATAAATTACGAAGTCTATACCTTATAAGATATCGGTTCTACCCATTATTTTATCTCTCTTGCTTGCGTTCAACGTTTAAATTTGACTCCGGAGAAGTTAGACTTTGACTTATTGGTTGAAACTTCATTATTTTTTCTCTCTTGCTTGCCTTTGTTACCTCTACTGTTTTTAAATCTTGTTTGATTCAAATAAACACTTTCACGTTACTTGTCGATCTTATTTTTTTTTAAAATACTGGCCTTTGATGTGATTTTAGGAATCAATTGGTTAACTAATCATCATGCTTTTTAAATAAGGTTGTTAGCTTTTATATTCATAACTAACTTTGTTGTGCGAAATTCAAGTAACCAAACCATTAAAGTCAATTATTGTCATATCGCCCATAAGTAAAGAGCCCCGAACCTTTCGTTGTTGACTTCCTTGTGTGGAATGCACCAATCCGCACTTTCAGAGGCGACATCGTAAATGAAGATGGCAAGTTTATAGGTATCATTGTGAGGTGCTTATCTAGGTTAAGGGATAGAAGTCATAGTTGGTATCAATGTGACGTCTTATCCAAGTCTTGGATGAGAGTCACAGTTTGAATGATATTTCTATTATTAATAAATTTCTGGCGTATTCTTGAAGACTTCTTAGCCTACTTAGGCGTGAAATCGAATTTCGTATTGACCCCAAAGATAAAACCCATTTCTTAAACCTCAAATATTTCTTCAACTAAAAGGATCTGTTTTTACGTGGTTTATGATGAAAGTCATAATAAAGGCATTGGACTAATGAAAATCATGGGTATAATGGGTATTAGTAAGTGTTATGATGAGTTATGTTGGTTAGTATGTGAAAACATGAAAGTTTCTTAAAAATCATAAGGAGTTAAAAACCGATTTTGGTGAAAAACGTAATACGAAATGCAATTGACCAAATCTCCTATTATATTTTGAATTTTGAGTGTGGTTAAGTCCTAGAGTTAGATCTATGAGTTACCTAACTAATCCAAGTAGAATAAATGAAAAAGGTGTTGTAGATTTTCGTATGGACCGATTTTAGCAAAGGAGTCAAAACTTCAAATGTCCAAAAAAACTACGCCACGTTTTTTGTAAGGGCTGTTTCGGCCACTAAATTTATGTGAAAATTCTGGCCTTTTGGGACATGAAAATATATGTTATAAAGTACCTCCTGTCCAAAAATGAGCTCATTCTCGACTTAAAATGAGCAAGTTATGACCATTTCAATATTTAGTTTTTTTTGATTTAAAAATGCTATAACTGGAGTTCTATAACTCAAATGACCATGAAATTTAAATCGAGGCTCACATTAACATGTGTAAGGTCCCGCCAAGATTTGGAAATTTTGGAGTTAAACTTGAGGTAGCAAATTTCTTAAGGAATTAATTAGAAATTGATTTTGAAAAATAGTAAATGAATTTTAAAAAATTACGAGAAAAATATATTTTATTATGGGACTATATTATGCTAAATCCTAGAAAAGAAATATTTTTGGGACTGATTTGGTATTTTCATGAAAATATTTTAATTCTGAACATATGAGTTAAATATGTTATGTGAAGTAACAAAGTTGAAAATAGGATTTTATGGCTGAGAATCCTATATATAGTATATGCATATTTTTTGATGAAGGATTTGATAATTGGTGATGATATCTTATGAGTATGGCATTTTGAATGATTAAATGCATTATATGGTAAAGCGTAAACAATTGAGATAAATTGTTATAAATTTAAGAAGTGATTAAAATATTGTTATAATATTAATGATATTAGATTATGAGATTATTAAGTGATTGATAACATGGGATATTCTTGAATCCTGGATAAATTATATTATAAATGTTTAATATTTATCCTTTATCTCATTTGATTGATTCTTTATATCATTATCCTCATGTTTATATTATGTTGAAAGTCATCTCGGCCTCAGAAGGTAGTGCGTAGATGGACTTGGTATGATTATGATCGTGGATTGTTTCTAAGATAATCATAACCGTAATTGAAAACACGAATATCCTCGGCGAGAAGCATGGATAATTTGTGGTCGCGATACTAAATGAATACACGATTATCTTTTGTCAGTAGTAAATGGATAATTCGTGGTCGTGATACTAATGAATATCCTCGGCACGTAGTGCGGGGATGATTCGATGATATGGATTAATTATCGAAAGTCTCAAAGAATGAAATATTAATTCATGGATGTGGTAAAAGTCATCTTTAGTCAGTAGTGCATTGATAGACTTGGTATGATTATGACCAAGGATTATTCGGTATAATCACGATCAGATTGAAAACACGAATATCCTTGCCGATGGTGCATGGATAATTCGTGGTCGTGATACTATCTTGTAATTGCGTCTCAAAGATTATTGGTTTTATATTGTATATCTTTGGCTCAGAGTGCAAAGATGAATTGTTAATGAATATATTTGGCGGATTACGAAGATGAATTTAATATTTTTAACGATAAAGGTATTCAAGGTATCCTCACCTCTTTATCATACAGTATCGCACCCCTAATTTCGAGGGCGAAATTTCATAAGGAGGGACATCATGAGACCCCAGATTTTATCAATAAAGATTTAAATTTTGTCGAAATAATTTTTAATATTATGGTGTGAATTTGAGATAATATTATAGTTGTGGGTAGTATTTATAAATTTTGCAAAGTATGCAAGTGGTTATATTATATTCGATTGGTCGGGAATATTCAGTTTAGCGGGGAATATTCGTGCATAACTACCAATCATCGGTGGATCCTAATAATGTAATTATTGTTTGGATTGAGAAAACGACAAAAATATTTTATTGAAATAACGGCGGAAGTTTTGCTTGCCGATACTATTGAACTACTCTTTAGTAAAAGTAATGATGTATGTCGTGGTCGCATATAGTAGTAGACACGATATTGATTATCGATGCTTATGTGAGAAGTCACTCGGTTTGATTCCATTATTATTCGATTAATAATATGAATTATTATAATGCGATAATGACGCTTTGTTTTATTCAGTATTATTAACGTAATAAAACGAAACATCTTTTATATAAAATGTATACTTTATTAAAGTTATTCTATAAATAGAATATATTATATTTTATTATGCATAGTGTTGTATAGTGTTTTGCGTATGTATTGCGTAGTGTTTGCATAGATAAAAAATGTTTTTATATAAATAGAATATATGATATTTTATTTAAAAGATTTTGCTTTAAATATGGACCGCCGATTAAAGTAAATCAATCGGACCGCTTAATGGATTAATTACTATGCATTCTATTTTCCTATAAATAAGCTCATTCCTTCATTATTTTCTTACGAATTCACCAAACTCTAGAGAGAAATTATAGAGAGAAGCTATAGAGAAAAAATCTATAGAGAGAAAAAGAAGAAGAGTATTCAGTACTTAAATACTTTGATATCCAAAGTCTTTTACTACGTAAGGGATATTATTCTTTTGTATTCAAAAAGAGAACTTCAGTTATTCCATTTCTTTATTATTCTGTTGGAATAACCTGTATACGTGGTTTACCCTATACTTGGTGACATTCTTCTATTATTCATTGGAACATCCTGTGCATGTGTTTTACAATCGACTGGTTAAAATTTTTTATTATTATTCTGTTTGAATATCTCATCATGTGTTTTACACGGACACTGGTTCCATTTTTATTATTCCGCCTTTATTATTCTCGCTTTGAGTATCCTCATGCATCTATATCTGTGGGACTGGGTTCCATCATTTATTATTCCGCATTTATTATTCTGTTGGAACATCCCATCTTGCGTGAATTTCACGACCCGTTCCGTTATTATTATTCTGTTGGAATAACTCGCTGCAAGGCCTATCGCATTTACGGTGATTTCTTTTGTTATTCCATTCTTTATTATACCCAAATTGGTTAAAACTTTGACTTTTATTCTCCATGAAATTAGTAGAATATCCTCGATATTTGCGTTTCATCCAAAGATCTTTTCATGGAAATATTCTTCCGATCATTCTTGAATTTTACTCTACAAAACAAAGATCACGTTGACAATTTGGACGTTAATAATTCCCGGATAAAATAATTCTTGAACTTATTTTATCAATTCTTATATCATTGTCATCATCCTCATGTTTATATTATGTTGAAAGTCATCCATGGCTCAGTAATGCATAGATGGACTTGGTATGATTATGACACACCAGACTATTCTGTAATCATGACCGTAATGTTACAAATGATGTGATGAAAGTCCTCTTTGCTTACGTGCATAGATGGACTTAGTATGATTATGACGAGTGGATCATTTGGTATAATCATGACTGTTATAAATGATGTGATAAAAGTCCTCGGTTGGCACCGTAAAGCATTGATGAATAGTTTTTGGTATGATTATGACCAGGGTTTATTCGTGAGTCTTAATAGATCTTCAAGATTTTGAATCATCCTCTCCGACTGCCCGTTCGTCTGAGGATGATATGCCAAGCTAAATTGTAAATCCGTGCCCATAGCTTTTTGCAAACTAACCCAAAATCGTGAAGTGAATCTTGGGTCTCGATCGAAACTATGGATACCGCAAGATACCATGCAGATCTTACAATCTCGCTTTATGTACATACGAGCAAGACGTTCAAGTGTATAAGTTTATCGATCGGTAAGAAATGAATGAGCGACTTGGTCAATCTATCAACAATGACCCAAATCGCATCTATGCCTTGAGAAACCCTAGGAAGACCGTGCAGAATCGAAATCCATGGTAATGTGCTCCCACTTCCATTCTCAAATTTCAAGTGGTTACAATGGACCTTTTGGTACTTGATGCTCGCTTTAACTCGTTGACAAGTTAGACACCTTGAGATAAACAACGCTATCTCTCTCTTCATATTGCTCCACTAAAATGTATGACGAAGATCATGATACATTTTGGTACTCCCAAGATGGATTGCAAACGGTGTGTTGTAGCGCCTCCATCATGATTTTATACTTTAAATTAGGGTCGTTAGAACACACAAATCCGTAGTTGACTCAAGTATTCCTTCTTCATCGATTCTTGCTTCCTAGATAAGCACCTTCTTGCACTTTCTTCCTCATACGCATCGCCCAGTTCCGTGTCAGGCTTGAGCGAAATTTTAACTTTATCAATTAAAGTCGGTTCTACTCGTATATTCGCCATCACCACATGGGTCCCTGGAGTCTTTAACTCTATATCCATCCTTTGCAAGTCACACAAAATGAGCATTTGTGTTGACAATATCGCATTCGTACTTGCATATGATCTTCTACTCAATACGTCGGCTACCACGTTCGCTTTTCCAGGATGGTATTGGATGGTATGATCATAGTTCAAGCCAACATTGTGACACCCCCAAAATAGGTATACAACACCCATTTTGAGTCGCCAAATACATGATACAGAAATAAATACAACTTCAGTAATACAATTGTCGTGCAGAATACGACAACGCCCATACTGTAAGTTTGAATACAAATATTGTATACTAGAGAGTATACAAACTCAAAAGGAGTCCTCATTACAATTATTCAAACACTATTTTATAGAAATAGTGAGGACTGCTAAAACATCTTTCTAGAACCATCACTCCATACCCCGACTAGATCCTCGCTATGTTCTCACCTCCCGAGAAAAAATGGAACAAAAAGAAAAGGGTGAGCTCAACTAGCCCAAAGAAAGAATATTATGACTAAGATAATATACAACAAATTATCATTAGTCTTCAACAGGAAAAATTTGATAAAATATAATGTATAACAAGTTTTAGATCAACAACTGCAGTGAAACAACAATCCATTAGTAAGAGTCAAGTAGAGAAAGAATTTTACTATCTTCTAAGATTTAAAAGTCCATCATCAATATTTTATCCTCAGTAATAACAATCAATATTCATCTTAAATCAAATATTCATATTTGCACTACAGTGCCAAAGATATTCATTTGTATCACTAGTTGGTCATGTTCATCTCAACACTGCTCATCTTCGTGACCACGGGCCAAAGATATTCATCGATTAATCATTTATCTTTGCACTACAGCCAAAGATATTCAAAGGATATCATCATTTAGAAATTTGAGGTTGATGAAAAATATTTTAAAGAAAAGCGAATCCAAAGAGATAATAGAACAAATATTAAGGATTCAGATTACGGTTTTATCCAAGTTCAATAATACTATAATAACTAATTTTGAAATGTAATTCAAAAATAAAGATCAAAACATAGATACAATCAAAGATAGTAACCACAATAGACATCTTGGACAAAAGAAGAAAATTTCATTTTCTATTGAATAAATGTCAGATTCGTGAATAAGGTCGTATACGTGAATAAGACAGTATCGTGAATAAGAACTCCCACACAAAAAGTTCCAAATTTGTTAAAAAGTTCATACCAACATTTCAGTATAATGATATTGAAAAAAATATTATTTTAAGAAGAATATAACACCCCTTACATCAAAATAACCGTATTTCTGACTGAATTTCGGATATAGTGCTGACAAAAACTTGCACTGAATAACAACTCTCAAAGTATCTAAATACTCACAAAATACGCTCAATAATCTAGAGAGAAAGAAAACTTATTTCTGGTGTGATTTTTAATTCTAACCTAAGCGTCTATTTATAGGAAAAATGCTAGAACGCCATAGGAGACTAAAATAATAAAATAATATTATTTTAAACAAAATTCTTACGCACGCCTTGAAACACAAATTCAAGCATGCCAAATCTAAAAATTTCCAGCAGCCCACATGCATTCAACACCAACCAAAGTGGGTCCCAACCAATAAATTAATAAAAATTATTTTATTTTCCAAAACTTTAGTAATTCATAATAAATAGCCCTTTTATCAGAAAAATTCGAAACTCGCGTGTTTCCATAGGAAATTTAATTCTCTACAACTTTGTAGAAGAAAGGTTTTCCAAATTCCAATCAGAAAATACACGAAATCTACAAACGGATGATTCTTAATACTTTCAATCCGACAAAATATTAATAAAACACCTCAGCATTAATTCCTCCATTTTTATCTACATAAAATAAATATATCCATAATTTATTTCCACATAAAATAAATATTTCCTTATCATATAAATCAATAATTAATTATTCATAAATAATATTACAGAATCACAATTATGACAACCAGGCAGTTCCCACGAAAGAGGGGGCTTTCCAATAAGGATTTCTCCTTAATGGCGCCGCATTAGGTGACCAAACCTCTCCTCGATGTAACTTTCTAGACATTGCCAATAATGCTATCTAATAATATTATTCCAAATAATATGAATTATTGATCTGATAATGAAGATGATGTGTAGTGAAAATTCTTGAGCAACAATAATATAAAATATCAACGCAGCAATTATTGAATCAATAAAATAAAATATTGAACAAGAATTACATCGTAATAATTATTGAGTAAGGCCTTCTTAAGTAAGAATCCATAATTCAACAATACATGCAATATCGTAATGCTACTTTATTCAACCACGCGTACATCGTATTTTAACCACCGGTATTCCAACAAGGTTAATTGTGAATAACTACGCCAGTTATTCAATTTTGTCATTTTTTCATCCCACCGCTATCCGTTATGGGGCCCACAAATGGTCACACCACATATACGAATATTCCCTACGTAAAGAATATTCCACAACCAAACTAATATTCCCTAAACAAATGAATATTTTATAACCACTTGCTTATTTTGAAAAATTTTGCACATTTCACCCATAACCAAAGTATTTATATCAAATTAATACCTTATTATTCACAATAATAATTAGAGGAAATTTGATTTTATTTATTAATAAGTTGGGGTCTTACAACCTCCCCTCCTTATAAAATTTCGTCCTCGAAATTGACGTACGTATCTGGTGTTTCGAAAAGGTGAGGATACCTCGCTTTCATTTCGATTCTAACTCCCGTGTCATTTCTTCAATAGCATGGTTTCTCCACAAAACCTTAACTTGTGGTATAACCTTCGTATGTAGGACATGCTTTTTTCCTATCCAAGATCTTAACAGTACTTCCTCGTCGTTAAATCTTCGGCTATCTCGTCTGGTTCTAACTCAATAATGTGGTTCGGGTCTTTAACATATTTACGGAGCATAGATATGTGAAAAACATTATGAACACGAGACATACTTGGAGGTAATGCGAGTCTATATGCCACATTTCCTATTCGGTCAAGAATATCAAATGGACCAATAAATCGTGGATTGAGCTTTCCTCTTTCCCCAAATCTTGTAACTCCCTTCCATGGTGCAACAAGTAACAATACATGATCCCCAATATTAAATTCCACGTCCTTCTGATGAAGATCCGCATAATTCTTTTGTCGATCCTGTGCCGTTTGTATACGTTGTCGAATCATTTGGATCTTCTTTGTAGTCATTCGTACCAACTCTGGTCCCAACAATGTTGCTTCACCCACCTCATCTCAGCATATTGGAGAGGGACACTTTCGACCATACAATGCTTCAAATGGAGCCACGCCTATACTTGCTTGATAACTGTTGTTGTAGGAGAATTCCACCAATGGTAGGTATTTATCCCAACTCCCTTTGAAATCTAAGACACAGAGTCTTAATAGATCTTCAAGAGTTTGAATAGTCCTCTCTGATTGTCCGTCCATTTGAGGATGGTATGCTGAACTGAATCGTAAATCCGTGCCCATAGCTTTCTGCAAGCTACCCAAAATCGTGAAGTGAATCTTGGGTCACGATTCGAAAATATGGATACTGGCATACCATGCAATCTTATAATCTCATTTACGTACATATTAGCAAGACGTTCAAGGGAATAGGTCTCACGTATAGGTAAGAAATGGGCAGACTTGGTTATTCTATCAACAATAACCCAAATCACATTTATGCCTTGAGAAGCCTTGGGAAGACCCGTAACGAAATCCATAGTAATGTGTTCCCACTTCCATTTTGGAATCTCAAGTGGTTGTAATAGACCCTTTGGCATTTGATGCTCCGCCTTTACACGTTGACAAGTTAAACACTTTGAGATAAACTCCGCGATCTCTCTTTTCATATTGCTCCACCAAAATGTATGTCGAAGATCATGATACATTTTTGGTACTCCAGATGGATTGCAAAATCGGTGTGTTGTGTGTGGCGCCCCCAAAATTAGGTATACATCACCTATCTTGGGTCGCCAGATACATGGTACGTGTATTCAAATACAACTTACTAATACAATCGTCGGTATAATATCGATGAAAAACATAAACTGTGAGTTTGAATACAAATATTGTCTACTAGAGATTATACAAACTCAAAAGGAGTCCTCATTACAATTATTATCACACTATTTTACGTAATAGTGAGGACTACTAATGCTATCCTCCGGACCATCACTCCGCTCCCCAGGCTCGTCCCAAATTTATATTCTCATTTCACGAAGAAAAACGGTGAAAGAAAGCATGAGCTCAACTAGCCCAAAGAAGAAATATTATGACTAAGATAATGCAGAATAAATTATCATTAGTCTCCAACAATGTTAAACTGATAAAATATAATAGACATCAAGTTTAACTGCAGTGGAACAAACAATCCATTAAAAGATTCAAGTAGAAAGTAAAATCTACTATCTTTTATGATTTAAAAGGTTTTTCATCATTGTTATCGCTGAGACTAAGCTTAATAAATATTCCACATCATCGAATCACCCCTGCACTACGTCCAAGGATATTCTTTAGTATCACGACCACAAGTATCCATGCACTACGGGCCAAGAATATTTGTGGTATTCATTAATGGTCATGATCATGCCAACAACTCGTCCCATCAATGCACTACGGGCCAACGAGGACTTTTTACCACATCAATTGTAACATTACTTGGTTATGATTACAACAATAATCCTCAATCATAATCATACCAAGTCCATCTACGCACTACAGACCACGTATGTAAGACCCCAACTTATTATTAATGAAATTTAATTTTCTCTATTTATTATTTTAAAATAGTAAGGGTTGATTTGATTAATGTGGATAGTTAGGGTAAAATATGCAAATACTTCAAAATAAGCAAGTGGTTATAAAATATTCATTGTTGTGGAATATTCGTTTGGTCGTGGAATATTCGTATCATTTCGGAATATTCGTGCGACACGGCAAAACCATGTGTGGGCCCCATAACTAAAGCGATTGGATGAAGAAAACGACAAATATAAGTTGTTTATAAATAACACGCCGTAGTTATTCTGCAATTATCTTTGTTGGAATACCCGGTGGTTAAAACACACTATGTACGCCGTTGTTGAACAAGAAGATACGGTATTGCACCAATTATTGATTATTACGTAAAGAAGGCACTACTCAATAATTGTTACGATAATTACCGCTCAAGATTTTATTTTATTGATTCAATAATTGTTGCGTTGATATTTTATATTCTTGTTGTTTCAATAATTGTCATTACACGCATTTTTTTTATTATCGAAGCAAAAATTCATATTATCTGAATAATATTATTGGATACCATTATTGGCAATGTCTAGAAAGTTCATGTCAAGGAGAGGTTTGGTCACCTAATCAAGCTACCAAGAAGAGAGAAATTCTTATTGAAAGCCCTCTTCCCTGGAACCTACTGGTTGTCAATAATGTGATTCTCGTAATATTATTTGTGAATAATTAATTATTGATTTATATGATGAGGAAAATATTGATTTTATATAGATGGAGAAAATTTTTAAAATGACAATTGTTGAAAATTAATATTTTATCTTTTTCGATAAAATAATTCATTTAAATATATTATTTTAATAATATATTAACTGTGATATTTTTACAACGAATGTGGGATATATGAGTATCTGAGGAGGAAGAGTATTTTTGTTGCAATAAATGTTTAAAACATGTTAAACATGTCTTGCGGACCCCATTTCTTGATCGAAATTTGATTATAAACTTGTAAAATTGTCCGTAGGTGGATTTCTGGTCAATTTCTGTTTGGAATTTGGAAAACCTTTCTTCTGCAAAGTTGTAGAGAATTGAATTTCCTATAAAAAGTCGTGAGATTCGAATTTTCTGATAAAATGGCTATTTATTATGAATTATTGAAGTTCTGAAGTTCCGAAATAATTGATTTTTGGAAGTTTTATTTATTTTTATTAATAAAAACGTTTTTTATATGTTGTGGGCATATTTAACATGTGCATGGTGGCTGAATTAAGATTCAAGATGTGGGCGTATGAATTTTGTTTATATATAATATTATTATATTCAATTTTCTGCTTTGGTGTTCTAAGCAATTTCCTATAAATAGGGTCTTGGGTTATAATTGAAAATCACACCGTAAATCAAGTTTTCTCTCTATATTATCGAAATGATTCTTGTGAGTATTTTGAGTATACTTTGAGTATTGCTATACTGATGCAAGTTCAAGTCATAGCCTATATCCTGGTGTTTCAAATTAAAGTACTAATCTTTCGAGGTAAGGATGTTATTTTCTTCTCAAATGATATTATTTCTTCAATATCATTATCTTTGAAATATTGGTTGAAACTTTTTATCAAATTTGGAACTTTTCCATGCTCTGGTTACTATTCATGAGTTACTATTCATGAGTTACTATTCACGAGTTACTTATTCACGAAGTTACTATTCACGCAGTACTATTCATGAAGCGTGAAGATGTTTTTTTTTGGGAAATTTCTATCTTTTGTGTGTGAGATACTTATTCACGTATACGACCTTTATTCACGTATACCTGACACTATTCAATAGAAAATAAAATTTCTTCTTTTTGTCCAAAATATCTATTCGGATACTAGCTTTAATTGTATCCATGTTTTGATCATTCTTGAATTTTACACCACTATGATTATTTTTGAGGTATTTTTGAACATGGATAAAACAAAGTACTTAATCCTTAATCCTTAATCCTTGTCATTTTGTTTCACCGGATTCGTTTCTTTTAAAAATATTTTCATCATCCTCGGTCTTAAATGATGATATTATTGAATATCTTTGGCAGTAGTGCAAAGATGAATGATTTCGAAGAATATCTTTGGCCGTAGTGCAAAGATGAAGCAGTGTTTAGATGAAATGACGCATTAATCGATGAATCTTTCGCTCAGTAGTGCAAAGATGAATATTTGATTCCGGATGTATATTGATTGATGTTACGGGGATAAAAGATAGACGATGAACTTTTAAATTCATACATAGAAGATAGTAGTTTGCATTCTCTACTTAACTCTTCTAATGAATTATTATTTCATCATAATATTGATTTAAAATTTGTTGTCTATTGTATTCTATTAGATTTTTCCCTGTTGAAGACTAACTGTAATTTGTTGTATATTATCTTAGTCATAATATTCTTTACCGGGCTAGTTGAGCTCACCTTTTCCTTTTTGTTCCATTTTTCTTCTCGGGAGGCGAGAATGTAATGAAGTACTAGTCGGGGTATGGAATGAAGGTTCTAGAGAGAGTTGTTTAGTAGTCCTCACCATTTTTGTAAAATAATGTATCAATAATTATGATGGGGATTTATTTGCGTGTGGATATTGTCTAGATGGCAATATCTCGTATTTAAACTCACAGCTTATATGTTGTAATAATAAAGTTGTAGTTATTTACGTACCATGTATTTGGCGACTCAGAATGGGTTGGATGGAATGGACCTATTTTGGGGGCGTCACAACAGATGACTTTCAAAAATATAAACATGAGGATGATGACAATGATATAAGAATTCAATAAAATAAGTTCAAGAATTAATTTATCTAGGAAATGATAACGTCCAAATTGTCAACATGATACTGCATTGTAGAGTAAAATTCAAGAATGATCAGAAGAATATTTCCATGAAAAGATACTGGATGAAGCGCAAATATCAAGGATATTCTACTAATTTCATGGAGTATAAAAGTCAAAACTTTAACCAACTTAGTATAACAAAGAATAGAATAACAAAAGAAATAACCATGCATGCGGTAATTCGCATAGACAGGCTATTCTAACATAATAATAATAATCTTAACCAGTCGTGCAAAATTTGCACCGAAGCGGTGATGTTCCAACAGAATAATAAAGACTTTAACCAGTCCTGTAAAAAACACACAAACAAGATGTTCCAATGTAATAATAATAAAGATTTTAACCAGTCCTGTAAAAACACACGCATGTGATGTTCCAATGTAATAATAGAAGAATGTCACCAAGTATAGGGTAGACTGGTATATAAAAGTTATTCCAATGTAATAATAAGCAATGGAATAACAATGCAGTTCTCTTCATGAAGAAGAAAGAATAACACCCTTACCGTAAAAAGAACCGAATATAAGAGTAGTTAAGAAGGAAATCTTTTCTTCTTTCTCTCTATAATTTTCTTTCTCTAGAGTTTCAAAGTGAATTCGTAAGAAATAATGAAGGAATGAGCTTCTATTTATAGGAGAATCAAGGATACTATTGACTGTCATAAAGAGAATTGAGATTTAAACCATCTCACGATTCACGGCTCCACCGATCCAACACATCAAGAATCTTTTTCAAAGAGTTGGCAATGAAAAAAATGAACACATGCCAACGTAAAAGCCTTAACCAATTAAAACGCACCTCGCCGACTAAGCTATCAATAATATCAAGATAGTTGAAAAGTTTGGCCAATAATGACCAAACTTGAAAAATCACTCCCAAACCCCGCCAAAATACCCACCAGGACCACCATCATCCACCCACATTTTTATATACCCATATATATATATTATATACCCACCATTAATTCCACCACTACATATAATATACCACCCACCACTCACATCATCTGCACACATATATATTCCACACGCCACTAACAGTATATATATATATAAGAAAAATTGATATTACTTTCTCCTGACGATTTTAAAAAAAATGAGAAAGTGAGGGGTCCAAATAATACGCCAAACTCTACACAAATACTGTGGCAATAATTGAACAAAACTGAGTGACTTCTTACGTAAGCATCAATAATCAAAATCGTAATGCCATCTTTGTACTACGCTGGACATCGCATTTTTTTAACACCGGGTGTTTCAACAATTAACGATAAAACTTCCGCCGTTATTTTCATAAAGTATTTTTGTCGTTTTCTCAATCCGACAATAATTTCGTTGTGGGGTCCACCCATGATTGTGCCAACGTACGAATATTCCCTGCTAAACGAATATTCCCCGACCAATCGAATATTATATATCCACTTGCGTACTTTGTAAATTTTATAAATATTACCCACAACTATAACATTATATCAAATTTACTCCATAATATTCAAAAATGATATTTATAGAAATTCATCTTTATTTATAAAAGTTGGGGTCTTACATTGTGTGCCTCCATCATGATTCTATGCTTCAAGTCAGAATCGTTAGGAACACAAAGTCTGGAGTTGACTCGAAAAATTCCTTCTTCATCGATTCTTGCTTCTGGAATAACACATTCTTGCACTTTCTTCTTCATACGCATCAGCTCCATGTCCGTAGCTTGAGCAACTTTAACTTTATTGATTAAAGTCGGTTCTACTCGTATGTTTGATATCATCACGTGGGTACTTGGAGCCTTCATCTCTATCTCCATCCTTTGCAAGTCATACAAAATGGACCTTTGTGTTAACAACATCAGCACTCGCATTCGCATATGATCTTCTACTCAATGCGTCACCTACCACGCTTGCTTTTCCGTGATGATATTAGATGGTATGATCGTAATCTTTCAACACTCGAGCCAACGTCGTTGCCGCATATCGAGTTCCTTTTGGGTGAAGAAATATTTGAGGCTTTTATGATCAGATAGATCTCCACTTTCTCCCATACGTGTAGTGCCTCCAGTTTTTAACGTAAAACGATCACCGCTAACTCCAAATCATGAGTAGGATAATTTCTCTCATATTCTTTGAGTTGCCGTGAGGCATAGGCTATGACTTTCCCATGTTGCATGAGAACACATCCTAACCCTTTGCCCGAAGCATCGCTGTAGATAACAAATCCATCCGAACCAGATGGTATTGTCAGAACAGGTGCTGAAATGAGTCTTCATTTGAGTTCTTGAAAACTCTTCTCACAGTCCTCACTCCAACCGAATTTTATATCTTTACGAGTCAGCTGAGTTAACAGAGTAGCGATTCGAGAAAATCCTTCCACGAATCTCCGATAATAACCAGCTAAGCCCAGAAAGCTACGTACTTCGGTCACCGACTTCGGTTGCTCCCAACTTTGTATGGCTTCAATCTTCGCTGGGTCGATAGATACTCCATGTTTTGACACCACATGCCCAAGGAATGCTACTTCCTCAAGCCAGAACTCACATTTCTTCAGCTTGGCATATAGCTTGTTATCACGAAGCCTTTGCAATACAAGCTTCAAATGGTGCTCATGATCTTCACGACTTTTGGAATAGATGAGGATGTCATGAATAAAGACAACAACGAACTGATCCAAATATTCCTTGAATACACGGTTCATCATATCCATAAAAGCAGCAGGAGCATTAGTCCATCCAAAAGACACGACTAAGAATTCATAATGCCCGCATCTGCGAGTTCTCAAGGCGCCTTTGGAATATCCTCGCTTTAATCTTCAAATGATGATATCCGAACGAAGATCGATCTTTAAAAAGAATTGTGTTCCTTTGAATCGGTCGAACAGTCATCAATGCGAGGTAGCGGATACCTATTCTTGATGGTGACATGGTTTAATTTTCTAAGTCAATACAAAATCGCATACTCCCGCCTTTCTTCTTTACTGAATAAAACAGAGCACCCCAAAGAGATGTACTTGGACTTAATGAAACCGATGTCTAACAATTCCTCAGAGTTGGACTTTTAACTCCTCAAGTTCAATAGAGCCATTCGATATGGGGTTTTAGAAATGGGCTTTGTACAGGGTTCAAGGTCAATAAAGAGTTCAACTTCACGCTACGGGGGTAGGCCGGAAGTTCTTCAGAAATACGTCGGAAATTCACTAACAACTAAATAGTATTCAAATATGTCGTGTTTTTTGTTCAAGTCTCATGACATGGGCTAAGAAAGCTTGACATCCATTTTTCAATAAACGAATAGCTTTATGGCTTGATATGACAAATGTTGATTGACTTTAATGGTTTGGTTGTTTGAATTAAGCATAATAGGTTGGTTAGAATATGAAAACTAACAACCTTACGAAAATAATCAATTTTAGCATGATGCGTGGTTAACCAATCAATCCCTAAAATCACATCAAATGCAAGAATTTTCAACCAAATAAGGTCGGCAGGTAATGTGATGGTACTGACTTGAATCAAGCAAGATTTATAGACAGTAGATGTAAAAAAAGTTTCTTCTAATAGAGTCTCAACAGATAAGTCAAGGTCTAATTTCTCCGGAGTCAAGTTTAAACGTTGAGCACAAGCAGGAGAGATAAAAGAATGGGTAGAACCGGTATCTAATAAGGTATAAACTTCGCAAGAGTTTATGATTAGCTTACCCGTGATCACCTCGTTTAGGTTACTCATGTTTTTGGCGGTCACGACAAACGCCCTTCCTGGAACCACCGACTTTGACTTGTCCAGGACAGCCTTTGGAGTCACTATCCCAGTTGAACTTGGTTTCGCAACTAGACAATCTCTAGCTATATGACCTTCCTTTCCACAGTTATAACACACCTTGATTGTTGTGGGGGTTTGAATGATGTGTCCCTCCTTCCGTATTTGTAAACAAACGATGGGTGCTCGCTCTCCTCCCCTAAAACAAATGATGTTTGTTATGACGCGTCTCACGTTATCATTGTTATACATTCTGTTCTTTAAATCTCCTCCCGACTAAGCTTCGATTACCACCGAGTAGTTCTTACCGCTTGTCCAATGTTTTCCTTCCTCTCCGTTTGTCGTTGCTTCGATGATCACCGGACGCCCCCAAAATAGGTCCATTCCATCCAACCCATTCTAAGTCGCCAAAAACATGGTACGAAATAACTACAACTTTATTATTACAATATATAAACGGAGTTTAAATACGAGATATTGCCATCTGCATAATATCCACACGCAAATAAATCCCCATCATAATTATTAATACATTATTTTACAAAATGGTGAGGACTACTAAACAACTCTCTAGAACCTTCATTCCATACCCCGACTAAGATTTCTTTCGCTACATTCTCGCCTCCCGAGAAGAAAAATGGAACAAAAAGGAAAAGGGTGAGCTCAACTAGCCCAAAGAAAGAATATTATGACTAAGATGATATAGAACAAATTATCGTTAGTCCTCAACGAGGAAAAATCTAATAGAATACAATAGACAACCGCTTTTAAATCAATCTTCGCAATGAAATAATAATTCATTAGAAGAGTTAAGTAGAATGCAAACTACTATCTTCTATATATGAATTTAAAAGTTCATCGTCGATATTTTATCCTGTAACATCAATCAATATATATCCGAATCAAATATTCATCTTTGCACTACTGTGCCAAAGATATTCATCACCGTCATGTTCATCTAAACACTGCTCATCTTTGCACTACTGGGCCAAAGATATTAATCGATCGATCATGTTTATCTCTAACACTGCTTCATCTTTTGCACTACGGGCCAAAGATATTCATCAAGAAATCATTCATCTTTTGCACTACGTGCCAAAGATATTCAAGAATATCATCATTTAGGATCGAGGATGATGAAAATATTTTAAAGAAAACGAATCCAAAGAAACAAAAGAACAAGTATTAAGGATTCAGATTTCAAATTATTTCATGTCCAAAATACCTCATAAATAATCATAGTGGTGTAAAATTCAAGAATGATCAAAACATGGATACAATCAAAACTAGTATCCGTAATAGATATTTTGGATGAAAAGAAAAATTTTCATTTTTCGATGAATAAAGGCCGTATTCGTGAATAAGATCAGATACGTGAATAATGGTCGATATCGTGAATAAGTAACTCTACACCAAAATATAGAAATTTCACAAAAAAACATCTTTACGCTTCGTGAATAAACTCATGAATAGTAACTCGTGAATAAGTAACTCGTGAATAAGTAACTCCCATACATGAAAAAGTTCCAAATTTGATAAAATTTCCAACCAATATTTCGGCATAATGATATTGAAGAAATAATATCATTTTCGAATAAAATAACATCCCTTACCTCGAAAGACAAGATTTCTAAATTGAAACACCTGATATAAAGCTATGACTTGAACTTGCAGACCGTATAGCAATACTCAAAGTATACTCAAAATACTCACAAGAATACGTTAGATAATATAGAGAGAAAACTTGAGTTTACGGTGTGATTTTCAATTCTAACCTAAAGACCCTATTTATAGGAAAATGCTTAGAAACCAAAGTAGAAAATTTAATATAATAATATTATTATTATTTCTACAACTTTCTACGTACATCAAGAATCTGAATTCAGCTATTAAAACACATGCAAGACCCACACTCAAATCACCAAAAACGTTTTTCATATTAAAATATTTTAAACTTCCAAAATCAATTATTTGAAGCTTGAACTTCAATAATTCATAATAAATAGCCCTTTGTCGAAAAATTCATTTCTCACCAGCTTTTATAGGAAATTCAATTCTCTACAACTTTGCGGAAGAAAGTTTTTCCAAATTCCAAATGTAAATTGACCAAAAATCCATAAATCCAAGCGATTTTACGGCTATAATCAAATTTCTATTCAATAATTGTGTCCACCAACACACAAAATATGTAAAAACATTTAATGCCACAAAATACTCTTCCTCCTCATATACTCATATATCCCAAATTCATTATAAAATATCACCGTTAATATATTATTAAAATAATATATTTAAATGAATTTTTTATCCGAAAAGATAAAATATTAATTTTCAACAATTGTCACATTAAAAATTTTCTCCATCTATATCCACATAAAATCAATATTTTCCTCATCATATAAATCAATAATTAATTATTCACAAATAATATTACAGAATCACAATCTTGTAACCGTGCCGCTCCTGTCAGAAAGAGGGGTTTTCCAATAAAGATTTCTCCTTACTGGCGCGCAATTAGGTGACCAAACCTCTCCTTACACCAAACTTTCTAGACATTGCCAATAATGTTATCCAATAATATTATTCAGATAATATGAATTATTGTCTGATAATGAAAAATACTGTAGAATGACAATTATCAAACAACAAAATATAAAAAATCAACGCAAAGAATTATTGAATCAATAAAATAAAATATCGAATAAAGAATTCTATCGTAACAATTATTGAGTAGTGGCCTTCTTACGTAAGAATCAATAATTGGTGCAATACCGTATGCTACTTGCTCAACAACGCGTATTAGTGTGTTTTAACCACCGGGTATTCCAACAAGATAATCTGTAACAACTACGCCAGTTTTTATAAACAACTTATATTTGTCATTTTCTTCATCCAATCGCTTTTAGTTATGGGGCCAACAAAAAAGATCATACCGCCTCACTTAATATTCCCCGATAAGTACTTTAATATTCCATACCACCAAACGAATATTCCCCACAATAATAATGAATATTTTATAACCACTGCTTATTCAAATATTTGTGTATTTTACCCATAGCTATCCATATTAATCAAATCAACCCTTACTATTTCAAAATAATAAATAGAGGAAAATAAATTTCATTTATTAATAATTTGGGGTCTTACAACCTCCCCTCCTTATGAAATTTCATCCTCGAAATTGACGTACGTACTGGTGTGTTTCAAAAGATGAATAATACCTCGCTTTCATTTCCGTTTCCAACTCCCAGGTCATTTCCTCAGTAGCATGGTTTCTTCACAAAACTTTAACTTGTGGTATAACCTCGGTACATAGGACATGTTATTTCCTATCCAAGATCTTGACAGGTACCTCCTCGTACGTTAAGTCTTCGGCTATCTCGTCCGGTTCTAACTCAATAACGTGGTTCGGGTCGTCCACATATTTCCGTAACATCGATACGTGAAAAACGTTATGAACACGCATCATACTTGGCGGTAAAACGAGTCTATAGGCCACAGTTCCTATTCGATCGAGAATTTCAAATGGATTAATAAATCGAAGGTTTGAGCTTTCCTCACCTCACCGATTCTCGCTTTTGAAATAACAACTTCTTGATCTCCTTCTTCAAATTCATCAGCTCCGGTGTGTAGCTTGAACAACTTTAACTTTATCGATTAAAGTCGATTATACTTGTATATCATCACATGGGTACCTAGAGTTTTCATCTCCATCTCTATTATTTGTAAATTATACGAAATGAGTCTTTGACAATATCGTACTCGTACTTGATACGATCTTCTACTCAACACGTCGCCTACCACGCTCGCTTTCCGGATGGCATGGTCGTAACATGTCTTTGAAATGAGTCTCCTCTTGAGCTCTTGAAACTCTTCTCGCATTCCTCGCTCCATACTGAATTTTTTATATCTTTTCGAGTCACCGCGTTAATGGAATAGCGATTCGAGAATATCCTTCAACGAATCTCCGATAATAACCAACTAAGCTTGAAAGCTACGTATTTCGATTACCGACTTAGGTTGTTCTCAACTCAGTAACTCATATCCCAACCTTGGATAAGACGTTACAATGACACTTATCGCTTTCTTATCGCACGAATATGGTGTCCCCTACGAGAGTTCGGCTTTGCATTCCCACAAAGGAAGTCACCGGATAAAGGCTCAGTACCAAATTCTATAGTTGAATTTTTAACTCCTGAAGTTCAATAGAGCCATTCAATATGAGATTTTAGAAATAAGTTTTGTCTTTGGGTTCAAAGTCGATACAAAATTTAATATCGAGCTTGGGAGTAAGCCAAGAAATTCTTCAGAAATACGTCGGAAAAATTAATAACAACAGAATATTATTCAAATCGACGTGTCTTTATTCAAATCCATAACACGGACTAAGAAAACTTGACATCTCAGAATAAACGAATGACTTCATGGCTTGATATGAAAATGTTTGACTACAATGGTTTGATTGCTTGAATTCAATAACAGTGTTGCTTAAGAATATGAAAACTAACAACCTTACGAAAGTAATCAATTTTGGCATGATGAGTAGTTAACCTTAAAATCACATCAAAAGCAAATATCTCTATAGAAATAAGGTTAACATGTAATGTGATAGTGCCAACCCCGAATCAAGCAAGATTTCTAAACAACGGATGTAATGAAAGTTTCTCCTAACTGAGTCTCCATAAATAGGTCAAAGTCTAATTTCTCCGCGATCGAGTTCAAACGTTGAGCGCAAGCGAAGAGATAAAAGAATTGGTAGAACCCCATCTTCAAGTAGGTATAAACTTCCCAAGAATTTATAATTAACTAACTTCGTCTAACTTCGTTCGGGTTCCTCGTATTTTAACCCACCACGACAAACGCTCTTCCGAGAACCGCTGACTTTGACTTTTCCGGGACATCCTTTTGAGTCACCATTCCCATTGGATCGGGTTTCGATATCGTCTAATCTCGAGTGATATGTCCTTCTTTTCCATAATTATAGCATACCTTAAACTCAGAAAGGGCGGTTTGGGATGATATGTCCTCTTTCTCGCATTTATAACATACGACCGGTGGTCTTTCTCCTCCTCGAACCAATTACTCTCAAGCGCCGACGCTCTTCACGTGGTCGTTGTTGAATCTCCTCTTTTTAAAATCTCCTCCCGACTCGCTTCTTCTATTTTCATGGCCACGATTACCACCAGTAGTAGTTACCGCTTTGTCCGTATTCTTCTTTCTCCGTTGGTTATCGTTATTACGATGACCGCTATCTTGAGATAATCCTCGGTTATGGTCCCTCGGTTGAAGGTACTTTCGTTATCTCGCCTAACAACAATCGAGCCTGTTGACAACATCCGAATAGAGAGAAAATTTATGAGAAATGAGATAATCGACGTATGTCGGGTTTCAAACCTCTCGAAACATCCGCGTCATACGTTCCTCATTCTCTACCAAATGAGGTGCAAACTGGATAACTCCGCTGAACTTCACCTCGTCTTTGGGACACCGCCATGTTATTCTCGCTCCAGCCTAATAAACTCCACTTCCTTCATACGATTTAATACTTTCGTGGAAGTACTTGTCATTGAACTATTTCAAATGTCTCCCACGACATGCCGAAAGGTGCATTGGATGGGTACACTTCATGATTCCCATCAAGAATCACCTCGCCACTTCGAACATAAAGGTGGCGAATGGAACCTTCTGTTCCTCCACGCATCCCAAGACATCGAATATCTTGGTAATTTGCTTGACCCATGTTTCCGCCATGATCGGATCTGGCTTTCCCTTAAATTCGTGGTCCCAACTCTTTGAATCGCTTGGTGTGATGAACCCGTGAATTACTATCATTTCCTCCTCAGATTTTGAACACGGGTCTCTTCGTTCGATTTTTTCGCATGAACTGCAAAAAGCTTCTAAACATCCCCTCGCTCATCATCTCGCCAAGAGTGTTGTTCACCGAGGTACATTGCCCCGACTGTTGCATGTTCTCCTCGTTGGTAAAGATACGATCTCCACGGTCTCATTTACTCCACTATAAATATTCTCACGATATTCTCAAATATCGTCATAAAAAAGGGTTAATTAAGTAAATCAATATATCACATAATATCCCTATATACTTAACCAACTAACAAATAAGCTTAGGTAGGACACACTAATGAAGGATTTACTCGCCTCTCCCTCCTAGTTCTATTCCCCATCTCCGCTAGAGATCATATCCTAAGCTCGATACTACAACCGTGACGCCCCCAAAATAGGTCCATTCCATCCAACCCATTCTAAGTAAGCCAAATACATGGTACGTAAATAACTACAACTTTATTATTACAATATATAAACGGTGAATTTAAATACGAGATATTGCCATCTGCATAATATCCACACGCAAATAAATCCCCATAATAATTATTGATACATTATTTTACAAAATGGTGAGGACTACTAAACAACTCTCTAGAACCTTCATTCCATACCCCACTAAGACTTTCGCTACATTCTCGCCTCCCGAGAAGAAAAATGGAACAAAAGGAAAAGGGTGAGCTCAACTAGCCCAAGAAAGAAATATTATGACTAAGATGATATAGAACAAATTATCGTTAGTTCTCAACAGGAAAAATCTAATAGAATACAATAGACAACCGGTTTTAAATCAATCTTCGCAATGAAATAATAATTCATTAGAAGAGTTAAGTAGAGAATGCAAACTACTATCTTACATATATGAATTTAAAAGTTCATCGTCGATATTTTATCCCTCAGTAACATCAATCAATATATATCTCGAATCAAATATTCATCTTTGCACTACAAAGCAAAGATATTCATTAGTTAGTCATGTTCATTTAAACACTGCTCATCTTTGCACTCTGGGCCAAAGATATTAATCACCTAATATGTTCATCTTAACACTGCTCATCTTTGCACTCTACGGGCCAAAGATATTCATCAAGAAATCATTCATCTTTGCTACAGGCCAAAGATATTCAAGAATATCATCATTTAGGACCGAGGATGATGAAAATATTTTAAAGAAAACGAATCCAAAGAAACAAAAGAACAAGTATTAAGGATTCAGATTTCAAATTTATTTCATGTCCAAAATACCTCATAAATAATCATAGTGGTGTAAAATTCAAGAATGATCAAAACATGGATACAATCAAAACTAGTATCCGATTAGATATTTTGGATGAAAAGAAAAATTTTCATTTTTCGATGAATAGTCTTCGTATTCGTGAATAAGATCAGATATCGTGAATAAAGTAATAAGTATACATGAATAAGTAACTCTACACCAAAATATATAGAAATTTCACAAAAAACATCTTTACGCTTCGTGAATAGTAACTCATGAATAGTAACTCGTGAATAAGTAACTCATGAATAGTAATCCCATACATGAAAAAGTTCCAAATTTGATAAAATTTCCAACCAATATTTCGGCATAATGATATTGAAGAAATAATATCATTTTCGAATAAAATAACATCCCTTACCTCGAAAAGACAAGATTTCCGTTTGAAACACCTTGGATATAAAGCTATGACTTGAACTTGCAGTATAGCAATACTCAAAGTATACTCAAAATACTTACAAGAATACGCTTGATAATATAGAGAGAAAACTTGAGTTTAAAAGATTTTCAATTATAACCTAAGACCCTATTTATAGGAAATGCTTAGAAACCAAAGTAGAAAATTTAATATAATAATATTATTATTATTTCTACAACTTTCTACGTACCAAGAATCAGAATTCAGCTATTAAAACACATGCAAGACCCACACTCAAATCACCAAAAACGTTTTCATATTAAAAATATTTTAAACTTCCAAAATCAATTATTTTGAACTTGAAACTTCAATAATTCATAATAAATAGCCCTTTTGTCGAAAATTCAATTCTCACGTGTTTTTATAGGAAATTCAATTCTCTACAACTTTGCGGAAGAAAGTTTTTCCAAATTCCAAACAAAATTGACCAAAAATCCATAAACCAAGCGATTTTACACGTGCTATAATCAAATTTCTATTAATAATTGTGTCCACCAACACACAAAATATGTGTTAAACATTTAATGCCACAAAATACTCTTCCTCCTCATATACTCATATATCCCACATTCATTATAAAAATATCACCGTTAATATATTATTAAAATAATATATTTAAATGAATTATTTTATCTAAAAAGATAAAATATTAATTTTCAACAATTGTCACATTAAAAATTTTCTCCATCTATATCCACATAAAATCAATATTTTCCTCATCATATAAATCAATAATTAATTATTCACAAATAATATTACAGAATCACGATCTTCGCAATCGGTGCCGCTCCCAGAAAGAGGGGTTTTCGAATAAAGATTTCTCCTTCTTGGCGCCAATTAGGTGACCAAACCTCTCCTTACAAAGAAACTTTCTAGACATTGCCAATAATGTTATCCAATAATATTATTCAGATAATATGAATTATTGCTCGATAATGAAAAATCGCAAATGACAATTATTGAAACAACAAAGAATATAAAAAATCAACGCAACAATTATTGAATCAATAAAATAAAATAATTGAATAAGAATTACGTATACAATTATTGAGTAGTGCCTTCTTTACGTAAGAATCAATAATTGGTGCAATACTGCTGTGCTTCTGCTCAACAACGCGGCATTAGTGTGTTTTAACCACCGGTATTCCAACAAGATAATTATTGAACAACTACGCCAGTTATTTATAAACAACTTATATTTGTCATTTTCTTCATCCAATCGCTTTCCGTTATGGGGCCCACAAAAGACTACGCCGCCTCACTTAATATTCCCGATAAATCTGAATATTCCACCACCAAACGAATATTCCCTAATAATAATGAATATTTTATAACCACTTTATTATTCGAAATATTTGTGTATTTTACCCATAGCTATCCATATTAATCAAATCAACCCTTACTATTTCAAAATAATAAATGAGGAAAATAAATTTCATTTATTAATAATTTGGGGTCTTACAACCTCCCTCCTTATGAAATTTCATCCTCGAAATTGACGTACGTACACAGTGTTTCGAAAAGATGAGAATACCTCGCTTTCATTTCGCTTCCAACTCCCGTGTCATTTCCTCAAGAGCATGGTTTTTTCACAAAACTTTAACTTGTGGTATAACCTCAGAATACATGGGACATGTTATTTCCTATCCAAGATCTTGACAGTACCTCCTCGTCGTTAAGTCTTCTGTATCTCGTCCGGTTTTCTAACTTTCAATGACGTGGTTCGGGTCAGTCCACATATTTCCGTAACATCGATACGTGAAAAACGTTATGAACACGCATCATACTTGGCGGTAAAAGCGAGTCTATAGGCCACGATTCTATTCGATCGAGAATTTCAAATGGATTAATAAATCGAAGGTTTGAGCTTTCCTCACCTCACCGATTCTCGCTTTTGAAATAACAACTTCTTGCACTCCTTCTTCAAATTCATCAGCTCCGGTGTGTAGCTTGAACAACTTTAACTTTATCGATTAAAGTCGATTATACTTGTATATCATCACATGGGTACCTAGAGTTTTCATCTCCATCTCTATTATTTGTAAATTATACTGAAATGAGTCTTTGATAATATCGTATCAGATTTGATATCGATCTTCTACTCAACACGCCAATTTACCACGTTCGCTTTTCCGGGATGGCATGGTCGAACATGTCTTTGAAATGAGTCTCCTCTTGAGCTCTTGGAAACTCTTCTCGCATTCCTCGTTCCATACGAATTTTATATCTTTCCGAGTCAGCTGCGTTAATGGAATAGCGATTCGAGAATATCCTTCAACGAATCTCCGATAATAACCGACTAAGCCTGAAAGCTACGTATTTCGATTACCGACTTAGGTTGTTCTCAATCGTAACTCATATCCCAACCTTGGATAAGACGTTACAATGACACCTATCGCTTTACTATCGCACGAATATGGTGTCCCCACGAGAGTCCTGGCTTTTGCATTCCACAAAGGAAGTCACCGAGATAAAGGCTCGGTACCAAATTTATAGTTGAATTTTTAACTCCGAAGTTCAATAGGAGCCATTCGATATGAGATTTTAGAAATAAGTTTTGTCTCGGGTTCAAAGTCGATACAAAATTTAATATCGAGCTTTAGGGAGTAAGCGAGAAATTCTTCAGAAATATGTCGGAAAAATTAATAACAACAGAATATTATTCAAATCGACGTGTCTTTATTCAAATCCATAACATGGACTAAGAAAACTTGACATCCGTAATAAACGAATGACTTCATGGCTTGATATGAAAATTGTAAGACCCCAGCTTTTATAAATAAAGATGAATTTTCTATAAATATTATTTTTGAATATTATGGAATAATTTGATATAATGTTATAGTTGTGGGTAATATTTATAAATTTTGCAAAGTATGCAAGTGGTTATATTATATTCGATTGATCGGGGAATATTCGGTTTAGCAGGGAATATTCGTACAACGGCTCAATCATTGGTGGACCCCACAACAGAATTATTGTCGGATTGAGAAAACGAAAAAAATATTTTATTGAAATAACTACGGAAGTTTTACTGATTGATATTGTTGAACTACTTCGGTAGTAAAAGTACGAGAATACATGTGGGCGCATAAGTAGCACACCAGTATTGATTATTGATCTTATGTGAGAAGTCACCGTTTGATTCCATTATTGTCATGAATTATTATAATGATAATGACTTTTTGTTTTATTCAGATTATTAACGTAATAAAATGTAAAACATCTTTTTATATAAAATGTATATTTTATTAAAGTTATTTTATAAATAAAATATATTATATTTTATTATGATAGTGTTGCGTAATGTTTTGCGTAGTGTTTTTCAGATAAGTTTTGCATAATAAAATGTTTTTATATAAATAGAATATATTATATTTTATTTAAAAGATTTTGCTTTAAATATGGACCGTCGATTAAAGTAAATCAATCTGGACTGCTTCATGGATTAGTTACTATGCATTCCATTTTCCTATAAATAAAGCTCATTCCTTCATTATTTTCTTACGAATTCATTGAAACTACAGAGAGAAAATTATAGAGAGAAGGTTATAGAGAGAAAGTTATAGAAAGAAGAAGAGTATTCTCGCTATTTCACTACTTATATATTTAGTTCTTTTACTGGTAGGGTGTGTTATTTTTTTTCGAAGAGAACTTCATTATTCCATTCACTATTATTCTCGGCTGAATAACTCAAAAAAGTGGCATACCCTATACATAACTCAGATATATAAGATACCCTATACTTGGTGAAATCCTTATGTTATTCCATTGCTTATTATTCTCATTGGAATAACTCAGATACGCTGGTTTACCTATACTTGGTGACATTCTTCTATTATTCTCATTGGAATATCCTATCATGTGTTTTACACGGACCGGTTCCGCTCTTTATTATTATTACTGCTGGAACATCCTCATGCATGTGTTTTACACCCCACCGGTTCCGCCTTTTTATCATTCTCGTTGGAATATCCTATTCATGTGTTTACACCTGATCGG
The DNA here is from genome assembly GCA_020205615.1 of Panax quinquefolius. Taxonomy (NCBI): domain Eukaryota; kingdom Viridiplantae; phylum Streptophyta; class Magnoliopsida; order Apiales; family Araliaceae; genus Panax; species Panax quinquefolius. The sequence continues at coordinate 12,523,235 of CM035172.1, read as the reverse complement.
TTCCATCTTTATTATTCTCATTGGAACATCCTATCGGTGTGAATTTCACCGACCGGTTCCGTTATTATTATTCTGGAATAACTCACAATGCGGCAATCTTAGCATGAATGGTGATTTCTTTTGTTATTCCATTCTTTATTATACCCAAATTGGTAAAACTATGACTTCTATACTCCATGAAATTAGTAGAATATCCTCGATATTTCATGTTTCATCCAAAGATCTTTTCATGGAAATATTTTTCCGATCATTCTTGAATTTTACTCTACAAAGCAAGATTCATGTTGACAATTTGGACGTTAATAAATCCTCGGATAAAATAATTCTTGAACTTGTTTTATTGAATTCTTATATCATTGTCATCATCCTCATGTTTATATTTTTTTAAAGTCATCTGTGGCTTCTAGAGAGCATGGATGGACTTGGTATGATTATGACTTGTGGATTATTCGGTATAATCATGACCGTAATGTTACAAATGATGTGGTAAAAATCCTCGAAGTAGTCGTAGTGCATTGATGGACGATTGTTGGCATGATCATGACCATTAATGAATACACAACTATTCTTGCCCGTAGTGCGGGAATAATTGTGGTTGTGATACTAAAAGAATATCCTCGGCCAGTAGTGCGAGGGTGATTCGATGATGTGGATTATTTATTAAAGTCGAGTCTCATTTATAACAAGATAATGAAAACCTTTTAAATCATAAAAGATAGTAGATTTTATTTTCTACTTGACTCTTTTAATGGATTGAATTTTCACGCAGCTTAACCGGTTGTCATCAGTATTTTATCGCTTTAACATTGTTGAAGACTATTGATAATTTATTCGCATTATCTTAGTCATAATATTTCTTCTCGGGCTAGTTGAGCTCACCCTTTCTTTCACCGTTCTCTTGTGAAATGAGAATATAGGCTGGGACGAGTCGGAAAACGAGTGATGGTCCTCAAGATAAGATTAGTAGTCCTCACTATTCTCGTGAAACAATGTGATAATAATTGTAATGAGGACTTTTTGTTTGAGTTTGTATAATATCTAGTAGATTTATATTTGTATTTAAACTCACGCTTTATGTCGATTGCAAAGACAGTTATGTTAATAAGTTGTATTTAAATTACATACCACTAAGTGGAGACCCAAGATGGGTGATGTATACCTAATTTTGGGGCGTCAAACAATAGACTATAAAACAACCAAATCCTTACATTCATCCACCACCAAACCCACATAATTCAAGAGAAGATGAAGCTCAATACCTTGTATTAACATGGAAGAGTCGATTCAACAATTATCTATGAAGCACCAAGTCTTTTAAGCCAACTTAAAGCCTCCCTAAAGTGACCGCCTTCTAAAAATGTAATCTGCAGGACCCAAAATTGAACCACGTCGAGCTACTATCATTGTCCCCTCAGAGTTGCGAAGAACCATACCAAAATCCAACTTACTTTCTGATGAGAACACAGCTCCATCTACATTACATTTCAGCCAACCGCGAGCAAGTTTGCACCAGCTCACAACGCCAGAATTTTGATCAGATAGTAGGTCACCATTTATGAGGATTTGGGCATGTTACCATTGAGTAAGAAAGGAACCAACCAGGTTAACAATCGCCGAAGGCCATTTACGCAAGTTTTTTCAAATCACATCATTTCGATTTTTCCATAGAGACCATAAAATCACGCAAGACAGTTGGATGGCCTCTTTGTTGTTGCCCATAATAAGAGCTTCAATCCATTGGATAATATCATCACCATTGAGAGAGGGAAGTAGTAAAAGTCGAAAGTCTCCAACACTCAACAACAATTGGGCGGTGAAGAAATAGATGTGAAGTCGCTCTCCGGATCGAAAGACAAAACCTAACAAGAGGAATCTACATCAACCCGCTCTTTGTCTTTTAGATTCTCTTTGGTTGGAAGACATCCTCGCAAATGCGCCAAAATTAAATTCCGTACTTTAGGAGGGGATCTTTAAAGAACCATAATTTTTTCCAAATTTGAGTGGAATGAGCAGGATTAATAGAATTCAAATGAGCAAAGAGAGTTCGATAGTACTACTTGACCTGAATACATACCACTTGTGTCCTTGCACTGGTAAAATATTATCACAAGAACGTAGAAGCGGGAAGAGGTACACAGCAAATTAGAGCACAATCTCGAGGAATGAAGAGATCATTGATTAGATCAATATCCCAACACTGCTCATTTGGGATCATCAAAGACCTGCATCGACGCACTCAACAACCTAGAAAAATCGAGGAGAAGAAATTGAGGGTTAGCTTCATCGTGAGCAAGCGTCACCCATTTTTTGACGCGAGAGTATGAAAATTAATAAATTCATAAAATCCTCATCATATATATATATATATATATCCTATAACACTATTTACGATGATGAAATTATTCAAAATTGTCGTTATATATCCTATAAATATATAAAAGAACACCAAATTGAGGATGACCCTTTCCAAAGAGAATTGTCCAATTCGGCCAAATATTCTCTCCCCGCATTCTGCAGCATAATCCCAATGAAGCTCTTGAGAAGAATCTATTTCTCTCTCATCATTTATTGTGTGTTTTGCTTTCATGAAATAAGCGATGAATAATAGAGCTTGGCTATCGAGACTTCGGATCGGATCTCCCAACTTCCTAAAGTTTCTCTAATCAACCCCTCAAAACAAATGGTGTTCACCTTGAAGCTTTTGGAGGTCCGTCGTGTTTGGTTGCGTGGACGGAGAGTTGTTCGGACTCACTTACGTTCTACGCAGTGGATCCAAAACCAATCCTTTGAAATACCGTAGCTTGGGTGATCACGCTGAGTGTTCAGGTATTCTCACCCTCTCTGTTAAGATGCATACATCTATGATTCTAAATCCGTGGCAACTGTTGGCATAGGCACTGTTCAATAACAAGTTTACAACCCTTGATCCATACCAGATTAAAAAAATTTAACCCCCTTCCGCTACAGACTGCAGCGGCAGTCCAAATTTTTCAATTCGGTAGGCTTATTACATAAATGCTCCTCACATAACAACACTTCCCTGCCGCTACAGGCTTCCTGGGCAACTCTTTTTTTTAAATACCATACTTGCTTCCAAAAGATAGAAATTTCACAAAAAACATCTTTACGCTTCGTGAATAGTACTCATGAATAAGAATCTCATTAATAAGAACTTTCGTGAATAAGAACTCGTGAATAAGAACTCATGAATAAGTAATAATCGACATGAAAAAGTTCCAAATTTGATAAAATTTCCAACCAATATTTCGGATAATGATATTGAAGAAATAATATCATTTTCGAATAAAATAACATCCCTTACCTCGAAAAAGACAAGATTTCTAAATTGAAACACCGATATAGGCTATGACTTGAACTTGCACCGTATAGCAATACTCAAAGTATACTCAAAATACTCACAAGAATACGCTCGATAATATAGAGAGAGAACTTCATTTTAAAGTGATTTTCAATTCTAACCCAAGACCCTATTTATGTAAAAAATGCTTGTAACACCAAAGTAGAAAATTTAATATAATAATATTATTATTATTTCTACAACTTCCTACGCACCAAGAATCTGAATTCAGCTATTAAAACACATGCAAGACCCACACTCAAATCACCAAAACGTTTTCATATTAAAAATATTTTAAACTTCCAAAAATCAATTATTTTGAGCTTCTAACTTCAATAATTCATAATAAATAGCCCTTTTTTTTCGAAAAAAATCAAATCTCGCTTTTTTATAGGAAATTCAATTTTCTACAACTTTGCGAAAAAAGTTTTTCAAATTCCAAATGTAAATTGACCAAATCCTTAAACGGACGATTTTACAAAAGCTATAATCAAATTTCTATTAATAATTGTGTCCACCAACACACAAAATATGTGTTAAACATTTAATGCCACAAAATACTCTTCCTCCTCATATACTCATATATCCCACATTCATTATAAAAATATCACCGTTAATATATTATTAAAATAATATATTTAAATGAATTATTTTATCGTAAAAGATAAAATATTAATTTTCAACAATTTTCACATTAAAAATTTTCTCCATCTATATCCACATAAAATCAATATTTTCCTCATCATATAAATCAATAATTAATTATTCATAAATAATATTACAGAATCACAAGATCTTGGCAACCCGGTAGTTCTCCCGGAAGCAGAGGGCTTTCCAATAAAGATTTCTCCTTACTGGCGCAAAATTAGGTGACCAAACCTCTCCTTAGACCAAACTTTCTAGACATTGCCAATAATGTTATCCAATAATATTATTCAGATAATATAAATTATTGTCTCGATAATAAAAAATATTTATGTAATGACAATTATCAAACAACAAAGAATATAAAATATCAACGCAAAGAATTATTGAATCAATAAAATAAAATACTTTGAGCGAATTATTTCGTAACAATTATCGAGTAGTGTATTCTTACGTAAGAATCAATAATTGGTGCAATACTGCAATGCTACTTGCTTTAACAACGCCGTATTAGTGTGTTTTAACCACCGGTATTCCAACAAGATTAATTGAGAATAACTTCTGCCAAGTTATTTATAAACAACTTATATTTATCGCTTTTCTTCATCCATCATTTTCCGTTATGGGGCCCACAAAAAGATCATACCGCTACTTAATATTCTCTGACAAAGATTTAATATTCCACGACCAAACGAATATTCCCTAATAATAATGAATATTTTATAACCACTGCTTATTCAAATATTTGTGTATTTTACCCATAACTATCCACATTAATCAAATCAACCCTTACTATTTCAAAATAATAAATAGAGGAAAATAAATTTTATTTATTAATAATTTGGGGTCTTACAACCGCCGCCACCGGTATGACCTTGGTTATAGTCCCTTTGTTGCACATACTCATTATCTCGCTCTAATAATTGAGCCCTGTTTACCACATCTGTGTATAAAGAAATTTATGAGATATAAGATATTGCCAAATCTCGGGCTTAAAACCTCTCAGAAACATCCTCGTCATTCGTTCCTCATTTTTGACCAAATGAGGTACAAACCTGGATAACTCTGCAAACTTCGCCTCGTACTTGTCATTGAATAGTTTCTAAAATGTTTCCCAAGACATGCCGAAAAGGGTTTGGTGGTACGCTTACGCACTCCCACCAAGATCCGCCTCACCGCTGAACATTAAGGTGGCGAATGGAACCTTCGCTTCCTCCGTGCATCCCAAGACATCGAATATCTTGGTAATTTTCTTGACCCACGCCGCCACGATCGATCCCGCTTTTCCTTAAATTCGTGGTCCCAACTTTTGAACTACTTGGTCAGTGATAAGCCACGCATTGCTAGCATTTCCACCAGATTCGTGTGCACGAGTTTCCCTCGTCTGTTTTTATAAACCGAAAAAAACTTCAACATCCCATCATTCATCATTTGTTCTAGTGAGTTGTTGTTTACTGGGAGGAATATTGCCTTCTTGTTGCACGCCCTCGGGTGATGATCAAAGGTGTCTCCACTATTCGATTTACTCTATTATTAACGTTCTCAGCTGCCATTCTTAAATATTGCCATAAAACAAGGGTTAATAGTCATGTCATATATTATCCCTATACTCTGATCGACCAAATAAACACCAAATAAACTTAGTCAGGTCATACTAGCGAAGGAATTCCCCATCTCTCCCCTCCTAGTTCTTGTCTCACATCTCAGCCAGGGATCAAATCCATAAGCTTTGATACCAACTGTGACGCCCCCAAAACAGGTATACAACACTCATTCTGAGTCGCCAAATACATGGTACATAAATAAATACAACTTCAGTAATACAATTGTCGTGCAGAATACGACAATGCCTATATTCAGAAGTTTGAATACAAATATTGTATCTTTAGAGAGTATACAAACTCAAAAGGAGTCCTCATTACAATTATTCAAATACTATTTTACAGAAATAGTGAGGACTGCTAAAACATCTTTCTAGAACCATCACTCTATACCCCGACTAGATCCTGCTATGTTCTCACCTCCTGAGAAGAAAAATGGAACAAAAAGGAAAAGGGTAAGCTCAACTAGCCCAGTAAAGAATATTATGACTATGATAATATACAACAAATTATCATTAGTATTTAACAGAAAAAAATCGATAAAATATAATGATAAACAAGTTTTAGATCAACAACTCGCAATGTGAAACAACAATCCATTAGAAGAGTCAAGTAGAGAAAGAATTCTACTATCTTCTAAGATTTAAAAGTCCATCATCAATATTTTATCCTTGTAACAACAATCAATATTCATCATTAATCAAATATTCATCTTTGCACTACAGACCAAAGATATTCATTTGTATCACTAGTTGGTCATGTTCATCTCAACACCTGTTCATCTTTGCACTACGGGCCAAAGATATTCATCAGTTAATCATTTATCTTTGCACTACAGGCCAAAGATATTCAGTGATATCATCATTTAGGATTGAGGATGATGAAAAATATTTTAAAGAAAATGAATCCAGTGAGATAATAGAACAAATATTGTGGATTCAGATTACGCTTTATCCAAGTTCAATAATACTTCATAATAACTAATTTTGAAGCAGAATTCAAAAATAAAGATCAAAACATGGATACAATCAAAAATAGTAACCACAATAGACATCTTGGACAAAAAGAAGAAAATTTTATTTTTCTATGAATAAGGTCAGATACGTGAATAGTACCGTATACATGAATAGTAACCCCGATACAAAAAGTTCCAAATTTGATAAAAAGTTCATACCAACATTTCGGTATAATGATATTGAAGAAAATATCATTTTAAGAAGAATATAACACCCCTTACATTAAAATAACAAGATTTACGATTGAATTTGGATATAGTCTTGATGAAACTTTTGCACCAATAACAACTCTCAAAGTATCTAAATACTCACAAAAATACGCTCAATAATCTAGAGAAAAAGAAAACTTATTTTTGGTGTGATTTTCAATTCTAACCTAAGCGTCTATTTATAGGAAAAATGCTAGAACGCCATAGGAGACTAAAATAATAAAATAATATTATTTTAAACAAAATTTTTACGCATACCTTGAAACACAAATTCAAGCATGCCAAATCTGAAAATTTCCAGTAGCCCACATGCATTCAACACCAACCAAAGTGGGTCCCACCCAATAAATTAATAAAAATCATTTTATTTTCCAAAACTTCAGTAATTCATAATAAATAGCCCTTTTATCAGAAAAATTCGAAACTCGCGTGTTTTCATAGGAAATTTAATTCTCTACAACTTTGTAGAAGAAAGTTTTTCCAAATTCCAATCAGAAAATACCCAAAATCCACAAACAGATGATTTTTAATACTTCCAATCCGATAAAATATTGATAAAATACCTCAGCATTAATTCCTCCATTTTTATCCACATAAAATAAATATATCCATCATTTATATCCATATAAAATAAATATTTCCTTATCATATAAATCAGTAATTAATTATTCATAAATAATATTACAGAATCACAATTATGACAACCAGGCAGTTTCCACGAAAGAGGGGGCTTTCCAATAAGGATTTCTCCTTAATAATACAAGAATTAGGTGACCAAACTTCTCCTCGATGAACTTTATAGACATTGCCAATAATGCTATCTAATAATATTATTCCAAATAATATGAATTATTGATCCGATAATGGAGATGATGTGCGGTTGAAAATTATCGAAGCAACAATAATATAAAATATCAACGCACAATTATTGAATCAATAAAATAAAATATTGAATGTAAATTACCGTAATAATTATTGAGTAGTGCCTTCTTACGTAAGAATCAATAATTCAACAATACTATGCAATACCGTGTCTTCTTAACTTGCAACCACGCAGATTATTATTATTTTAACCACCGGGTATTCCAACAAAGTTAATTCAGAATAACTACGCCGTTATTCAATTTTGTCGCTTTCTTCATCCGTAATTATCCGTTATGGGGCCCATAAATGGTTTATACCGTGCATTTAAAATTTCCCGACGTAAAGAATATTCCACGACCAAACGAATATTCCCAAATAAATGAATATTTTATAACCACTTGCTTATTTTGAAAATTTTTGCACATTTCACCCATAACCAAAGTATTTATATCAAATTAATACCTTATTATTCACAATAATAATTAGAGAAAATTTGATTTTATTCATTAATAAGTTGGGGTCTTACAAACGTCGTTGTCGCATGTTGAGTTTCTTTTGAGTGAAGAAATATTTGAGGCTTTTATGATCCGTAAAGATCTCCACTTTCTCCCCATACAAGTAATGCCTCCAAATTTTAAATGCGAAGACAACAACTGCTAACTCTAGATCATGAGTAGGATAATTCCTCTCATATTCTTTGAGTTGTCGCGAGGCATAGGCTATGACTTTCCCATGTTGCATGAGAACACACCCCCAACCCTTTGCTCAAGCATCACAGAGATGACAAATCCTCCGAGCCGGATGGTATTGTCGTAACAGTGTCTTTGAAATGAGTCTTCTCTTGAGTTCTTGAAAACTCTTCTCACATTCTTCGCTCCAACCGAACTTTGTACCTTTTCGAGTCAGCTGAGTTAATGGAGTAGCGATTCGAGAAAATCCTTCCACGAATCTCCGATAATAACCAGTTAAACTGAGAAAGCTACATACTTCAGTCACTGATTTAGGTTGCTCCCAGCTTTGAATTTCTTCAATTTTTGCCCGGTTAACAGATATTCCATGACTTTATACTACGTGCCTAAGGAATGCTACTTCCTCAAGACAGAACTCGCATTTCTTTAACTTGGCATAAAGCTTGTATTCACGAAGCTTTTGGAGTGTCAGCCTCAAGTGTTGCTCATGATATTCACGACTATTGGAATAAATAAGGATGTCATCAATAAAGACGACCACAAAGTGATCCAAATATTCCTTAAATACTCGGTTTATCATATCCATGAAGACAGTAGGAGCATTAGTCAATCCAAAGGACATGACTAGGAATTCATAATGCCCGTACCGAGTTCTAAATGTCATCTTTGGAATGTCATCGGTTCTAATCTTCAATTGGTGATATCCGGAATGAAGATCAATCTTTGAAAATAATTTAGCTCCTTACAACAGGTCAAACAGGTCATCAATACGTGGCAATGGGTACCTATTTTTGATGGTGACATGATTCAACTCCCGATAATCAATACAAAGTCGCATACTCCCATCTTTCTTCTTCACGAATAGACAGAGCACCCCAAGGAGACGTACTAAAGGCAGATGAAACCAATGTCTAGCAATTCCTACTGATTGGGTCTTTAACTCCTGAAGTTCAATAGAGCCATTCGATATGGGGCTTTGAAATGAGTTTTGTCTGGGGTTCAAGGTCGATACAAAATTCAATTTCATGCTTTCTAGGGGTAGGCCGTAAGTTCTTCAGTGGAATACGTCGAAATTTATTAACAATAGAAATATCATTCAAAACGACGTATTTTGTTTAGATCCGTGACATGAGCTAAGAAAGCTTGACATCCGCTTTTTCAATAAACGAATAGCTTTATGGCTTGAAATGACATTGATTGATTTTAATGGTTTAGTTGTTTGAATTCGCATAATAGGTTGATTAAGAATATGAAAGCTAACAACCTTACGAAAATAATCAATTTTTGCATGATGAGTAGTTAACCAATCAATCCCTAGAATCACGTCAAATGCAAGTATTTTCAATGAAATAAGATCGACAGGTAATGCGAGGGTACCGATTTGAACCAAACAAGACTTATAAACAATGGATGTAATAAAGGTTTCTCCCAACAGAGTTTTCACGGATAAGTCAAAGTCTAATTTCTCCGAAGTCAAATTTAATCGTTGAGCGCAAAGAGGAGAAATAAAAATGAATGGATAGAACCCAGATCAAATAAAGTATAGACTTCGCCAGAGTTTATGATAAGCTTACCCGTGATGACCTCATTTGGGTTCCTTACTTTTTTTGGGAGGTCACAACGAACGCTCTCTCAGACTACTGGCTTTGACTTTTCTCGGGACTACTTTGGTGCATCCATCCTAAATTTAACTTGTCTTGATGAACGATAAAATTGGGCTAAGTGACCTTCTTCCACAATTATAACATGTTTTGACTGGCATCACGCAGCTTGACCGATGTGTCCCTCTCCTCCGTATTTGAAGTATATGATAGGTGGTCGTTTCTCCTTCCTTAACAACGAGTCTTTGTCTTGACGCCTTTCCATCATTGTTGAATCTCCTCTTCTTGAAATGTTCATTCTTATTATTTTGGCAATGATTACCACCGAGTGGTTACCGCCTCGCCTGTTGATTCCTCCACGCTTGTTGTCACCGCTTCATGATCGCTTCCGCCGGTATTATCATTTTGCACGGCCTCTCTTTTGTCATGACTCGTTATCGCTTCCACTAATCGAGCCCTATTTACAACATCTCGAATACAAACATAGTTTATGAAATAAGATGTTGACGTATCTCGCGCTTCAAAACTCTTTAAAACATCCGCCATTTTCTCTTCATTATCCACTGTGGGATGCAACCGACAACTCAAAGAAAACTTTGCTTCAGTCTTTGTGACACGGTTATATTATTCTGTTCCAACTTGATGAACTCCACCTCCTTCATGTGACGAATACTTTCGAGAAAGTACTTGTCGTTGAAAAGTTCTTGGAACTTCTCCCAAGACATTTTCAGTGCGGCAGGTTGAGTACGTTTTACCGATCCCCACCAGTAATCTGCCTCTCCTCGTAACATAAAAGCGGCAAAGGGAACCTTTTGCTCCTCGGAGCATCCCAAGACATCAAATATCTTGGTGATCTGCTTTATCCATGCTTCCGCCTTAAGTGGTTTTGGTTCTCCAATAAACTCCGGTGGTCCCAGCTCCTTGAACTGTTTAGCAGTGACCGTCCGAGAGTTTTCAGTGTTTTCACCTACATTTTGGACAGGAGCCGCTCTCGTCTGCGGTTGCATGAATTGCATAAAGCCTCTGAACAATCCATCATTCGTCATTTGGTCAGTGTTGTTGTTTGTATGAGGATTGTCGCCTTCCTGATGCACATTATCCTGATTATTGATATGTGGTGAATCAACGGTCGCCTGTGCTTCATTGCTATTCTCAACATTCTCGGATGTCATTTTCAGATACTGCCACAAAACAAAAGGTTAATTGACATGTAACATATTATCCCTATATTCTGACCGACCAATTAAATACCAAAAAAAAAACTTAGTAGTCATACTAGCGAAGGAATTCCCGCCTCTCCCTCCTACTTCTATTCTCACATCTTAACCAGTGATCATATCCCTAAGCTCTGATACCAACTGTGACGCCCCCAAAATTAGGTATACATCACCCATCTTGAGTCGCCAGATACATGGTACAGAATTCAAATACAACTTAATAATAAAATTGTCGTGTACAATACGACAAAACATAAACTATGAGTTTGAATACAAATATTGTCTACTAGAGAGTATACAAACTCAAAAAGAGTCATCATTACAATTATTATCACACTATTTCACGTAATAATGAGGACTACTAATGCACCATCTAGGACCATCACTCCGCTTCCCGACTAGTCCCAAATTCGTTCTCATTTTCTCAAGAGAACAAAAAGAAAGGGTGAGCTCAACTAGCCCAAGAAGAAATATTATGACTAAGATAATGCGTAATAATTTATCATTAGCCTTCAACAAAGGTTAAATTGATAAAATATAACAAACATCAAGTTTAATGCAATGAACAAAGCAATCCATTAGAAGTGTCAAGTAGAGAATAAAATCTACTATCTTCTATGGTTTAAAAGGTTTTTCATGACTTTTATCGGCGAGACTCTCGACAATAAATAATCCACATCATCCCCCGCACTACTACCAAGGATATTCATTAAGATCACAACCACAAATTATCCATGCACCACGCCCAAGGATATTCGTGTGTATTCATCAATCGTCATGATCATGCCAACAACTGTCCCATCAATGCACTACTACGAATGATGAGGACTTTTCCACATCATTTGTAACATTACGGTCCATGATTACAATCAATAATCCACGGTCATAATCATACCAAGTCCATCTATGCACTACAGTGCCACGTATGACTTTCAACATAATATAAACATGAGGATGATGACAATGATATAAGAATTCAATAAAACAAGTTCAAGAATTAATTTATCAAGGAACTAATAACGTCCAAATTGTCAACATGATCATCGCTTTGTAGAGTAAAATTCAAGAATGCTCAGAAGAATATTTCCATGAAAAGATTCTGGATGAAGCGTAAATATCAAGGATATTCCACTAATTTCATGGAGTATAGAAGTCAAAAACTTTAACCAACTAAGTATAATAACGAATGGAATAACAAAAGAAATCACCACGCATGCGGTGATCTTAGATGTATGCGAGTTATTCCAATGAATAATAAGTAATTTTAACCAGTCGGACAAAATTACACCGACGGGATGTTCTAATAGAATAATAAAGATTTTAACCAGTCCCACGTAAAACGCATTGATGTGATATTCCAAATGTAATAATAATAAAGATTTTAACCAAGTCCCACAGAAAAAGCATTGTGATGTGATATTCAAATGTAATAATAATAAAGACTTTAATATTAGAAGAATGTCACCAAGTATATGGTAGTCGCACAGATATCCGGTTATTCCAAAGAATAATAAAAAAATGGAATAATGTAAGTTCTCTTCATGAATACAAAAGAAATAATATCCTCTACCGTAAAAGAAACTGAATATAAGAGTAGGGAAGTAGCGAGAATACTTTTCTTATTTCTCTCTATAATTTCTCTCTCTGAGTTTCAAATTGAATTCGTAAGAAATAATGAAGGAATGAGCTTCTATTTATGAAAGAATGGACCGCATAAGAATTAACTAACTTAATGAGCAGTAGCGATTGATTTACTTTAATCTGACTATCCATATTTAAAGCAACATCTTTTAAATAAAATTTAATATATTATATATATATAACATGTGTTTTTTTAAAAAATATCACAGGATTCATTCCCTGAATCCAATATCAATTCAATCTCTCTCTCTCTATATATATATATATATTTATATAACAAAGTTAACAAAATTTAATATATATATATATAAAAGACTCAATAATACATTTTTCCGCCAGACAATCCAACTCCTTTTTTCTTTGATTTTCTGTGACCCCCCCCCCCCCACACCCCCACCATCACCATTTCAAAACACGTGACAAAATTATATATATATATATATATAATACGATATATATATATATATATATATATATATATATATATATATATAAATGAAACAACTTTTACCAACAATTTTGACAATAATCAATCAAATAACGTGAGATACTATACAAAGACTTATTGTAGCAATAATTGAACAAAACCGAGTGACTTCTCACGTAAGCATCAATAATCAAACCCGTGTCTTGCATCGCGTAACTACTACGCAGACATTACTATACTTTTAACCCGTGTTTCAACAGCTTAACTGTAAAACTTCCGCCGTTATTTTCATAAAGTATTTTTATCGTTTTCTCGATCCGACAATAATTTCGCTGTGGGGTCCACCAATGATTGTCTTGGTTGTCACGAATATTCCCTGCTAAAACGAATATTCCCCGACTAATCGAATATTATATAACAACTTGCGTACTTTGCAAAATTTATAAATATTACCCACAACTATGACATTATATCAAATTCATTCCATAATATTCAAAAATGATATTTATATAAAATTCACCTTTATTTATAAAAATTGGGGTCTTACATAATTAATTTTTTCTCAAATATTTTGTGACGCCCCCAAATAAGGTATACACAACTCATTCTGAGTTGTCAAATACATGGTACAGAAAATCAAATACAAACTTAATTTATACAATACGACAAAACGTAGCTGAGAGTTTTAATCTTTATTCATAAAAGTTGGGGTCTTACATACTTGATTAAAACTTTAATAGTATATTTATGGGAACTTTTATTTATAACTTATATTCAATAAATATATTACAATTTACATAGTTATAAAAAGTTTATTTTATTTCGTTATATTTATAGAGAGTGCGAGTTATAATGAATATGTGACAACTCACAACTAGTTAATCCAACTTGATCCAAAATTTTCTTTGGAATTACTTTAAATATTTGGACTTCTAATTTTTAAATAATTGGGCAAATGAAAGTGATAAATACTTCCTCCACTTGAAAATTCATAAAAGTGAATTAATTATTCAACCCCCTTCTAGATTAATTTTAAACCAATTCGAACTTAACACATTTTAAGAATAAAATTATATTGTTCATTGTTCCCGCCTCCCAACATTGCAAATAAGTTTTGAAAATAAAAGATTTACAATAAACTAATAACTATAGTTTTGTTCTTCTAGTATATAATTTTATTGGTAAATGATACAATTTAGATATTTTAACTTTATAATAGTAAAAATCTATTAACTATACTTAAATCGATTTATTTCGATTTATTAATATTAGAATAAAAGTGTTATTTCCTACTTTTTAAAAGTGAAATGATATATTTTAAAATAATTTTCAGATGACAAGAAAAAACTAATTATTATATAATGAATGCCACTTTAAAAAATTTATTTTGCTTATTATATAATAATTAATATATATATATATATATATATATATATATATATATATATATATGTTATTTGAATACGAATTTCGGATACGGATTTGAATTTGGATATTTGCTATCTGCCGAATATATTTACTGTCGTATGTTAAACGAATACAAATACGCCTATATATGTATTTGCATCCGTTTCGTTGCAGATACTTTTAAACTGAATACGAATATATCTATTTTTTTTAAATATAAATAATATCTGTTTTTTCTGAATATAAATACGGACGAATACGAATTTTTTGATTACCATATACCGAATTTTTTGAATACGAATTTTTTCTTTGTCCCGCCATAGATTGTGGACCTTGACTTATACTTTGTCTTGTAGGCTCTAGCTAGCTTTCCACCATCTATTTAATCTTAAAATTTAAAAACTGTGACATTTAAAATATATAAATTTAGAATATCAAAGTATCTCGTAATTGTAATTAGTCATAAATTTATATATATACTCTAAGCTCTGCCTAACGGCCCTAACCACAGCCGTACACATTTTCATTTTAAGGAAAGAAAATTGAATATTTATATTATTGTTTTCTCAGTCTTAAATTAGCCGTTCACTTTATTTTTTTCAATATTCTAAAATTTAATTACCTTAATTGTTGATTTATATTTCCGTTAATTTATTACACGTACAACTGGAAGATTGATAAACAAAGTGTTAAAAAAACGGAAGAAATGAAAGAAGGCCAAGCGTTTGACCTTGAATACCCCGTCGTCTCTCAAGAGTCGTCCTCTCCTCCACCATTCCCCATTCCCCATTCCCCATTCCCCATTCCTGTACAGTTTCAGTTCTAAAAAAAAAACCTTTGAATCTAAAACCCCCACAAATCTTACAAAACAACAGTAGATCAGTTCAACTTTTTTATATAACTAGGACTACAAGTCTGAGGCACCCATATTTCTCAATTAAACTCAAGTGGGCTCAGTTTTCTTGATCTGTGATCTGCAACAACAAATTCTTGCAGCTCTATCTTGGTCTGCCGCCGGATATCATGGCGGACATAGTAAAACAGATCTTAGCAAAGCCGATCCAATTAGCAGACCAAGTTATTAAAGCAGCAGACGAGGCCTCCTCCCCCTTCAAGCAAGACTGGGCCGAGCTCAAATCCAAAACCGAGAAACTTGCCGGACTTCTCCGCCAGGCTGCGCGGGCCAGCAACGATCTCTATGAGCGGCCCACACGCCGCATCATCGATGACACCGAGCAAGTTCTCCAAAAGGCCCTTGTTCTTGTCCAGAAATGCCGAGTCAACGGCCTTGTCAAGCGCGTATTCACTATTATCCCTGCTGCTGCATTCCGAAAGATGGCCTCACAGCTCGAAAACTCCATCGGCAACGTCTCCTGGCTCCTCCGTGTCTCCGCCTCCGCTGATAGCCGCGACAATGAGTGGCTGGGCCTCCCTCCAATCGCAGCAAACGAGCCCATTTTGTGTCTGATATGGGAACAGATCGCAATTTTATGTACTGGGTCTTTAGATGACCGATCTGATGCGTCAGCCTCACTTGTATCGCTTGCCCGAGACAACGATCGGTACGGTAAGCTGATTATTGAAGAATGTGGAGTTGGGCCGCTGTTGAAGCTGGTGAAGGAAGGGAAATTGGAGGGGCAAGAGAATGCTGCCAGGGCAATTGGGCTTCTTGGAAGAGACCCAGAAAGCGTCGAACACATGATTCATGCGGGTGTATGCTCAGTGTTTGCGAAAATCCTCAAAGAAGGTCCAATGAAGGTTCAGGCTGTAGTGGCCTGGGCTGTCTCGGAGCTGGTGGAACATTACCCCAAATGCCAAGATCTTTTTGCGCAGCACAATATAATCCGATTGCTCGTTGGCCATCTTGCTTTCGAGACAGTTCAAGAACATAGTAAGTATGCAATTACTAGTAATAAAGCTATTTCTATTCATGCTGTTGTTCTGGCTAGTAATAATTCGAATGGCACCAACAATGTTGTTGTTAAGCCAATTGATGATGATGAGAAGCAAATCCAAATTTCGCATCCGACAGGGAATAAACATCCCAATCAGTTGCACAATGTGGTCACTAATACCATGGCCATGAATGGCCACTCTAAGCCTAAGAGCAGCAATGGGGTGAATCAAACAAATCTTGCTTTGACCAATACCACTAACAATGTGAAACAAAATCATGAAAACCATCACCATCAGCAGAATCTTTTGCTCTCTGGGACTAGCATCAAAGGGAGGGAGATGGAGGACCCTGCTACCAAGGCCTATATGAAAAAAATGTCAGCAAGAGCGCTTTGGCTACTCGCCAAGGGAAACTCACCCATTTGTCGTAGCATCACTGAGTCAAGAGCTCTGTTGTGCTTTGCAGTGCTATTAGAGAAAGGACCCGAAGATGTTAAGTACAATTCTGCCATGGCATTAATGGAGATCACAGCAGTAGCGGAACAAGATTCTGAGTTGAGGAGAGCAGCGTTCAAGCCCAATGCACCAGCTTGCAAAGCAGTTATTGATCAATTGTTTGTGATAATTGAAAAGGCAGAATCAGATTTGCTTATCCCGTGTATCAAGGCTATTGGGAATTTGGCTAGGACTTTTAGAGCAACAGAGACGAGGATGATAAGCCCATTAGTACGGCTGCTTGATGAACGTGAAGCTGAGATTTCTAGGGAAGCCTCCATTGCCCTCACAAAGTTTGCCTGTTCTGATAACTATCTCCACCTAGACCACTGTAAGGCAATAATTACTGCTGGAGGGGCGAAACACTTAATCCAACTTGTGTATTTAGGAGAGCAAATTGTTCAAAGTTCGGCCGTGATTCTGTTATGCTACATTGCGCTGCACGTACCAGACAGCGAAGAACTTGCTCAAGCCGAGGTGCTCACGGTGCTTGAATGGGCATCAAAGCAACCATTCTTGACACAAGATGAAATGGTGGAGACAATTGTTACAAGAGGCCAAAGGTCGATTGGAGCTATACCAGTCCAGAGGTTCAAGGGGTTTCCATTGAACAAGTGAAGCTGGAAAATTGTTTGTTCCTCTATAAAAATTTCACCCCTTTATGTTTGTGTTTCTCATGGAGTGTACATAAGATTAGATGTCACCCAGACCCAGTAGTTTAGTAGAGGGATCCCCAAATTTTATTTTATTTTATTTTTACCATTTATCAGTGTGCCATTCTTTCTATTCCTTGTTAACATTAGCAAATTTTTAGGCTAAAATTGTGTTGGAAATTCAGATATATGGAATCTCATTTTCTTTCTTTCTTTCTAGTTTGATGACCTTGGAAAAAATGATGAATAGGATTTTCATTGTACTTGGGGTGCATTTGACATATGTTGTTGAATAGATGTAAATTATAAAGTTGAATGGTTGGGAAAGTGAGTCAGGTGGGAAAAGATTAGTAGTTTTGAATTCCACTACCAATCCATGTTGGTGGGAGAAAGTTTCAACCGACTCCAACAAGGAAATAATTTCACATTAAGCAAAACCAACCCTCGGGATACAGCTAAGAAAGCTGCATTAGTCGATAATCTTTTATAGATGGCTTTATCCTGCTCTGCTCTGGTGTGGTGGAATAGTTTATCAGCAATACGTGATATAGTAGTATTATTATATAAGTAAAATTTCTTCTTCTTTGCCCCAAGGGGAAGGGGGACTTCAATGAGAGAAGCAGTATGTATTGTTGAGTATATATAGATAGATATTAGATAGCCTTGCATTCTCTTCACTTGTTATTCCTAAAACTAAAACCAATGACAGTTGTGTGAAAAATAGTCATACGACAAAACACAACTAGTGGCCGATCCCACATTAATAATAATAATCTATGTCCTATATATATATATATATATATATATATATATATAAATAATACTAATAACAGGTATCTGATTATCTGTAATTGCTAGTAGATGAAACAATATTATTATAAATAAAATGAGGAATTGCTCATGCTACGCTTTTTTGGCAACACCCTCATTTTATGTTATGTTATGGAGAAGAAATATCAATTTCATGTAAAATATTTTTATATTTATGTGCATGCTCTCATCTCATCAACTATAAAGCCTTATTCACCACCTGCCATCATCGACCAGTTCCAACTTCTCATAATAATTGTCTATCATTTTTCGATTTAAAATTATTATATACTATACAATTATAATAATTATATCAAATAAATTTGAAATTTAATACCTCAAAAGGGAAAGGGAGTATTATGATTGTTAATTTACAACATAAATTAGAAATATAAGGAAGTACAACATTGAGACTCAGCGCAGGATGATGTGGAAAGTAGAATAGGACTGATTCATTCCTATTGAATGTAACAATGAATTGGCCCTGCCCTAGTGCC
This sequence comes from Panax quinquefolius, assembly GCA_020205615.1. Classification (NCBI taxonomy): domain Eukaryota; kingdom Viridiplantae; phylum Streptophyta; class Magnoliopsida; order Apiales; family Araliaceae; genus Panax; species Panax quinquefolius. The sequence goes on along the minus strand of CM035172.1, from coordinate 12,504,209 downwards.
CTGCTAACAATAAAGAACAAATTTACCCAGAATTAGTTAGAGGGATCTTCATGCGAAGTGAATAAAATTCAAGGACACGTGATCTAAGATTTGTCATTTTAGACAGATTTTCATATTCTTATATTGTTTTGGGTCGGCCCGATATTTAAGGCCCAAAATAATCAGTTTTAGAGAATGTTGGTATAATCATTTTTTATTATCGTAATAACTTATCGGCCCTCCTTGGATCACATTATGATAAGTCTCCTACGGATCCTATCGTTTAGGTCCATTTCCATTATTTGAGGCTTTAAATCATTAAATTGGCCCCATTATCAAATTGTCACTTAACCCAACTTTCATCAAGAATCATTATGCCAAATGACGGTTGACTATTGTATGCCATCACTTTCTTTGCATGGCATTAATGAGGATGAGACTTAGATGACCCATGATGACAAACAATTAGTAGCGTGTGTGAGAAAGTAGTCTCTTTACTTTCTATTTGAAATGACCCAAGTGGGGAAAAAGGTGTCGTGGAGGTGGTGGGTGTACGAGAACCCAAGAGAGTGGAGTATCGTACGGGCTAAGATCACATAAGAGGTAAATAACACATTGATATTATTATGATTCTATCTCTCTCGTGCATTAGATAATATTTTTCTCTCCATTGTTGACCTTTGTGATCGCTCAGATTGACTCTCACGCCGAGAATTTATCCCTCGACGTCGGCCGTCAAGCTTTTAGTGTTGACTTGTTGAATCGCGCGCAGATATTAGACGTCTTTCGTGATTGGGACGTGGAGAAAGATCTTGCGTTAACATCAAGCGCTAGAAGGAGGGTGAGTTTCTGTGTCCCGAGAATTTTTCAATCACGCATCGTGTTTTGTTTCTACGTCGATATTCATGGTGAAGAGTAGAACACCTACATTCGAAGCGGCACCGAGGGTCGCCAAAGAATCGACACCACGAAGTGTCTCACAAAGATCGTTTGGGGCCGTGAATAAGTGTTTATGGTAAAGACACAGCGTCAAACGATCCTCAAGATTTTCTATCGAAGAAGGCAATGGGCAAGGCTAAACGTAGGTTAGTCTTCCTAATCGATAAAGTGTTCGGCCACGATTTAAAAGCGGTAGTAGGCGCACTTCGCTGGAACTCGATACTGAGAGGACCAGAATGAAAAAAGCTTCACGAATCGACTAAGATGACGGATGAAAGCGGATAGAGCTATGGAAGTACTCGTGAAGCAACGACGGATATATAAATGAAGCGGATGGTCCGGATGACGAGTTGAGAGATGAAGAGCTCGGTTATAACCAAATCCAAGCAGCGAGGACACCAAGTGGAAAAAGAACCTGCTTCATTCAGGACGAGTCTCGAGACCAAAATCGAGAAAGAAGAAGATCCGAAGCCCTACTCCTCAAAGATCGAGGAGGTACATCACCCCGTCGATTTTAAGGAGCAAGGTCGAAGAGAACGAAGAGGTCGATCCAGAGATCGTACTCTGAAACCACAAAGAAGGCCCTTGTTGTTGCAGACATTCTCTCGCTTTAGTGCTCGGGTTCAAAGACGAAGCATATCTAGATATCGTACTCCCCGAGAGTCTCATCGAGGGTACACCACCGTGGGCACTCACATCGAAGAAGCCCTTCTAGAGTCAAGGCTCTATCAGTAAACCCGGCCTACTCGGAGGAGGAAGGAGTCACCGAAAAAGAAGCATCATCTCAACCGTAAGGTGTAGAGTATTTGGTCAAAGAATTAAAAGAACTTGAGCGAAGCTGTAGTAAGTACAAAAACGAAGGATAATTCGGAAAGAAGGCATCCCCTTTTCCGCGGATATTCTTAAAGAAAAAAGTCGACCCCACCAAGAAGTTGCCCCATATGAGAGTTATGATGGATCGGGGATCTCTACGACCACGATCGAGCGTTCGAATCGATCGATAGATTATTATGACTTTAATGATCTTTGCTAAGTGTCATACTTTTGTCACAACGCCGTAAAGGATGCCCAAGATGGGTGGGGACTTTGCCCTCGATTTCAATTTCATCTTGGGCGACATATGCGATAAATTTCATGCTCGCCGGAGCAACAAAAGAAGGGGAAAACCAACCGTTCGTTGGCTCAGTGTTCGACAGCTTTTAAATGAGTCTTTGGGCGATATGTGAAGAGATTCCGTGAAGCGATCGGCCAAGTGATGAGACTGAACGATCTACAAGCCGTTGGATCGCTTTCTAATGGGTTAGATCTGGTCAAATCGGAGAAGTTAGTGAAGAAGTTGATGTTTCATCACCCCAAGAGTCTCACCGAGGCCTTTGACAAAGTCAAGGTTATATCGTGGTGGAGGAAGCCATGGATGTTTCAAACGCCCCGCTTGGGGCCAAAACAAGGAGACAGACGGGATAAGACTGATAGAGACCGGAGAAAGAATGAGGTTAATAAAGACCGCTACACGGCGGGTCGAAAAAGTATAACAATTGGAGATAAAGGAGGACGTTCGTCCGCTTCCAAATTTCAAAGAGTGAATAGACGTGACACAAAGACTTAACACGACAGTATCATTATCTTGGATCAAATTAAGAATCAACCTATTTTTGAACCACCTCGAGATAACATTAAGTCCGAAAAAGGAAATTCTCGTAAGTATTGTGATTACCATCAAGCTTCGGGTCATCGTGATACAAACGATCGTGCTAGTTTGAAGGACTTTATTGAAAGAAAAGGTACAAGCGGGGCTTTGATTCAAGATGTGGTCGCGAAACTAATCAACAAAGCAGACGTAGGGCTGCTCCTCGTAGCTCAACCAGCTTCAAAGAAGTGTTGCCCACTCGGAATACACTGCAACGTTGTAGATGTCATCACCGGGGTACTTCGCAAATTCGTTGGAAAGAAGCACGAAGCTACTTGGATTCTTGGCCATGTCGCTTAAGCGGGTACCCTCCTCAAGACCGACAGACCTTATTCGAATACTCTGATAATCTCTTTTATCGATGAAGATTACCCTTCTAAGTCATCGAATCAAGACGAGGATCATTTGGTCGATCGCATGAAGTGGGTTCGGTGGATATGGCGGATGATGGTAGATAATGGGTCTTCAGTAGATATTCAGATGCCCACGCTTATCCGGGATGCACCTAGATGGGCGAAAAGATGGAGATAGGACAGAGGCTCCTTTATATGGTTTTAGTAATGACCCGGTCAAGTGGTGGGAACTATTGAATCGCCAAATCATCTTCGAACTACCCCAACAGTAGAAATTATTTGCAAATTTTATGTTGTGCATGTAGATTCGCTTTTATAATGCTATTTTGGGAAGGCTCGCTTTAATTGCTTTGCAAGTTGTGACCTCTATTCCTCATTTCAAAATCAAATTTCCTACTACCATGGGCCTGGGCGAGGTGAAGGGGGACTTGGATCCGGCCGAAGATGTTATAAAATGCCAGTGATCACTTGGAGTGGGAATATCGAGCGAAGCGGACCACGGCGATAGAGATTGAACCCTTCACGAGAGAGTAGTTCCAACCATTGGTCATGCCAAATGAAGAAACGGAGGAGATAGAGCTCGTCCCCGCAAGGAGAACAAGACGGTGAAAATAGGTTCAGTCTGCGCCAACCTCTCTGGACGAATCTCACGGAGCTTCGCAATGCTATGTTGATATTTTCGCATGGGAGCCTCGGGATATGCCAGAGTAAGCGTAGATATCGGCGAGCATCTATTGGAGGTAATTCAAAGAAGCCAATCCAAACGTAAGAGGAGGATTTTCGCGCACTGAACGTCGGTAAGATAATCGACGAAGAGATTGCAAAACCGTTGGCGGTGAATTCATTTTCGAGATTGACTACCCACAATGGATGGCGAATGTGGTGTTGGTGCGAAGCAAAATGGTAAATGGCGAAGTCCGCATCGACTACACCGATCTAAATAAGGCTTGTCCGAAGGATTTCTACCTCTACCCCACATCGACCAACTAATCGATGCCACTTGGGGTATACTTTATTAAGTTTCATGGACGATTTTCCGGATATCATCAAATTTCCATGTGCAAGGAGGATATACCAAGAAGACTCAGCGTCATTACGCATCGTTCGGTATATGCCTATAAGAAAATGACCTTCTACCATCAATGCCGAGAGCCACATATCGAGGATGATGAACCATGTTTTCAAATATCAATTTGGCGGAATATGGAAGTGTACGTGGATGACATGATTGTCAAGAGCATGTTGGTGCATAAACATCCGGATGATTTAGAAGAATGCTTTCGACAATTCACAACACAATTTGAGATTGAATCCCACTAAGTGCACCTTTGGTCTAGGGGCTGCAAATTTACGGGTTATCTTGTCGACCGAGAGAGGAATCGAAGCCAATCTCGAGAAGATTCAAACGATCCCGAACATGAAGACTCTCGACCATTTAAAGATGTTCAACGTCTGACCGGAAGGATTGCAACTTTAAGGAGGTTCATGTCCAAATCGTGGAAAGATGTCTCACCGTTCTTTGATACATTGAAAGGGCCAAGAATGCAAAGACGTTTCAATGGACTTGGAGTGTGAGGACGCCTTTCGAGCATCAAGTCCTACTTATCTTTGGCGCCTTTGTTGGTGAAGCCCGCCTCTTTGAACCCTTATATTTGTACTTAGCAGCCTAGTTCGTTGGCGATAGGAGGCGCAGTTTTGGTGCGTGAAGTTGGGGTAAGCGACAGACTCGGTTTATTATGTAAGCCATGTCCTTCGGGATGTCAAAAACAAGGTACCGAACATTGAAAAGTTTGCTTTTGCTTTAATAACCGCTAGTCGAAAGCTTAAGCAATACTTCGAGGTAGATTGGTAATAGTATATACTGATCGACCTTTAAAGAAGATTATGGGCAAACTTGAGGTATCGGGAGATTAAATGCATGGACGATGGAGTTGTCACAATTTTTCATTGAATATCATCCCCGAACCGCCATCAAAGGGCAAGCTTTGGTGATTTTGTTGTTGAATGCTCGCTTTCAAGTCGGCGAAGTTGTAGCAAAAGTCAAGGATCTGGACGAAGCGATTCAGCTTCTTCAACAGAAGCGAGTTCGTGGACGCCGTATGCAAATGGGTCTTCTACCACAGACGTCGATGGAGCGAGGATTATTCGACGAGTCCGGAGGGATTCAAGTCTGGCGAGCCATCGATTTCGATTCAAAAGCGACAAACAACGGTCGAGTGATGAGGCAGACTTGCGAGTGGTCACATTGAATCGTCAAAAAGTGCGAGAAGTATCACCTCAACGGTCCGATCCCACATCACCACCGTAAGAGCTATACTCGATCTTATCTCCTATACCATTCATTTGTCTGGGGGTTGATATCTCGGGTCCACTACTGAAGGCAAAAGGTCGAAGTCGACTTTGTTATAGTTGCCATCGACTATATGACCAAGTGGGTAAAGCAAAACCACTTAGGTTAATAACGAACAGAATGCTTGAAATTTTTGAAAGAATCAGTAGTATTTCGTTTCGGAATTCCTAAGGTGGTAATATCGGACAATGGACGTCAGTTTGTGGGATCGAAATTTGAAGCATTTTTGAAAGAATTGGGGATTCAGCACAGAAAGACTTCAGTGGCTCATCCACAGTCAAATGGAAAAGTTGAAGTGACCAACAGAACGCTGATGAATGGGATCAAGCGCAGATTAGACGAAGCCAAGGGCAGATGGCTAGAGGAGCTAGTTAGCGTGTTATGGGCTTATCGAACTACTCCGAGGACTACAACGGGGGATTCACCTTTTAGACTGGCCTATGGTACTGATGCCTTAGTCCCAGTTGAAATTGGATCTCCAAGTCTTGGTCGTCACCAATTCAGAGAGATCTACAATGAGGAAGGGCTTAAGGCCAACCTTGATTTGCTTGAGAAATAAGAGAAATGAATTTTAATCAGGTTGGCGATATCGTGAAGAGTGGCCAAGCATTATAATAAGGGGGTAAAGTTTCGAAGGTTCGAAGTAGGAGATTTTGTCCTCAGAGAAGCCGAAACATCTACACCTCAGAATCTGGGAAAGCTGATGCCAAACTGGGAAGGACCGTATGAAATCACTGAAGTGCCGAAGCCGGGAACTTATCGATTGAAAGCATTAGATGGGTCAGCAATTAAGAATACTTGGCACGCTGGCAGGCTTAGGAAGTACTTTCAGTAGAAATGATGTCAGTATACTGGAAGTCTGTAAATATTTATGTCATCATCAATAAAAGTTCCCTTTTTTCTCGAACAAATTTTGTGACGCCCCCAAAATTAGGTATACATCACCCATCTTGGGTAGTCAGATACATGGTACAGAATTTAAATACAACTTACTAATATAACTGCATGGTATATAATACGACATAAACTTTGAGTTTGAATACAAATATTGTCTACTAGATATTATACAAACTCAAAAGGAGTCCTCATTACAATTATTATCACACTATTTCACGAATAGTGAGGACTACTAATGCTATCCTCTGACCATTACTCTGCTCCCAGACTCGTCCCAAATATGTTCTCATTTCCTCAAGGAAACAGAGTGAAAGAAAGAGGCGAGCTCAACTAGCCCAAGAAGAAATATTATGACTAAGATAATGCGAGAATAAATTATCAATAGCCTTCAACAGTGTTAAGTCGATAAAATATAATAAACATCAAGTTTAATCATAATGAACAAGCAATCCATTAAAAGAGTCAAGTAGAAAATTAAATCTACTATCTTTTATGATTTAAAAGGTTTTCATCATCATTATAGTTGAGACTCGACTTTAATAAATAATCCACATCATCGAATCACCCCCGCACTACTACCAAGGATATTCTTTAAGATCACAACCACAATTATTCCCGCACTACGGGCCAAGAATAGTTGTGTATTCATCAATGGTCATGATCATGCCAACAATCGTCCCATTAATGCACTACTGACCATCGAGGACTTTTACCACATCATTTGTAACATTACGATTAAATGATTACAATCAAATAATCCTCAGTCATAATCATACCAAGTCCATCCATGCTCTACAGACCACGTATGACTTTAAAAAAATATAAACATGAGGATGATGACAATGATATAAGAATTCAATAAAACAAGTTCAAGAATTAAGTTATTCAGAACTAATAACTTCCAAACTGTCAACATGATACTACTTTGTAGAGTAAAATTCAAGAATGATCAGAAGACTATTTCCATGAAAAGATACTGGATGAAACGCAAATATCAAGGATATTCTACTAATTTCATGGAGCATAGAAGTCAAAGTTTTAACCAATGGGTATAATAAAGAATGGAATAACAAAAGAAATCACCATGCATGCGGTGCTTGCAGATAGACGAGTTATTCAACAGAATAATAATAACGGAACGGTCGTGAAATTCACACCGGCTGTGATGTTCCAACCGAATAATAAAGATGGAACCGGATCCTGCAAAACACACGAGATAGAATATTCCAACAGAAATGATAAAGAGGCGGAACCAGTCCTGTAAAACACACATGCATGTGATGTTCCAACGAGATAATAAAAAGATTTTAACCGGTCCGTGTAAAACACGTGCATGTGATGTTCCAACAGAGAATAATAATAAAGAGCGGAACCAGTCCGGTGTAAAACACACGAATGTGATGTTCCAATGTAATAATAGAAGAATATCACCAAGTATAGGTAAACCACGATACAAAAGTTATTCCAATGAATAATAAGCAATTGAATAACAACAGTTCTCTTCGTGAATAAGAAAGAATAACACCCTTACTTTTTAGTAGGAGATTGAATAGTGCGATAGTGTTGTAACAAAATACTCTTCTTCTTTCTCTCTTATTCTCTATACTTTCTCTCTATATAGCTTGAATGAATTCGTGAAAAATAATGAAGCACTAGGCCTCTATTTATAGAAGATTTCTAGCTTTTTGACCGCCATGTGAAAAGCCAAGTGGCTCAGCGACCGTGATGTGAAAAAGAAAAGTGGTTTGACGCACCGTAATGTGAAACGACAAGTGGTTCGGCGCTTTAATGTGAAACGACAAGTGGTTCGACGTCTGGTAAAGGTAATTACTATTGATGAAGGTAATTACTATTCACAAAGGTAATTACTATTGACGAAGGTAATTACTATCGACGAAGAGACTCTTAGATGATGACATATGGGCCCCCATAAAATAATCAAACTTACCACAAATGTCTCATAATGCACTCTTTATATACATCAAGGATTGAATAAATATTACCACAAATCATTTTATTTTTAATCAACACATATTTACTCTTTCAACAATTATTAATTATTTATAACTTGTCGTCTCAATTAATAATATAACATATTATACGTATGATGATCTTGTGACAATAATTGAATCAATAATATAAGAGATATGATGCGTGAATTACCATGTAGAATAATTGAGTATAAATGTAAGTGACTTTTACGTAAGATCAATAATCAATCCGCGTGTATACTACGCAACCACGCCATTCATCGTACTTTTTACCAACGGGTAGTTCAACAGGCTTTTAACGGTAACACCTCTGCCGTTATTTTTATAGAAAGATAATTTTGTCATTTTCTAACTACTGATAATACTTCCGTTGTGGGGTCCACTTAATGATTGAGTAGTCGTCATGCGAATATTCCCCGACAAAAGAATATTCCCACCAAACGAATATTTTATAACAACTTGCTTACTTTGCAAAATTTATAAATATTACCCGAACTATAACATTATATCAAATTTATTCCATAATATTCAAAAATAATATTTATAGAAAATTCATCTTTATTTATAAAAGTTGGGGTCTTACAACCTCCCTTCTTATGAAATTTCGCCCTCGAAATTAGGGTGCGATACTGGTATGTCGAAGAGGTAAGGATACCTTGATTTCATTTCGATTCTAACTCCCAAGTCATTTCCTCAATATCGTGGTTTCTCCACAAAACTTTGACTTGAGGTATAACCTTGGAGGCGTAGAATATGTTCCTTCTTATCCAAAATTTGAACAGAAACCTCTTCATACGTCAAATCTTCCGCTATTTCGTCCTGCCTCTAACTCAATAATATGGTTCGGGTCTTTCACATATTTACGTAACATGGATATGTGAAAAACGTTATGAACACGAGACATATTTGGCAGTAGAAATGAGTCTATAGGCCACGGTTCCTACTCGATCGAGGATTAAAATGGACCGATGAATCGAGGATTAAGTTTTCCTCTCTTTCCAAATCTTGTAACTCCTTTCCATGGAGCAACTCTTAACAACACACATGATCTCCTATATCGAATTCCACGTCCTTTCGATGAAGATCAAGATAACTCTTTTATGTCGATTTTGTGAGGTTTTTTTATACGTTGTCGGATCGTTTGAATCTTTTTCCGTAGTCATACGTACCAACTCCGGTCCCAACAACGTTGCTTCACCCACCTCATCCCAAAGATATCTTGAGAATCGACACTTTCTTCCAAACAACGCTTGAATGGAGCCATGCCAATACTTGCTTGATAACTGCTGTTGTTGTAGGAAAACTCCACCAATGGTAAGAACTTGTCCCAACTCCCTTGAAATCAAGGACACGAGTCTTAATAGATCTTCAAGAGTTTAAATAGTCCTCTCCGATTGTCCGTCCGTTTGAGGATGATATCTGCCGAAACTAAATCGTAAGTCTGTGCCATAGCTTTTTGCAAACTAACCCAAAATCGTGAAGTAAATCTTGGGTCTCGATCGTAAACTATGGATACTTAGGCATACCATGCGCCTTACAATCTCGTTTATGTACATCTGAGCAAGACGTTCAAGTTTATAAGTTTCTCGATATCGGTGAAATGAGCGGACTTGGTCAATCTATCAACAATGACCCAAATCGCATCAATGCCTTGAGAAACCTTAGGAAGACCGTGAATTGAAATCTATGGTAATGTGCTCCCACTTCCATTTTGGAATTTCAAGTGGTTGCAAATGGACCTTTTGGTACTTGATGCTCCGCTTTAACTCGTTGACAAGTTAGACACCTTGAGATAAACAAATGTTATCTCTCTCTTCATATTGCTCCACCAAAATGTATTACTGAATATCATGATACATTTGGTACTCCTGTGATGGATTGCAAATAGTGTGTTATGCGCCTCCATCATGATATTATACTTTAAATCGTGGTCGTTAGAACACAAAGTCCGGAGTTGACTCAAGTATTCCTTCTTCATCGATTCTTGCTTCCTAAGATAAAGACCTTCTCGACTTTCTTCCTCATACGCATCGCCTCCGTGTCCGTAGCTTGACAAGCGACTTTAACTTTATCGATTAAAGTCGGGCTTCTACTCAGATACTCACGCGACGCCCCAAAATAGGTATACATCAATTATTACGAGTTGTCAATACATGGTACAAAACAACTACCACTTTATCATTACAACAATAAAAACTGTGAGTTTGAATACAAATATTATCTTCTGCAGACAATATCTATACTCAAATAAATCCTCATCACATTTATTGATACATTATTTTACAAAATGGTGAGGACTACTAAACAATCCTTTCTAAAACCTTCATTCCATACCCCAGACTAAATTTCGCTTATATTCTCGCCTCCCGAGAAGAAAAATGGAACAAAAAGGAAAGGGTGAGCTCAACTAGCCCAAGAAAGAATATTATGACTAAGATAATATACAACAAATTACCGTTAGTCTTCAACAGGAAAAATCTAATAGAATACAATAGACAACAAATTTTAAATCAATATTCGCAGCGGAAATAATAATTCATTAGAAGAGTTAAGTAGAGAATGCAAACTACTATCTTCTATGTATGAATTTAAAAGTTCATCGCTCATCTTTTATCCCCAGTAACATCAATCAATATACATCTGAATCAAATATTCATCTTTGCACTACAGTGCCAAAGATATTCATCATTAATCATGTTCATCTAAACACTGCTCATCTTTGCACTACTACCAAAGATATTCTTCAGAAATCATTTATCTTTTTACTACAGGGCCAAAGATATTCAATAATATCATCATTAAAGACCGAGGATGATGAAAAATATTTTTAAAGAAACGAATCCAATGAAACAAAATGACAAGGATTAAGGATTAAGGATTCAGTACTTTGTTTTATCCATGTTCAAAAATACCTCAAAAATAATCATAGTGGTGTAAAATTCAAGAATGATCAAAACATGGATACAATCAAAGCTAGTATCCGAGAATAGATATTTTGCACAAAAGAAGAAATTTTATTTTTCTATGAATAGTGTCAGTATACTTGAATAGTCTTGATATCGTGAATAAGAATCTCGACACCACCAAAAGATAGAAATTTCCCAAAAACATCTTCACGCTTACGTATAATAGTACTCGTGAATAAGAACTTCGTGAATAAGAACTCATGAATAAGAACCCCAGCATGAAAAAAAAAGTTCCAAATTTGATAAAAAGTTCCAACCAATATTTCAAAGATAATGATATTGAAGAAATAATATCATTTGAGAAGAAAATAACATCCCTTACCTCGAAAGATTAAGATTTTAAATTGGAATACTGGGTATAGTCTTTGAAGGAACTTGCACCGCCTAACAATACTCAAAGTATACTCACAAGAATACGCTCAATATATCGAGAGAAATAGAGAGAAACTTCAGTTTACATTTGTGATTTTCAATTCTAACCCAAGCACCCTATTTATAGGAAAACGCTTAGAACACCAAGCGTAAAAATTGAATATAATATTAATATATTTTTCACATTTTCTTTAGCCCACCTTAGACAACTGATCTCAGCCCATTTGAATCACATGTGAGGCCAACTTAGTTGCAAAAAACGTTTTTCTCAAAATAATTAACTAAAACTCCCAAAAATTAATTATTTCGGAACTTCGGAACTTCAATAATTCATAATAAATAGCCCTTTTATCAGAAAATTCAAATCTCGCGAGTTTTTATAGGAAATTCAATTCTCTACAACTTTGCAGAAGAAAGTTTTTTCAAATTCCAAACAAAAATTGACCGAAATCCACAAACGGGCGATTTTACAGGCTATAATCAAATTTCGGTCAATAATTGTGTCCACCAACACACAAAACATGTGTTAAACATTTAATGCCACAAAAATACTCTTCCTCCTCATATACTCATATATCCCACATTCATTGTAAAAATATCATCGTTAATATATTATTAAAATAATATATTTAAATGAATTATTTTATCAGAAAAAGATAAAATATTAATTTTCAACAATTGTCACATTAAAAATTTTCTCCATCTATATCCTCATAAAATCAATATTTTCCTCATCATATAAATCAATAATTAATTATTCATAAATAATATTACAGAATCACATTATTGACAACCAGGCAGTTCCCAGGATAGAGGGGGCTTTCCAATAAGGATCTCTCCTTACTACCGCAATTGATTAGATGACCAAACCTCTCCTTATGTAAACTTTCTAGACATTGTCAATAATGTTATCTAATAATATTATTCAGATAATATGAATTATTGCTCCGATAATGGAAAATACGGTGTAATGACAATTATTGAAACAACAGCAATATAAAATGTCAACGTAGCAATTATTGAATCAATAAAATAAAATACTGAACAGTAATTACTGTAACCATTATTGAGTAGTGCCTTCAATAATTGGTGCAATACCGTGTATCTTCTTGTGCAACAACGCGACATCGTGTGTTTTAACCAATTTAGTATTCCAACGATTGTTAATTGTAATAACTACGCCAATTATTTTTAAACAACTTATATTTGTCGCTTTCTTCATCCAATCGCTTTTCCGTTATGGGGCCCACACATTACGGTTATTTGTCGCATTTAATATTCCCCGACGCGATAATAATATTCCACGACCAAATGAATATTCCCCGACAACAATGAATATTTTATAACCACTTGCTTATTTTGAAATATTTATGCGTATTTTACCCCTAACTATCCACATTAATCAAATCAACCCTTACTATTTCAAAATAATCAATAGAGAAAATTAAATTTCATTAATAATAAGTTGGGGTCTTACACACTCGCTATCATCACACGCGTCCCCAGAGTCTTTAACTCTATCTCCATCCTTCGCTGCAAGTCACACAAAATGGGCCTCTTTCAAGGCCGACAATATCGCACTCAGATGCTTGCATATGATCTTCTACTCAACGCTACGACTACTACGTTCAAACTTTTTCGGGATGGTATTGGATGGTATGATCATAATCTTTCAGCAGTTCAAGCCAACGTCGTTGTGGCGTGTTGAGTTCCTTTTGAGTGAAGAAATATTTGAGGCTTTTATGATCCGTAAAGATCTCCACTTTCTCCCCATACAAGTAATGCCTCCAAATTTTAAGTGCAAAGACAACAATTTGCCAACTCTAGATCATGAGTAGGATAATTCCTCTCATATTCTTTGAGTTGTCGCGAGGCATAAAGCTATAACTTTCCATGTTGCATGAGAACACATCCCAACCCTTTGCTCGAAGCATCAACATGTAGATGACAAATCCTTCGAGCCGGATGGTATTGTCGAACATGTCTTTGAAATAAGTCTCTCTTGAGTTCTTGAAAACTCCTCTCACATTCTTCGCTCCAACCGAACTTTGTATCTTTCCGAGTCACCGAGTCGATAATGGAGTAGCGATTCGAGAAAATCCTTCCACGAATCTCCGATAATAACCAAATAAACCGAGAAAGCTACGTCTTTTGTCATCGATTTAGGTTGTTCCCGACTTTGAATAGCTTCAATCTTTCTTTGGGTCAACAGATATTCCATGACTTGATACCACGTGCCCAAGAATGCTACTTCTTCAAGCCGAACTCACATTTCTTCAACTTGGCATAAAAAGCTTATATTCACGAAGCTTTTGGAGTGTCGACCTCAAGTGTTGCTTTCATGATCTTCACGGCTTTTGGAATAAATAAGGATGTCATCAATAAAGACGACCACAAAGTGATCTAAATATTCCTTGAATACTCGGTTCATCATATCCATGAAGGCGGCGGAGAGATTAGTCAATCCAAAGGACATGACTAGAATTCATAATGCCCGCATCTGAGGATTACGAAAGACGTCTTTTTGGAATGTCGGCGGTTCTAATCTTCAATTGGTGATATCCGGAACGAAGATCAATCTTTGAAAAGAATTTGGCTCCTTGCAACCGGGTCAAACAGTCATCAATACGTGGCAATGGATACCTATTTTTGATGGTGACATGATTCAACTCCCGATAATCAATACAAAAAGTCGCATACTCCCATCTTTCTTCTTCACGAATAATAGGAGCACCCCAGGAGAAGTACTAGGGCGAAATAAAGCCAATGTCTAACAATTCCTGCAGTCGGGTCTTTAACTCCTCAAGTTCAATAGAGCCATTCGATATGGGGCTTTGGAAATAGGTTTTGTCTTAGGGTTCAAGGTCGATACAAAATTCAATTTCACCCTCCGGGGTAGGCCAGGGGAAGTTCTTCTGGAATACGTCGGAAATTTATTAATAATAGAAATATCGTTCAAAACCGGCGTATTTTTGTTTAAATCAGTGACATGAGCTAAGAAAGCTTGACATCCTTTTTTCAATAAACGAATAGCTTTATGGCTTGAGATGGCCGTGATTGATTTTAATGGTTTGGTCGTTTGAATTAGCATAATAGGTTGATTAGGAATATGAAAGCTAACAACCTTACAAAAACAATCAATTTTTGCATGATAAGTAGTTAACCAATCAATCCCTAGAATCACGTCCAAATGCAAGTATTTTTAATGAAATAAGATCGACAGTAATGTGAGGGTATCGATTTGAACCAAACAAGACTTTTAAACAGATTGGATGTAATGAAGGTTTCTCCCAACGGAGTTTCCACGAGATAAGTCAAAGTCTAATTTCTCCTGAGTCAAATTTAATCGATGAGTTGCAAGTAGGAGAAATAAAAGAATGGGTAGAACCGGTATCAAATAAAGTATAGACTTCATTAGAGTTTATGATAAGCTTACCCGTGATGACCTCATTCGGGTTCTTGCTTCTCGGGAGGTCACAACAAACGCCTCCCTTGCACTACCGGTTTGACTTTTACTCGGGCTGACGCTTTGGTGCCTCCATCCTAGTTGAATTTATCTTGATGGCGACAAAATCGAGCTAAGTGACCTTCTCTTCCACAATTATAACATCTTTTGACGACACGGCATGCAGTTCGGATGATGTGTCCCTCTTCTCCGCATTTGAAGCATATGATAGGTGGTCTTTCTCCTTCCTTAACAAAGGGTGTCTTTGGTCGACGCCTTTCCATCATTGTTGAATCTCCGCTTGAAATGTCCATTCTTATTGTTTTGTACGATTACCACCGGTGGTTACCGATCCGCCCGTTGATTCCTCCACGCTTATTGTCACCGCTTGATGACTACTCTCATTGGTATTATAATTTTGCCACCGATCTCTTTTTAGTTCGTTGACTCGTTATCGCGCTCCACTAATCGAGCCCTATTTACAACATCCGAATACAAACACGGTTTATGAAAATAAGATGTTGACGTATCTCCGACTTCAAACCTCTTAAAACGTTCGTGCCATTCTCTCTTCATTATCCACTGTTGGGGACGAAACCGTGATAACTCGCAAATTTTGCCTCGTATTGCGACACGGTTATATTGTTTTGTTCCAACTTGATAAACTCCACCTCCTTCATGGGTGAATACTTTCAAGAAAGTATTTGTCGTTGAAACGCCTCCCTGGAACTTCTCCCAAGATATCTTCATCAAAGAGGTTGAGTACGTTTCTGGATTCCCACCAAGAATCTGCCTCTCCACGCAACATAAAAAGGCGTAAAAAGGGAACCTTTTGCTCCTCGAGCATCCCAAGACATCAAATATCTTGGTAATCTGCTTTATCCATGCTTCCGCCAAGTGGTTTTAGCTTCTCCTTAAACTCCCGGTGGTCCCACTCCTTGAATTGTTTAGCGGTGATGGCCCGAGAGTTTTCTTCGTGTTTCCACCCACGTTTTGGGCGAGAGTCGCTCTCTTTCTTTGTTGCATAAATTGCATAAAGCCTCCGAACATTTGATCATTCATCATTTGGTCGGTGTTATTGTTTGCATGAGGATTGTTGCCTTCACGATGCACATTATCCTCGATTATTGATATGTGGTGAATCAACGATCGCATGTGCTCCATTCTTATTCTCAACATTCTCGGATGTCATTTTCGAGATCTCGCCACAAAACAAAAGATTAATTGACATGTAACAATTATCTTTATATTCTCGATGACCAATAAAATAAGACATAAACTTGGGTAGGTCATACTAACGAAGGTATTCCCCGCCTCTCCCTCCTAGTACTATTCTCACATCTTAGCCGTGGATCATATCCCTAAGCTTTGATACCAACTCGTGACGCCCCAAAATTAGGTATACATCACCCATCTTGGGTAGTCGGATACATGGTACGTAATTTAAATACAACTTACTAATATAACTGCTGTGGTATGCAATCGATTTAAACTTAAACTTTGAGTTTGAATACAAATATTGTCTACTAGATATTATACAAACTCAAAAGGAGTCCTCATTACAATTATTATCACACTATTTCACGTAATAGTGAGGACTACTAATGCTATCCTCCTCGGACCATTACTCCGCTCCCAGACTCGTCCCAAATTTATGTTCTCATTTCACGAAGGAAAAGTGAAGAAAGAAAGGGTGAGCTCAACTAGCCCGAAGAAGAAATATTACGACTAAGATAATGCGTAATAAATTATCAATAGCCTTCAACAAGTGTTAAGGTGATAAAATATAATAAACATCAAGTTTAACTACAATGAACAAGCAATCCATTAAAAGAGTCAAGTAGAAAATAAAATCTACTATCTTTTATGATTTAAAGGTTTTCATCATTTATTATAGCCGAGACTCACTTTAATAAATAATCCACATCATCGAATCACCCCTCACTACTTTTCTGCCAAGGATATTCTTTAAGTATCACGACCACAATTATTCTCTTACTACGGGCCGAGAATAGTTGTGTATTCATTAATGGTCATGATCATGCCAACAATCGTCATCAATGCACTACTACCACGAGAGACTTTTACCACATCATTTGTAACATTACTACGGTCATGATTACCGAATAATCCACAGGTCATAATCATACCAAGTCCATCCATGCTTCTACAGGCCACGATGATGACTTTAAAAAATATAAAACATGAGGATGATGACAATGATATAAGAATTCAATAAAACAAGTTCAAGAATTAAGTTATTCAGAACTAATAACATCCAAATCGACATGATGATACTACTTTGTAGAGTAAAATTCAAGAATGATCGTAAGAATATTTCCATGAAAAGATCTCGGATGAAACGCAAAATATCAAGGATATTCAACTAATTTCATGGAGCATAGAAGTCAAAGTTTTAACCAACCGGGTATAATAAAGAATGGAATAACAAAAGAAATCACCACGCATGCGGTGCTTGCGATGAGACGAGTTATTCCAACGTAATAATAATAACGGAACCAGTCGGTGAAATTCACAATCGGCGGGATGTTCCAACAGAATAATAAAGATGGAACCGGATCCTGTGTAAAACACACGATAGGATATTCCAACGTAATGATAAAGATTTTAACCAGTCCTGTGTAAAACACATGAGCGTGATGTTCCAATGAGAATAATAAAGATTTTAACCAGTCCCAAGTAAAACACACGATGTGATGTTCCAATGTAATAATAATAAAGACGGAACCAAGTCCGGTGTAAAACACATGCAGGATGTTCCAATGAATAATAGAAGAATGTCACCAAGTATAGGGTAAACCACGTATACACGAGGTTATTCCAATGAAATAATAAGCAATTGAATAACAACAGCTCTCTTACGTGAATAAGAAAGAATAACACCCTTACTTTTAGTAGGAGATTGAATAGTCAAGATAGTGTTGTAACAAAATACTCTTCTTCTTTCTCTCTTATTCTCTATACTTTCTCTCTATAAGCTTGAATGAATTCGTGAAAATAATGAAGCACTAGGCCTCTATTTATAGAAGATTTCTAGCTTAACACCGCCACGTGAAAAGGCAAGTGGGCGACGAATTTGGTGATGTGAAAAGAAAAGTGGTTTGACGCTTTGTAATGTGAAACGACAAGTGGTTCGACGCTTTGTAATGTGAAACGACAAGTGGTTCGACGTCTGGTAAAGGTAATTACTATCGACGAAGGTAATTACTATTCACAAAGGTAATTACTATCGACGAAGGTAATTACTATCGACGAAGAGACTCTTAGATGATGACATATACGGGCCCCATAAAATAATCAAACTTACCACAAATGTCTCATAATGTACTCTTTATATACATCAAGGATTGAATAAATATTACCACAAATCATTTTATTTTAATCAACACATATTTACTCTTTCAACAATTATTAATTATTTATAACTTGTCGCCTCAATTAATAATATAACATATTATATGAGATGATCTTTGTGACAATAATTGAATCAATAATATAAGAGATATGATCGTGAATTCATTGTGAGCAATAATTGAGTATAAATAAGTGACTTCTTACGTAAGCATCAATAATCAATACTTGCAGTGCTTCTACGCAACCACGCCAGACATCGTACTTTTACCACCGGGTAGTTCAACAGTTTTAACGGTAACACCTCTGCGCCGTTATTTTTATAGAAAGATAATTTTGTCGTTTTCTAACTACGACAATACTTCCGCCAATAAGGGTCCACTAATGATTGAGCC
This sequence comes from Panax quinquefolius, assembly GCA_020205615.1. Classification (NCBI taxonomy): domain Eukaryota; kingdom Viridiplantae; phylum Streptophyta; class Magnoliopsida; order Apiales; family Araliaceae; genus Panax; species Panax quinquefolius. The sequence continues at coordinate 12,485,463 of CM035172.1, read as the reverse complement.
GTCGTCATTTAATATTCCCCGACACAAAAGAATATTCCCAGAGCCAAACGAATATTTTATAACAACTTGCTTACTTTGCAAAATTTATAAATATTACCTTAACTATAACATTATATCAAATTTATTCCATAATATTCAAAAATAATATTTATAGAAAATTCATCTTTATTTATAAAAGTAGGGTCTTACAAATTTTGTCTTCATTCTTTGATCGATTCAACGAAGTTAGGAGGTTCGGTGGACTCACGGCCATTCGATGGCGACCTTTTTCGTTGCAGTGGTCCTTATGAGTTTGTCGGGCCCCTTCGTGGTAGGAAACGTCATTGGTGTTAGGAGGTTCGGTGTACTCACCGGCCATTCGATGGCAACCTTTTCTTTTGCAGTGGTCCTTATGAGTTTGTCGGGCCCTTCGTGGTGGTAAACGCCCTTGAGTGTTAGGAGGTTCGGGTGGACTCACCGGGCCATTCGATGGCGACCTTTTCTAAGGTGGTCCTTATGAGTTTGTCGTGCCCTTCGTGGTAGGCAAAACGTCATTGGTGTTAAGAGGTTCGGTGGACTCACTGGCCATTCGATGGCGGCCTCTTCTAGGGTGTGGTCACTTAGACCTTGTCGGGCCCTTCGTGGTAGGCAAGTGTCATCTTTAAGACGTTGTCAGGCCCTACGTGGTAGGTAATTGTCGACACTTAGACCTTGTCAGGCCCTTCGTGGTAGGCAAGTGTCATCTTTAAGACGTTGTCAGACCCTACGTGGTAGGCAATTGTCGACACTTAGACCTTGTTAGGCCCTTCGTGGTAGGCAAGTGTCATCTTTAAGACGTTGTCAGACTCTACGTGGTAGGCAATTGTCGACACTTAGACCTTGTCAGGCCCCTCGGGGTAGGCAAGTGTCATCCTTTAGACTTTGTCAGGCCATTCGTGGTAGGCAAATGTCATCTTTTGGTTTTGTTAGGCCTTTCGGGGTAAACAAATTCCTGATGAAGCAGATCTGTCTCACACTTCGGTAACTAATAAGTATCCATTTACTTTATTACCTAAATTTTTTCTAAGTGTTGAGTTCGGGAAGCTTCATTCTTAAACTTCATCTTATCTGTTATATGACATGTTTAGTTATTACTTAACAGTTCGGATTCAGCCCATGAAGGAGTTTGTGCATCTTTTCACTTAAATAAATATTGGAGTATTGGCAGAAAATAAATATACCAAAGTCATAAGGAATGAAGCCATTTTCATTAATATTTAATCTAATTACACTATTGGATAATTCTTACAAATACTATAAATTAAAGACAGAAAAAACAAAAACAGGAACATCAGCTTTAGGCGCCATCTTCGTCGTCCGAATAATCGAGTAAGGATGGGTCCAAGTTGGTCGCAGACGACTTCTCCTCGCTACCACTTCTAAGAAAGCTCAGAACTCTCGTAATATATTTTCATTATTTCCCGTTGATTTCGTCCAGGAGTTCCAAGTGACTTCTTCACATATTTGTTTGCGAAGGTCGTCGGTTAAAAAGGAGGCCCAAGGTCCCGAAGAGCCTTGAGTTCTCGATTTCTTCTTCGAGTTTAAGCCGCTTTATTCATGTGGACGAGTCTCTCGCGCCTCCCAAATTTTATGGATGGTCTTGGTCGGGATCTTAGCATCGACTTTTAATTCCTCGATCTTCTCCATCCTTATCTCGCTCCTCCGAACCAAGTCAACATTCATTTTGACGATCTCCTCGTCTTGTGCTTTGGTTGACTTTAGTTCTTCCTTGAGGCCTTCACATCTCCCTCGGCTTGTCTTAACTCTTTTGAAGACCTTCATTTGTATGAAGAAGGCATTCACGTTGAGTCTTCTCCTTGCTGAGCGTAGACTTCAAAGACGCATTCTCCTTCCTCAAAGTCTCTTCTTGATTCGGCTTGAGAAACCTTGGGCGAAGACGTCCAGACACCGTGAGCATTGGCCTATGTGTTTCCAATATTATTTGATCGGTTTTCGATATATAAGTATGAAGATAAATTCGAAATAAAGAAGATACTTGTTTACCTTTCGCCAAATAGCTTTCATACCTTGTTTGAGTAGATCTCCATTCGAATCTGTTCCCGAACCGATGATCGCTTGCTTTCACGAACAAAGGTGTTGAGCAGTTGAAAGGGAAAATAGGCATTGAGTCGGGGCCCACATTGTTGGGAGGCCATGGCCCCGATCGACTTCCGGTAGTTGGTTGTCTTGGAGGAGAAAGCGGAGGTTCATCGCGAATTGGTGGGGGTCTGCGTGTATGGTTTTGGAGAGGGGATCGGGCAGAGTACAATCTTCGAGTTTATGGAAGGTGCGAGAAGATGAACCAGTGGTGGTCATGTCGATAGGTGTTTTCTTTTGGGATGGAGTGAGGACGGAATCTTATTGGTTCATCGTCGGCACATGGATTTCGTGGATGTGGTCGAGGAGCGATAGAAGAGGTGGGAACTCGGAGCTATTCGGCAGTCAGGGGGGTTATCTTGGTTCTTATTTTCTTTACACGAAGGACCTTAGCCCGATCGTGCAGAGGAATATCAAGTAGGCTCCTCCTCACCGGGGTAGGTTCAGAGGTTGGAGGATTGGGGTCGGTTGAGAAGGTTGTTTGGGGGGTTGCATCCGGAAGTGTTTCAGGGTCACTTTCGGGGTTTGTTTCTGGTTGGGTGGATTTGGATCGTTTGGCGGATCTTTTTCTTCGACGAGGTCTAAGGTTTTCTTCGGGTATGTTGGGTTCGTCAGTTTGAGGTTCGTCAGTTTGAAGGGAAGAAATTGGTGGATCGGTGGTAGGGGGGTTAACCTGGGAAGATTTTTCGGCCAGATGCTCTTCACTTGCATCTGTATTCATCCCTGCCAAAAAATCTTCCAGGTCTCTCACCTCTAGGGGAGTCGGTTTGATCAGAGACACTGCAAAAAACCATGTATCAGAACCTGTATCACTTATATAGCTCAGAAATTATGTTACAAAGTTATTCAAAACTTACATGATTTGTGGTTGTATAACCAGGCTTGTTTGGTCAGAAGTGTGAAACTCCATTCTTTTGGAGGAATCTTCCTCAAGAAGTCTGTCATCTCCCTCACCCGTCCTTCGGATATGTCTCCAAAGTCAGCAGAGACCCGTCGAGGTAGTCCAAATTGAAGAGAAGAGATCTCGTCCCGTGATGAAAAAACCACTTCTCATGCCAACCCTTGTTCTTTGGAAGGAGTATCCATCGGGGTTTCTCTCTAACTCGGTGTTGGGTCGAGGAGATTGCTTGCTTAACATTTTGAAGCCTCGTTCTCGAGACCTACTAGCGAAAAGAGGTGAAGAAGATATCGGCAGAGGGAGCAATCCCTAGTTCACGGCGTAAGCAATAAATGCCGGGATGTGGATGTAGGAGTTTGGCACCAATCGGTGAAGCCCACTCCTATGAACCCTGGGAGGGTAATGATGAAGACATGGAGAGGTAAGCGAACCCCCTTTTCCGTGAAAGTGATGGTACGTGGCGACCCAACCATCCGGTCATTCATGTACATACGCTTCTTCGAGAGCGGGGGCCCTTATCAGCGTACATGTCAGGAATCTGATAACGAGTCCTGAGCATGTATATCTCAGATTCCGTGACTGAGGACCGGATGTTGGCATGAGGGAATTGTTCCCCATCCTTGAAGAAATCAGAGGCAGAGGAGGTCAAAGAAGGGTTTCCCCCCATGGTTGTTGATTGGGGGTTGGAACTCGAACCCTCTTGATTAGGGTTTGGGTTGGGAGAAACGATACTGATAGGAGTTGCACGAAGGGGAAAGTTTTGACCAGGGATTTCGGTCACCATTGTTAAGATTTTGTGAAGCAGAGAAAGAAGTTTGCAGAGAAGAAGAAAGCTCTAAGGTTCAAATTTCGAATTAACAGGTAAAACCGTCAGAATTGGTAAAGTTTACCTTTTATACTAACAGTTGCACGGTAATTAAGGCGGCACATTTAATTCAACGCAATGATGATGAATGGGAAGAGGTTTCATCTGCTTTAAACCTAAATATCTTCACCCATGTGGGCTTGCGTCATTGGGCTTCCCACTTCTATACCGATAACAATTTGGATTAGATTTTTGATGGGCTTTGGTGAGTTTCACTTTGGATCTCTTATGACTTATCATAGTTTGTTACGTCCCGGGCTATATCTTTGTTTATAGTCTTTTCATTAAACACCGCTTTAATATAAGACTAGGGGGGTAATGTTAGGCCATAATCCTTTTCCTTATTAGGTAGAACTTATTGGGCTCTCCTGGATCATGTTATGATAAGTCCCGGTTGGATCCGGTCCACTGGTCATTTCCATTATTCGGGCTTAATCATTAAATTGGCCCATTATCAAATTGTCACTTAACCCAACTTTGACCAAGAATCATTATGCCAAATGACGGTTGACTATTGTTATGCCACTTTCTTTGCATGGCATTAATGAGGATGGGACTTAGATGACCGTGATGACAAACAATGGTAGCGAAGAAAGTGAAAGTAGTCTAACTTACTTTCTACCAAATGATCGGAAGTGGGGAAAAAGGTGTCGGGAGGTGGTGGGTGGCACGATGGCAAAATTGGAGTATCGTGGGGCTAAGATCACATAAGAGGGTAAGTAACACATTGATATTATTATGATTCTATCTCTCTCAGGCATTAGATAATATTTTTCTCTCCATTGTTGACCTTGTGATCGCTTTGATCTTGACTCTCACGTAGGAGCTATCCCTCGACCGGTCGGTAGTCAAGCTTTTAGTGTTGACTTGTTGAATCGCCATGCGGAATATTGAACACGTCTTGGTGATTGGGACGTGGAGAAAGATCTTGGCGTTAACAGAGAATAAATACATACATCAGCTTCGTCTACCCAATGGGCACACTAGTCCTCTTGGATCAGCCGAGCAAACTAAGAGCGAAAATTACTAAATTCCATAAATAAATGGAAAAAGGAAAAAAAAAAGTTTTTTTTTGGGAGGTATTATTCCAAAGTTGATCTCATGTTAGGATTAGTTTGAAATTAACATGCATTCTATTTAATTAAATTTCATTGTCATCCTCTTAAACATTTTCTTGTTAAATGATTTTTTTATAAAAGAAATAGTTTTAAATGTAAATTCATTACTAGAACTTGTATTCACCCAGTTTTTATAACTCGGTATAAAATTTTAAAGTGTTGAGCACTATTTTTGTTCAATTGTAAAGTCTCATTTGAATTTTATTTTATTTTCTTGCATACTAACTTTGTCATGGGCACATTTATACATAAGTTTTTTCTACAATTCTTGCTAATGATTAATTTTAATTATTAAAATTAATATCGAAAAACATATTATGTTTATGACAAACTTTACTCTTCACAAAGGAAAGAATAGTCAAAATTCAGGTGAGACTTTCATTTTGGAGATCTTAAGTTATATTTGTTTTATAAACTAAACAATTCAATTTGGAGATTTACCGTAACTTTTATTTTGGGCTTATAAAATTATTTTTTTTAAAGCGTATTCTATTACGATTTAATTTTAAATATACATTTTTTCTTATAATCTAGAAAGGAAACTAGGGCCTACTGAGAGATGAACTTAAACATTTGATCTTAAATCTAGCGGTAAAGAAAAAGACATCTACCAAATGTTACATTTTAGCCACGGTGGAATTAGGCTTTGGACACTGGGGTGTTTTGATTTTTTTAATACTATCTTTTCTAATATGAGTATAGAATCTAATTATGGTTCATACAAGAGATGATATGGAAATAATATCAAGAATGTAAATATCAATTCGTATGTGGCCTGTCCAAAGTGCATCAATTGCTTGTTACAATTCAAAAGATGAGATGATGTATGGCCACAAATTACTAGACTACCAATTATGCAAATGGGCCAATAAAATGAGAAATTTTGAAATAAAGATTCAACCTTTACATATTTACAAACACAATTTTCTTATCCTCACATCTGCCACTGCATCGGCTTCCCAATCTCCTCCACCCAATCCATAATACACTGATATTTTCCCAAACAAATAATCCAAAACAACTCTCCCCCCTCCCCCTCTCTCTCTCTCTCTCTCTCTATTCTTCAGTCACTTGCTCATTTCTACAGTGCCAAATATATCACCAACACAATTTTTATATCTTTCTCCCTCCTTCATCCTCATTTACAACCATGGCTGCTGCTGTGAGTGCTGCAGTCTCCCTCCCATCCTCCAAATCCACTGCCCTTTCAACCAGAACATTTATCATCTTACCCGAAAGAGTGAACTTCAATAAGGTATGATCATATCAATTCTACATATATATCGTGTATATATTATTGTTTTTCTGATATGGGTTTTTGTTATTCAGGTTCCTTTGAGCTTCAGAAATGTATCTGGTGGTGGGAAAGTGGTATCAATCAGAGCCCAGGTCACAACAGAGGCTCCAGCCAAAGTTGAGAAGGTTTCCAAGAAAGTGGATGAAGGTGTGATTACTAACAAATTCAGGCCTAAGGATCCATATGTTGGTAAATGTCTACTCAACACTAAGATCACTGGTGATGATGCTCCTGGTGAAACTTGGCACATGGTCTTCAGCACTGAAGGTACAATATATCATTCTTTAAATTCTTGATCATGGAGTATTTCTTTCTTATTCATATTAATTAGATTTGGGTAACTATTAATTGTATAGGTTTCTAGTATTTTTGGGTTGATTGAATTTGTTTCATTGGGATGATATTAACAGGAGAGGTACCCTACAAAGAAGGGCAATCTATTGGGATAATTGCTGATGGCGAAGACAAGAATGGGAAGCCTCACAAGCTTAGGTTGTACTCAATTGCTAGCAGTGCAATTGGTGACTTTGGAGACTCCAAAACTGTAAGCTTTTTTAAAGTCACGATTCATGTTGTTTTTGTTTTTCTATACAAACATATAATTGGTGCATAATTCTAATACAGAACAATCATAACTATGCTTTAAATTTGAAAAATACTACCCCAATGCATTATGTATGACAATTATGTAAAAGAAATAAATAAATCAACATGAATAAAATTTTCATCTATGTGTATCAAGTTTCATTGGTTCTTTCCAAATATTAATTGCTTGTTTATGAGGCCTTTGCAATTTTAGCTAATGCTTAAGAATTAACACAACTCTGATTCCGGTATCACTTATTTTTATTTTTATTTTGCTTTTTTTTTAGTTCTTTTTCTTTTCTGAGGCATTAAGATGTTTGAACTTGATATTTTACAGGTTTCATTGTGTGTAAAGAGGCTTGTCTACACCAATGACCAAGGAGAAATAGTAAAAGGAGTATGCTCAAATTTCTTGTGTAAGATTGTAGAACTTGCATTAATTTAATAAAACTCGGTCTTTATAAAATTTTAACTACTATACTGTTTCTGGATATAAAATTATAAATTGACTCATCTTCCTACTATCTAATAGCTGTGTGATGAACGGTTGTCTGATATATTGGTAGAAATGCTTCAAGTAGTGTGCTCATACAGCTTAGCATGTTCAAAATCATATATCAGGTGACTTGAAGCCGGGGTCTGATGTGAAGATAACTGGACCTGTAGGAAAAGAAATGCTTATGCCAAAGGATCCTAATGCAACTGTTGTTATGGTAATTACTGCCTAGAAGAAAGATCAAGCATTGCATATATTACTGCTATAACTTAATTTAGTATTGCTGATTTTTGTCAGTTTCATGAGTTCAAAACTTGTATTGATGAAGTTCTTTTTCACAGCTTGGAACTGGAACTGGAATTGCTCCTTTCCGCTCCTTCTTGTGGAAAATGTTCTTTGAGGAGCACAAAGACTACAAGGTAGATTAAAGATGGACTGATTATAAGAAGCTGTTTGACATGAGTAGTTAATTTCGGCGTATAACTAGAAAAGAGATAAATGGTCTGCTCTTGCGAGCTGTGATCATGTATAACAATTTCAACAAGGAAATAATATAACTTTTCTACATCTAATTAAGGGTTGTAAAAGATGTTGAAGCAAAGTCGACAAACAACCATGTAGTAGTAATAATTCGTGTCAATTGGAATCTGATATACGTCCATGTATAAGAAATGAGTTGATTTTTTGATGTATGCAGTTCAATGGTTTGGCATGGCTCTTCTTGGGTGTGCCCACAAGTAGCTCGTTGCTCTACAAGGAGGTAAAAAAATTGTTTGCTGGACAATCAAATTTTATCATCCCTGTTGAGTTAACATTAGTGTTGTTGTTTTGGGGACAGGAATTTGAGAAAATGAAGGAGAAGAAACCAGATAACTTTAGACTCGACTTTGCAGTGAGCAGAGAGCAAACTAACGAGAAAGGGGAAAAGATGTACATCCAAACTCGTATGGCCCAATATGCAGAAGAGCTCTGGGAATTACTCAAGAAAGACAACACCTTCGTTTATATGTGTGGGCTGAAAGGAATGGAGAAGGGAATTGATGACATTATGGTGTCATTGGCTGCTAAAGATGGTAAGAAATGTGGACACATAATGGCATAATTTTCTGTTTATATACAAGTTTGATCTAATAATTGTGTGTGGTGTTGTTATTCATCATCAGGTATTGAATGGGTTGAGTACAAAAGGTCATTGAAGAAGGCAGGGCAATGGAATGTGGAAGTCTACTAATTTGTGTTTCTTGTACAAATAAATATATATGCCTGTTTCTTGAAGCTGGCCCTGCTCTCTCTATATTTAAGTGACTTTTTCTCTGCATTGTGTAGATAGGTAACCGACCTTCTTTGTAATTCTTCTTCTTTTTTCCTTTATTCATTTTCCTTATAGTACCCTTGTATTGTGATGTCCTTTCCCCCCCCCCCCCCCAAAAAAAATCATTTTTGAGGGCTTGGATCAAGAAATATAGTGGAAAATAACTTATTCCACCTCTGTCTTAGTCTTTCATATAGCATGTGTGACTGTGAATGAACAAGGAATTAAGTTACTAACAGGCAGGGGGCAGATACATTTAGGGGTAGTATAGGCATTTGTTATTTACAAGTATAGGAGTAAATAAATAAATTTAAATGAACAAATTAATGGAAGAGTTAAACTTGGAGAGACAAAAAATAATTCATTTATATTCTAAATACAAATACACACAAATGTAAATTCGTTTTACTTCTACCTTCTAAATTATATATCTAAATATTTTTATTTCATTTTTTTTAGTATAAACTATGAATATTTATTGCAATTTGTAAATATTATCATGATTAGTTCAAATTTTTTATTTAACTTCAACAAAAAAATTAATTAAAATTTGACCTAATTAGAAAAAATTCCTGAATCCGGACAGGTATAAATAAAACAGTAAAAGGAGAGAAGAGGTTTATATATACAGCAGTCAGCATGGCATACAAATGGTTACTTTAGACCAAAATCCTTGAATGAAAATTATTACTCCAAAAAATTGAATTAAGTCAGTCCACATATATCAATTCTAATCGTCTTCAATAAATTTTGTTAATATTTTTTATTCTAAAAGTCAATCAAGATATAAAGGGTAGTTTAAGAACTAAATATTAGTAGTATTTAGCTACAATTATTACTTTCACATATTTAATCAAATAAATAAAAATAATGCTCAGAATATTTTATATAGTTAAAAATTGACTAAATTAAACATAAGTTTTCAATAATTTTTCTTTATAAGTAGTACATTTTTATTTAATATTAAGATTTGTATAAGAGACATATTTTGTTTGATAATTATAATTTTTCTCCATTATATATCCAAAAGACTTATATTCATTAAAATTTTAAGTGTTTCTAATAAAAGTCTTAATTTTAAGTGATTTAGAAACTAATATTTCTAGATGGAAAGATTATAAACAGACTTTTATAAAATTTAATTTTCTTACCCATACAATATGATGTGATATATCAATCTGGTTTTGTATTTTTTAATTCAATTCAATGGGAAAATAAAAAAAACAATAATAATAATAACGAAAATATTTGGAAAGCTTAAATTTTTAGGGTCTAAAATAAATACCGTGGAGGCAAACTACGGGATCAAAACTCGAAAATCCTGAAGGAAAGAGTTTGATGCAAGTGAGTGAATTAGGGCTTCCTTTACTTTTCTTTCTATTTATTACTCTCTCGCGAGATCTATAGTTACAGATTGGTTCTACAAGAGGTTGGATCATCAATGGCGGAGGAGAATATCAGATCTCGAGGTGTGGTGGTTCGGTTTAACGAGCAGAAGGGTTACGGATTCATAAAACCCGACGACGGCGGCGACGATCTCTTCGTTCATCATACGGAGATCAAATCCGACGGCTACCGTACTCTTTATGAGGGCCAGACCGTCGAGTTCTTGGTTGAGTTGAATAACAACAAAACCAAGGCTGTTGACGTTACATCCGTTAACAAGGTTCGCAACGGTGGCGGCCGCGGCGGCGCCCGTGGTGGGAGTGGTTATGGCTTTGGCAGTGGCGGAGGTGGGAGGTATGGTGGGTTCGGTGGATATCGCGGTGGGGGTGGAGGGGGAGGGGGAGGGAGTGTTATAGCTGCGGGGGATATGGACATATGGCCAGGGATTGTGAACGGCAAGGAAGTGGTAGCCGCGGCGGTGGTGGAAGTGGTGGAGGTGGCAGTTGCTATAATTGTGGTGGTTATGGGCACATTTCCAGAGACTGCACAAGTGGCCGTGCTGGAGGGGGTGGAGGAGGTTGTTATACGTGTGGGGAGCATGGGCACATGGAAAGAGATTGTCCAAAAGGAGGTGCTGGTGGAGGAGGAGGCGGCTTCAGCGGAAGGGCTGGTTTTGAGAGGGGTGGTGGCGGTGGTGGCGGTAGCTGCTACAACTGTGGGGTGCAAGGGCATTTTGCTAGAGAATGCCCTGACAATCCATGATAAATCTGAGTAATCAGTCCTATTATATGAATTAATTTCTTTCTTTTAGTTGGTACTTTTGAAGAATTCTATTATATTCTGGTTTAGATTTTTGCCTTTTCTGGTGGGTATGGGTTATACATAGGATGGTTTTATGGGGATTTTGTGTGGCGATCCATTCTACTTGGTATACATATATTGATAATGATGATGGTTGGTTCGGTTACTGAATTAGGGATTAGCTCGTATTTCATTTGTTGATGAACTTGAGATAATTTGACTAGAGTGAATTTCAGATAAAGTGTTCATTTATCTTTGCTTTTGTGTTTTAAAGGTTTGATGTTCTGCTTCAGCTTCTCATCTGACTCTGTTAAGGACTGTCTTCTCTTATTTTAGCTTGTATAGTTTGTTTGTGACAACAAATTTCCCATTACATTTTATCTAGGTAATAATTTACATGAACCCTTCTAAGTAAATGAGTTTGGGTTATTTTTTGGACTGCCATGTCTAGAATTGAATGCTGGGGACCCTTTATGTGTAATGATGAAGAGAAATTATGAGCTTGTACGTGACATTCAAGAATGCTTCTTGATTCTTGAGTGAAGGAACAAGTAGAATTCCCCCTTCCTCATTTTGTACCATTTAATTCATAGTTCAGCAGTTGATATCCTTAAAGAATAGTATTGCAAAAGTATATTACAATATATGCAAGATCTTTTTGTGACTTTGGTTCTAGTTAATAGTGTTTTAGGTTAGGTTTTGTTTTGTTTTCCTTCCTTTTTTGAGTCCAAAAAGTTTTAGACAGATATTTGTCATCTTTTTATCTTGGTTTTCCAGCATTTGGGATCAAGTTGTGTAGAGATTATTTGAGCAATGTTTAATTGAAAGAAAGTAGAACTACTTATCTAAAGGAAGAAATAATTAAATGAGTACTAAAACAGGCCTTCCTATTTATTTTCTTTCATTGTGGACAACGTGGAAGGGGAACACATATTTTTTTGTTAGATTGGAAAAAATCAAGTGGTTTGGTGGATTTTCGGAAATTCAATAGATTGAAACAAGAACTTGATGGGAAATGACTTTGACACTTTGTATTAGAGGGGTGTGATCAGTTGTGGAAGTGGGTGGTGATGAACTGTTTTGTGGAGGGGTTGTGGATGGCAATATATGGGGCCTGGGGGTTGATAGGAGTTTGGCGAGGCTGATCTTTGGGGGTTAGGTTTTCAAACATGTTCTATGGATAGAGAACAGAGAGACAAGATTTGTTAATTTTTATGGGTTTTTGTTTTTAGTAACCAATTTTTCAGTCATTTTCAAGATTAGGAATTAGAGGAATTTGACGAGTTGATGTCTTTCTTAGAAGGCCTCAGATATTAACATTTACATGGTTCGGTCTTATTAGAATTGTTTGTTTCTTTTCAATCTAATTATGGAAATTTTTAAGGTGGAAGATTTTTATATGGAATGTGGATGGGGGGTTTCTGATGAAGGTGACTTCTTTATTTTCTTTCTTTCTTTGCTACTATTTTTTAATATTATTTCTGGTGAATCAACTGTTTTTGTGTAAAAAAATAATTTTACACCAAGCGTGCAAGGATATTTCTGAAGATTGTCTTCTCATTATATGAGATTATGTGGGACATGCTCAAGTTAGTTGTAGAGTTCCTTCATGGTTTCTTATATATTATTAGCTTCCCTAACTGAACCCCTGAACAAAAACAATTTCATAGCATGCTAGTGTTTGAAAAAAGAATATGCCTATTGCCATTTTGGCTTCATCTTCTGTCAATATTCATTCCTCGATGACATGTTAAACAAATATAAATAGTATGCCGAGTTTTTGTTGTGGCAATTGAGAAAACACTTGTTGGTTAGCGGCTCCATGGTCATCGTCTGCCAGACCAGCTTGTGCTGCAGCTTGCAGGGTTCACAAGTCATTAGCAAAGTTTGATTTTACTGTCCTGTCCTGTCCTGTCCTGGTTGGATAGATGAACGAGAGAGGCGTTTATAAAATTTATTAATTAATTAATTTGTTTTATAGCAATTCAATAATAGTAATAATAATAATTTAATATAGCGTATTTAATTTAATAATACACAATACAATCCAGTAAAAGGGTGGAGTGGTGGTTGGAGGTGCCCATTCGTCATGATTCGTGCGGGAAAGGGAACCCCCGACCCTTCAACCAACCCAAAAGAGAAGAGGAATGAATCGAAATTTGACCCATTCATCACGCTGTCATGTCAATGATCCCCTTCCTCCATTTTCAAACTATTGTATCTATTTTAAAGAAAGATTATTATGTCCAATATATCATAATAATTTTATTAGTAATGATCAAAATATGTTAAATCAATAAAAAAATATTTTCATCTATTTAATATAATAAATAAGTTAATATTGATTTCAATTATATATTAGCAAAAATTTTGAAATTGATTAGTATGATGTAGCTAGCTAGCTATGCGTAAACTTGAAAAGATTATAAACAAAATTTCAGAGTTGCCGACCTAGCTAATTAATTAATTAACCAAATATTATCCCAAACGTCGGTTCAAATATACTGCTGCTGCTGCTGCTGCTGCTATATTAGATATTAGGCAGGCCCCCATATATCCCCATAGATTAGTCCCAACTGATCCTCACTTCCTTTCTAAGTAAACTACGTCATGCTTATTTGCAAATACATACATACATACATGAGATATGCTGCTATCTATCTATCTATCTATATATATCGCCAGTTAGTAATAGCATTCCCCATTCTTCTCATGCATGCAGCATGCCTATATCAATCAATCAATCACAAGTACCGTATATATTAATTTCTTCAACAATTAATTTTATTAATGGCTGCTACACTACTACTTGATTTCTTTCTTACCCTTCTCTCTATCTATCTCATTCTCTCCTCCTCACCCTCTGCCTCAGGTACGTACGTACGTAGATCATATGTATAACTTGGTTTATATATATATATATATATATATATATATATATATATTACTCTCGATCATTCATATTAGTAGTATTAGTATAGGGTACATAAATTAATATTCCCTATGCATGCAGGCGTACAATCTGCAACATTCACACTAATGAACCAGTGCAGTTATCCGGTGTGGCCGGGTTTACTCTCCGGCGCCGGAACTCGTCAACTTTCCACCACCGGTTTTGCTCTCCAACCCGGCCAGTCCAATTCCCTTTTTGTCCCTCCCTCTTGGTCCGGCCGCCTTTGGGGACGAACGCTTTGTACCCTCGACTCCACCGGCAAATTCACTTGCGCCACAGCCGATTGCGGCTCCGGTACACTTGAATGCGCCGGCGCAGGAGCCGCGCCGCCAGCCACCCTAGCCGAGTTCACACTCAACGGCGCAGGTGGGATGGACTTTTACGACGTCAGCCTGGTAGACGGATACAACCTCCCGATGATGGTGGTGCCTCGAGGCGGAACAGCCGGGAACTGTACGGCGACAGGCTGCGCCGCTGATTTGAACGGGGCGTGTCCTTTGGAGCTGAAGGTGAGCGGAGGAGGTGACAGCGAGAGCGTGGCTTGCAAGAGCGCTTGTGAGGCGTTTGGGGATCCCAAGTACTGCTGTAGTGGGGAGTACGGGACGCCTGATACGTGCAGGCCGAGTTCTTACTCGGAGTATTTTAAGAGCGCATGTCCCCACGCATATAGTTACGCTTACGACGACGGTACCAGTACTTTTACCTGTGCCTCCGCGAACTACGTTATCACTTTCTGTCCTTCTCCGGCTGCCGGGTATCTGCTTTACCCTTCTCAATTTGTATATATGCTTAATTGTTTGGCCATTTTTGGCATTTCACTAGTTCCTCTATGGCTCTATGCTATTATGCTGAGTCGAACATACATTAATCATTATGGTAGTCACGTTATGTAGCATTAATTATCCCTCTATATAAATATTTAGTTAGTATCAACAAAACATTTTTGGTTATAAACTATGCACCGTCCACATCTAATAATATTAAAAAAAAAAAGATCCTACTTCTTTGCCATTTTATTATGATATCGATGATTTGGTGTGAATGCAGTCGAAAATCATCTGGAGCTCCAGTAGTACATCCTGACGTTTCATCCGCTACTAAACTGGGCTTCAGTTCAGGAATAATTACTATTTTGGCATGTGTTTTAGAAACAATTTCGTAGGCCCGCAGCCTCTCTGTGTGTGCTCTTTTGGTTACAAGTCCTGCCAATCCATGCATGCATGCTGCATGTTCGGACTTTCCAACAAAATGTATGTGAAAATATGATTCCGTGAGGCAGATTGTCATATGAGAATTAATGATGCTAAAAAGAAAAAACTGTACTGGACGGGCACCCCATTATATTTCATTGTCATGGGAATTCTTATATTACATTATTACAAGTCTATTATTGTATATGTTGCCTAGTTCCTACGTAGTAAGTATTATATACAATAATTCTATTATTGTATTCTTTTAAGGTGTGTAGTTATAAATTCAAATCCATCCCTCTATATATCCTTACTCCTAACTTTTCACCAACTCACGCACTAGGATTAAAATGAATTTCTATATTAAAATGTTAACAAGTAATATTCTAATGATAATAATGCATAATATTCTAATGATAATAATGCATAATACATCTATCTGTATCTATCTATATAAATATGATTAAGCTCGAGTAGGGGGCACTCTCTCTCTCTCACATGGAGGAGCATACAATATCCCATGTTGCTTGCACACCTATTTCATTTGACTTTTCAAACTATACGAGTCCTACTTTGTTTATATATGTATGTATATATAACTGCTTTATCAAGATAAGACTAGACAATGCGGAATGGAGTTGGGAAATAACACATGACATGTCTATAGCATGGGTTAATTAGTGACATGGTGATACCTCATGCTCTTAAGCATTCTGGTAGGATACACAAGTTACAAGTGAGCATGGATGGAGTTAGAAATTTTAGTTAAGGTGTACAGAAAAATTCTAGATATATATTTCTCACATGGAAAATGAGATATATACCCAAAATCATTAGACTGTTAATATTTTTAATATTATTAAAAAAGTTCTCTAAAAAATCAAGGTGGGCAAAATGAGATAAATTAGAAGAAATTAACTCCATAGAGACTTGCAAGATGAAATACAAATCAGGCTACCAAGTCTTTTGATTCTTACCCCTACTTGCATGGAGGGAGGGTAATGGAACAAAATAAGGAAAGAAACAGGTTGTTTTTCTTTCAAGATAAGAAGACCAAAAAGCACCAATTAATCCAATATGATGCGCACCAACTATATACAAAAAGTTGTGCACCAAGAGTAAGATTCATGTATTGTTTACCAATAAAAATGTATAAATTTTTTATAGTTGGTGTCTTAGTATTACTCTTGAACCTTTTCTGTGTCAGAAACCTAACTGGACCCTATAAACTTTTTTGTTATCAAGAATCTGGAAGAAAGGAATCCAAAAATTGGACATTGTAGCATTTTGGAGGATTGAAAACCAACAGTTTCAAAAGAAGGGTAATAATATAATTAGCATAGCCAGATTGTTGACACGCCAGGTGAAACACTTCGCGACTAGAAACTATACTCAAAAATGGTAGATTATGGATGTTAAGGTCTTTATTACAACAAAATAGTACGTGTACTCTCGTATGTTGCATAATTGAGTTATCCTGTCTTTAAATTATAATTTTCTCCCTCCAAAAAAAAATCCTATTTAACATCGAAGGAATCAAGTTTTAACACAAATCACTAATTATATCGTCTCACTTTCCTTTTAAGAAACTTTAACTGAATACTATACTTCTCTCGGAACGAGTATAGGTTAACTACAAAAGAATTGGCCTATATTACGTGAACTCTTCATTTTGTCCTAAAGTACCCATTCGTCACTCAACTGGATACTTCACTTTTAGTATAAAAATTTGACAAAATTGAGGAATACCAGTGTCGAACTCTTCAATATAAATAGTGTCCTCCATCTGAATCCATGTAATATTGGAATTGGCATATTCATCAACTTAAGGGGGAGGACAAAGAGTCACTTCCAAGACAACTGAGACTACCACCTTGCCAAGAAATATCTATGCACTCACCTATATTTAAGTTCAAAACAATCACTAATGTACAACATCTTCAGAAGTTTAAAAAATAATCGAAAGCTTTCATCTTTAACTGCCAGAACAGAATCAGTCCTTATGGGACCCACCAACTCATCAGAAAAAATGATGCATTATAAGCTAGCATGCAAGTGTAAATAGCAATAGATGTGTCCTAGGAAGACTAGGCTACACCGCTACAGACAGATGCGTGTCACTTGAGGGGCAACCAATGATTGAAGGCAAGAAACAGTTAACAGTTGAAGTGAATCCGAACTACCTGAAGTGTGTACATATATTTGGACTCTGAAAATTCACCACGCAACTCTGACTAATAAAGGGTAGCAGTGACCCTCGTCATAGTTGGGCCAGAAGTCATCACCGTCAATAAAGCCCTGATGCCGCCTCCAAACTTCTGTGTCGTAAATCTCATCAACACTGAAATGTAGACCACTCTCTTTAACTTCCATTAAAAATTCATCCAATGAGTCACCTCTTTTAGGGCTAAAAAACAGTGCTGTAGAGGGACCCTCCTTTTTCAACAAGCACTTTAGAGTTTGAACAAGGCCTTTGTGGAATTCCTTAAAGAAAGTGCTGCAAAATGATGAATCAAATTTAAGAACTTGTAAAATAAACAAAGGCTGAATGAAGATAGGAGAAGTGTGATGATGCTTGCTTGCATGTCTGTCCAAAAAGGGATTAAAAAAGAAAAGAAAATATATTAAAAAGAAAAAACACGAGAAAAAATACAAGTGGCTGCATGAGGATATTTTTTTATGCATTGCATGTCATGTACAAGTATAAGTTGATAGCTAGCAAGGAACTTAAACCATGTAGAAATCTACAGTAAATCATCTACTGTGACCAACAAAGAAATTTATTTATGTATTCTCCGAATAAATCAATAACAAATGAACTTAAATAAAGATGTAGAATTTCAACTATAAAGCACAAGGAAAAGTTAGACTCATCATGACCAGAACCCAGAGCAGATATACACTAAACCCTGCTCGGCCAAATACTCAGATGAGATTAAAACATCGTTCTTTGAAAAGCTAACCACATGTGCAGTTAATGAGATAAGATCATTGATTTATTCACATTTGATATATCTATTTCACTGAAAATAGAGTTCATGAATCATATTCAGATGTAACGGAAACTTCAAAGAGAATGACATCTGAAGAGTCAATTACCAGTCACTTGCCACAATGACATCAAACGTATTGGAAATGTCTGAGATTCCCTGCTGTTTCCAGTGAAGCATTAAAGACTTCACTTCTTTAGCGCCAAATGCACCATAGTTGGCATTTATGTTACGCTGAATATCTGTATGTTAAGAACTTCCATTCTAAATCCAGATGAAGAAACTATTGAAAGACATCTGAGCCAGAACGGGAAGAGTGAGATCAATAATAACAGTTACAAAGAACAAGATGGAGTTCACTCACAAGTTCTAAAACGGCTGACTCGTAGATATAGTTTCACCTTACACAAATCTCCTACTATGACCAAATTAAAAGGATACAATCAACTACTTGAGGATTTCCATCTGATATTACAACTTCCAATGCTTCAGTGGCCATTGCAATAACTAAGCCAGCTAACCCATATCCTGATCCTAGTTCGATGACCTTTTTAGATCTGCAGAGTAGAAGAGAGGTGCAACTACATCATATAAAAGGAATGCAGATACACAATATTCTTCGGGATCAAATTTCCAATATACAAGATGGGAACAAGTGGAGCCATCAGGAACTACAACAAAGTCGAAGAGGGGACACGATGTTTAATTGTTTATAAACCTGAACAGGTCTGCATGTGACAAGCAATAAAAAGCAAGGACTTCCTCTGAAGGCCAAGGACCTGTTGAAAAGTATATCAACAAGAAGTTAAATACACACAAATAAAGCAGTATAACTTTTACAAATGCAAAAAAGTGAAAAAACCTTACATGTATGTATATATGTGTATGTGTGTGTGTGTGTACATGCGTGTGTAATATACATATGTGTGTGTGTATTTCTAAAAGCTTTGGACTTGTTCGAGGTAAAAATAAAGCAACACTAATGACTTTGTTTTTGTGAAATATAACTACTATAGTCACTATAGAAAATGGAGCTAAAACAGCACTTCTGCACTCAAAGTATTGTTTTGTGGACAAATCCCTTTATTGCTTGAGCAGAAAACTGAAAGTTGTTCATTCATCTTCGTCTTCTGTTTTTCCCCCTTTTCTTTCTTTTTTTTCAGAGAAGAGTATTCTTAATTTACATTCTTGAAGTTATTACAAGCATACATGCCAAGAATCCTCCTTTCAACTCCAGAAAACATTAACTGTAACCACTCATTCCCATGGAAGGAAAAAAACTGTTTAATAGTTCCACTGGAATGGAATGAACCGTTCTCAATCCTCCCAAAAATTGATGATTTTCATTCCTTAGGGAGGTTGTGGAATGACTCATTCAATTCCACTCCCTTCTCAATTCCAACCTCAATTTCATTCCTTCAATCCAAACATAGCATAGGTCCACCAAATAAATATGTGTTTCTGTCTTTCAGTCCAGAGTGACATAGGTTGCACCTATATTCATACTTCAATTAAAGAGTAAAGACTATCACATCTTTCTTTAGCAACTCAATCAGTTAGCCTTCATCACGTGCTACCACCTCCCCTTAAATTTAATCACTTTTAGACTGGTGCATGGACTTAATTGTACATGATCAACCATGTTCCAAAACTTTTACTTATCTAATCCACATTAAAGGAAGGAGGGCATGGAATCTTATAGGAAATGATTAAAAGAGAAAACTGGGAAACGCAAACAGAGGGAATGGGGGAAAAAGAAGAAGTCAATGTTAGTGCCCTCCAATCCAAATTTGTGGTGGTTATTCTCAAAAAATACATCACTAAACTTTGTCATATTTGCTTTCTCAAAGAATAAACCTGCAGGAATATATAAGGAATAAGTAATTATTCTTCCGGTGGCTTCCAGCTCATATCGTGGATGGGATGATGATTGATTGAACCTTTTCTAAATTTGTGATGATAATACCAAAAACTTATTTGCCACCAGAGCTTCAACTCTTCTGTTAATTAGTTAATCGCAGTTGGTCTAGAAAGGAAGAAAGGGAACTCTAAAGAAAAACTTTAATAAAACTCAGTATCATTACAGAGTTTCTAGATCTTGACCTAAATTTACAATTTTACTTGTTTACGCATATATCATGTGCAACTTTATTTTTAAAATCATGACAATCTGCAATGTGGATCTTTTTACAAATTCCATCAACATAGCCTTGCAAACATCTTCCCCTTCAACAACCCTATGCTAAATTGAAGGCTTTAAGATAGTATTCAGTACCTCTATTCATACTCAAATGATCTCAAGCGAATGGGTTTTGCAACTCTTTGATAGTTTACCCTGAGTCCCTGACATAGATATGCCTATGGAAACAACACCTCATGGTCATAAAAATTCCTAAGAATAAAAAGCTAAAGCCAACAATATAGGAGGAGAAATTGAACAAATCCACTAACCGTCAGTTGCTTCTCCGTGTTTTACTATTTTGATATAATAGGAATTTGAAACCTAGTCACTTACCCACACAGTTTGGGTACTTGAATTCTAAGCCTGGCTTCTTACTAGGGATCATGTTATTCAGACCAATCAAATAGAAAGTGAGAGCACCAACTGTACCAGCAAAGTAGTAAGTACACAAAATATTCACAGAACTTAAACTAGCAAACAAATTTATGACAAGAAACTCAGGTTTTCTTTGTGCTTCCAGATTTACATCTCTTTCCTTTTGATTCTTCAAGTTCAATTGGAAGAATCTCAAACAATAGCATCATATTTCCATTTCACCAACAAAACTAGAGATATGAAGAGGCACACCAAGAATATAGCTACCAAATGAGATGACAAGCTTCTTGAATGCAAAGAGACTTACAAACAATACCCGTATTGTCAATATCATATCTGTTGCAGATCTCAAAATCATTTAGGACAGCATTATTGCCCACTCTCTGACTAAATCAAAAGTCAACAAGTTAGGAACAATGAATCACATCATTGTCTTTTTGTCAATATTACTAAAAGTATACTCCCTCAGCTCCAAAATATAGGATCAACATTGAGTTTTTGAATTCAATTTGAGATATTTTAAAATTCAAATTTGATATGAATTAATTTAGTTTTTAGACAATCCAATTATGAATATTGTAAACTATCTAAATCGAGTTAAATGAATCACATCAGTTTTGAATTTAAAATTATCTCAAATTGGCTTTGAAAAGTAAAACTTGAGAGTACATCTATAAGGACAACAAGAAATTACACTCCAAAAAATTAAAATAAAAACTAGTTTCAAGTAAAGATTACGAGATTCTTACAACAGAAAGAGTTTAGGAAAATTGGGAATGGGCAATGTATAGCAGAAACAAGCTTCTCTGGAGCTGACGAATGATGAGCGATTTGGTGTATTGCCTTCAAGCTGATGATCATCCATTAAATTGCATGGTATTAAATTGAACCCTCGATTGGCCTTCCTAGAAACATGTTTAATCCCAATTTCAGATTTTCCCTCCTCTGTCAATAAGTTAATTCCACGGAAATAGCTCAGTGTTCACAGACACAATTCACAATCAACTATATATCCAACTCATTTACAACAATTATGTACATAGAGATAGGAGAGAGAGAGGGAAAGAGAGATAACCGGTATCTGGAGAAGAACGGCGAAGAAGGGCGCGCCGAAGGATTCTCCATCGAAGAGACGAAGCCTTTGTGGCGGAAGTAGCCTTCCCCTCCTCCTCCATCCTTCCTTACTCCCTAAATTAATGATGTCCAGTTTGCTCACGATTTGATATTTCATATTTCATCTGATCCGCGACTTTGGTAAAATGGTCAATGGTCCAAAAATGTCACGTTAATTTTTTTTTTTTACAAAAGTACATTTTACGTTACGGTCAACTATATCTCTATCCTAGTATCCTTTATGGGACATGCCATTTAGACTAAAAAATTATTTGATAAAAACGGAGTAAATTTAAATTTGAATGAGTTAAATTTGAATATAAAGGATGTTTGTTTAAAATTGAATGGTTGAATCGATCACTGTATTTATTTTGAGATGCGAATTTGAATCTGCAAGATAGGCGAAATTTGAATGGTTAAATCATTTTGGTGAATGAAGTAAAAAAAAAATTAAAAAATTAAAAAAAAAATATTAACTATTATATTAAGTAATATCAAATAAATTTACAACAATTTTGAATTTTTTCAGAAGGGTAAAATAATAAAGTTTTGTCATGAGATGTTTTGAATACGCCAATTATCAAACAATTTTTTCATTCATATTCAACTCATCGATTGATTGATTCAATTTCATTCAGATTAAGTTTTGTTTAGAACTTAATGAGTCCAGAATGGCGAGAATCGATGATTTTTTTAATCATTAAGTGCGTTTGTTTTGAAAAATCGTTTGAATGAATAAATTTGAATCACGAGATCGTTAATTGAATGGTTAAGTCAAAAATTTTTTAAATAATAATTTTGAATGGTTGGTTGAATGAAGTAAAAAAATTAAAATAATAATAAAAAATATTAACTATTATATTATGTAATATTAAATAAATTTACAACAACTTTAAATTTTTTCGGAGGGGTAAAATATTAAAATATGTCATTCATGATATATCGGTTATCAAACAGTTTTTTTTCATTCAGATTCAAATTTCATTCCCAATTCATTGATTTTATCAAACACCCCCTAAGATTCATTCGTTTTTATCAAACACCCCTAAATTTTGAATGATATTTTGAAAAAATTATTTTATAAATCCTCATCTAAATAACATATTTTTATTATTTTATCTCTCTAAAAAATTCAAAATTGTTATAAATTTATTTAATATAATAGTTAATATTGTAAAACAAAACTTCATTCAGCCAATTCGATCAAAAAATGACACTAAACTATTCAAAAATAAATACACTTAATGACTGGCCGATTTAATCATTCAGACCCAAAATATTTTTTTCATTAATCGTAATTGTGTAATTCGTATCGAGTATTTTTTTTATATCCTATGCCAAGGGGAAGGAATTTATTGTTGAGAACATTTGTTGGTGTGCAATTATTAAATCTTTTTGCAGGAAAGATACTCCTGCTTCACAAAAATAGTCTCGTATTAGTAAAAATTATAATCTCAATGATGAGTTTTTGTTTTATATTTATTTTTAAAAATAATAAATTATTAGTAAATAAATTTGAGTGAAGAAACTGACCAATGAAACTTAGTGGATAGGATAGTCCAGTTGATGAATTAAAAAAATCAAAAAGTCACACTATCATTCAAAAAGTAATTTAATTGGACAGTAGCTATTTATGAGTACAAAAAGCTGCCGCTGTGCTTATGAAAAGAATACAATAATAAAATAATTACAAAATGAATACAGCAACTTAGCTAGATTCTAAAGAGACCAAACATAGAGGCTTCATCAGAAAACTGGGCACCCTTTAACCACAATCCCTTCAGCAGTTGGGCAAGAAGCCAAGGGGCATCCATCAGGTTTATTCCCCCACCAATCCAGGCTAACATGCTCCATATCCATACATAAGTACAATAACACCCCCATGAAGGCTAATCCAGCATCCAGTGCACCAGATAGTACATAGTTGTGGCGGCTCCACCAGTTCCGGTAGTATCTGTACGCAACAAAACCCGAGAGGAAACCAATAATAATCCAGCTAGTGTAGTTGACAGCAGTAGCCGGAGGCATATTAATGACGCCTCCTAATATCACAGGTGCTGAAATAAGTTTTATCCAATGCTGACTTGGAAAGGCCTTGTGTGCGAGCCAAACTAGGAGAGGAAGTATGGCCCCCGCTAAAAAGAACCAGTTGATAGCGGCGTAATAGCCAAGATTTCCAAAAATTCTTCGAGGACCAATTAGTCCCCAAATGACTGAGGCATCATAGAACACATGGTCGCCTGGGCAGGTCCATGGGCTACCCGCCGGAAGCATGGCTCTATCACATATATCAGGGACGGTGCTCATGAGCCACCATGCAGTTCCTATATGCACCAACGCTGATATTAGAGAACCAACTACCTGAGACAATAGTATGAAAGGATCAATGCATTGAAGATATAATCAAATTTTACCGTTGTTAACATTTTCCAGTCAACAAACCCGAAAGGAATATGAAGGAAACTAACCTGTGCCATGAACATTGATCTAGGTGGTATCTTCATATAATGTCCAAGTTTGAAGTCTTGCAAAAAGAGAATCGCTTGTTTCATACTGATGTATCCATACACTTTAAAGCACATGTTAGCCACTGGATAACCTGGATACAAGTACCCGATGATATACTCTGTGATCACATTTAAGCCTGGAGTCTATTGACCAAGAATAGATTCGATTGTTAGAACAGAAACAACTTATTTTACTGTTGAGAGAATATAGCATATATGGAAAATTTATTATCAAATACCATTACATAATTACGTTAAGAGCATACACACTAGTCTAAGTCATAAGCAGTTATGCTCAATGCTGAAAAATTCATGAGTGCACACCACAACAAATATTTAGCTCGTCTAGATAACTAGATTCTATAATACATAAATTTTTAGATATGCATAAAAGCATACCTGGTTAGTTGTGGCAGTGATGATCCCAATGGGAAGGGTGAAGAAGAATGCAATACCACATGCTAGCAAGACACCCCACCATGGTAACTGGAGCTGATCTATGAAGTATTCACATATAAATACGGTTGCTACAATGTTTATCAGGAGGATGCATATGAACCACCATTCTGGGACTTGCTTGTACTTTCTCATAAGCTTTGTGTGCACATCCATTTTTTCTCTTGAAAACATGAGACTTGCTTTGCTGCCATAATTCTCTAAATCCTCATAAAAGTGAGTTAAACAATACATGCTACAGGACACATGTCATTAGAGTTCTCTGATATCCAGGTGTCAATAAATGTCCATAGTAAATACTAGGTGACATAATTGAACATGCAAACTAGGTACAGAAAAGGGAGATTTAGAGTGCAAGAGAAAGGAACAAAGTAAAAGAACACTAACAAGTTTGATTAGAAAATATTAATCTCTGACAGAAGCAATGATTTTTGGATTACAATCAGTAGCTTGTAGTCCATATTTCCACAAATTTAAGAAGGTCCATTACTAAGGGTGAGAAGAATTTACTAAAAATGTCAAAAACCCCCAAATTATTTATTTCAAATTCACTTTTACCCTTTTTCAGTCTAATAAAATCTATAGGCACAACAACAATAAAAATTGACATTGTTTTACCTTCGATTCTGCTTTGCAACAATTTGTATTGCAAAATCATCAAAGGATCGGAGCTATATGAAAAACCTCATGGACAAATAGATAACAGTCATAACCTAATCCAAAAAAGTGATAAGATAATATATTGGAGTGAAAGTGCAATTTACCTTCCATGGAAGAGGAAAACGTGGACGACAGTCGCAGTGAGGCAGGCAAAACTGACAGCATAGGTCATAACAAAGAAGGAACTAAGATAGAGATGGCCCTCATTCTCATACGCCTCAAAGTCAATATGAAAGTTTGAGTCAATAATGCCCGAAATATTGTACTCTTGGCCACTGTAAGTGAAGAGGCCATCTGAGAATATGGGGAAGTTCTTTGCTTTGTAGATATTGAACCAGTATGTGAAGGGGGTAAGGACATATGTGATCACCACAAATCCTATAGCAATATTGACAGTAGCAAACCATGGGCTGGCAAGAGGACTCCCAATGTAAGAGGATATGCTGGACCAATCAAGTCCAATGGCACCAATTCCAAGACCATGGAGTCCTGAACCTAGCTGTTGGGCTATCACTGAAGTGGGGAAAACCCAACAGAACCAGGAAAGGGAGGTTAGCACTGAGAAAAGATATCCTGGAAAGACATAGTAAGCAAAGCTGCATGTGAAGGCGATGAGGAAAAACTGGTTCCTTGTTACTCCCCCTCTGGGCCTCTCCTCTGTATCATGTAGAGCCCTGCCATTTTCATGATATTGAATGCATATATGAATAACTAAAACCAATACCGTATTAAGTAATGATTTGTCAAAATTAACATTCACTAGCCTGTCCGCCTTCAGAGAAATTTAGGATGCAGGACATAAATATTGTACAAGTCGGGTGCTTGAAGTCCCACAAGTATTCAATTAAGAAATAGAATTTTTTTCCCCCTTTTATACAAGTTCCAATGGGTTTTACATAAAGCAAACATACCTTACTAACATGCAGAAAATAAAAACAAAAAAAATACCTCACTCCTCACTCGCTCACTTGCATACATTCACCATTCTAAAAAATTCTGTAATATAGTCGAATCATGCAAGGTTGTGTCCAGCCAACCTCAACTTGCCTAATATATAATTGAGTTCAAGTAGAGTTTTAAATGAGCTTTGATTTGGTGGGACGAACTCAACTTCAAGTAATAAATGAGTACCTCACGAGTTGATTGCTAGGTATAACCAAACCGAGTTGAGTTTTGGTATTTAATACTTTTTAAAATTCTAAATAGAATAACTACATAACTATTATAAAACATAAATATACATATAAATTATATTTTATCATGTAACTGGGGTTCAAGTCGGTCCCTAATTGGATATTAAACTAGGAAAGCCCAGTCGAACAAGGCAGAACTTGAGCTTGACTATGTATAGAGAAAAAGGCTTGATTGAACTCTGGCTTGCTAAAAAGATACGAGTATAGTCGAGTTAGACTTTGAGGAGTCAAGCTAACTAGCTACCCAGTTCATTTACATTCCTATTTCTAAAGCATCTAAAGTAAGTTGTGAAATTAATGCACTGACAATTTACAGTAACTATTACCGGACATTTTTTTTTTTTTTGGGTACATCGATTCTTCCCTCCAATCCCAATCCCATAGGCTAAAGCCACCCACCCCAACATGTTTCTATGCTTAATAGCTCTCAAATGAGGCTACACATTGTGATACTTGAAAACTCAACCTCTTTAAGCAAGAGTGGGTGATAATCAAAGGACCAAGTCCTTTGCTTCAGACACCAGTTGGTAATGTACAAACCACAAGTTTGAGTCAATTTTCCAACAAGGTTTCTCCACATAAACTCTGTTACCCCAGCAGTGGGTGCAGCACTTTTTAGGTGAGTTGGAGTTGTTTGAGTTCAAGCAAGTTAAGACTAGTGAAGCAGTTAGCAGACTTTTGGGATTATTTATCAAGTATATGAGCCAAAATCGAGTTGAGCGATAATTTGTCTCACAAGTACAAATAAAGTTAGCTTACAAGACCTGTCGGATCTACTTCCATGGAAAAATGAATGTGGACAAGATAGGACGTACTTACCTAAAAAGAGAGACTTGAACTAGATTTTGGGGCCACCACATAGCAGCAGGCTCCACCAAGTAGCGACGGAAAATCCCAGCCCAACCGAAGCCCAACACTTGGGTCGTTATGACGACAACTAAAGATACCCAAAAAGTCAACTTCTCCTTGTAAAATATCTTCACGGCGCTTACCACGTGAATCGCGTAAGGATTTCCCGCACCGGAGCTAGCGAAGATGGTGATCAGCACGTGCTCCTTCTCATTGAAAGGGCCCGGGTTCAAAGTGAATTCCCACTTTCGCCCCTTGAAGAACACTCGATCAGTGATCGTCGCCGCCATGAAGTGGCCAAGCGGCACCACGGCGATCTGAGCTGAGATGGACGATATGGTCAGCGGTTCTCTCCGATACCAGAAGAACTGGTTAAGGAAAGAGAGGAGAACGCATGCTAGAGTTCCTAGAATCCACGTGCGGAAGGTAACCGCCGGTAGTGTAGTGTCGTCGGCGACCGGAACAGTGAGCGCCACTTGCTCGATGGGAGAATTTTCTCCGGCGTACGGTGCTGATTGAGAACTGGAAGAGGAGTCATCAAGTTGGGAGAGTTTGTTTTGATGATCAACTGCATAGAAATTTACAGGGATGATTTCATTGATAAGGAATTGAAATAGTGATTAATTAAAAAAAATGGAAATCAGATATACGATTTGCTTACTAAGCGGAGCTGTGATTATTTCTTCAGAATCTTCCATCCCTTTTTCTCTCTCCTCTCCTCCAGCTTCAATTCAGACACGACACTCCTTTTTCAATTACCTTAAGTGGGTCCGAGGCCCGTTTATTTTTCCACATTTGTATAGTGTTTTCCTATTTTTTAATGTATATGGACGTATTACAGCCCTACATACATTTTAAATGTATATGGACCCCCCCCAGCCCCCACATAAACGCATATCAATATATGTTAGTATTTCCAATGGAATATTTTACTTGGAAAGATTCTCGGCCCTTTTTCAATGAATAAAGTCTTTGTGACTGTTTTGAATAATAAATATTCTTTTATTCTTTTAAAATAAATTAATTATAATTTCTTTTTAATAAATTTATAAAATTTTATTTATGATAACGATGTGATAAAAATTAATAATTATAAATGCACAATATCAAATTAAAGAACTCACAAATACATGTCAAATCCACAAAAATTAAATTATTATTAAAAAACATCTTTAATATTTATTTCAAGCAAACTATAAATAAAGATGGATAATTTATTAACTAAAATTAAACTAATTAAAATATGAAAACTAATAATAGTAAAACAATTAAGTAATTTGAATCCATTAAACAAAAAATATAACATATAATTCAATCTTTTATATTTTTATTATAACTTAACTTATGATTTTAATCTCCCTTTCATTTAATTTAGTAATGTTATAATTAACGCGCACAAACATATATTATGAAAATTTAAGGATTACCATAACCCATCCAAACTTCTCGTAAGTGTAAGACCCCAATTTTTTATAAATAAAGATTTAATTTCTCTAATTATTATTTTGAAATAGTAAGGGGTTGATTTGATTAATGTGGTTAGTTATGGGTAAAATCGCAAATATTTTAAATAAGCAAGTGGTTATAAAATACTCATTGTTGTTTTAGAATATTCGTTTGGTCAAATGGAATATTCTTACCGTCGGAAATATTAAATGCTTACTGGCCTTTGCCTTGTGTGGGCCCATGTGACGATTAGATGAAAAAAAACGACAAGTATAAGTTGTTTATAAATAACAGGCGTAGTTATTCACAGATTAATCTTGTTGGAATACCCGTTGGTTAAACACGATGTCTGGCGTTATTAAGACGAAGAAGATATGCACGGTATT
Organism: Panax quinquefolius; assembly: GCA_020205615.1. Taxonomy (NCBI): domain Eukaryota; kingdom Viridiplantae; phylum Streptophyta; class Magnoliopsida; order Apiales; family Araliaceae; genus Panax; species Panax quinquefolius. The sequence continues at coordinate 12,456,290 of CM035172.1, read as the reverse complement.
ATTGCACCAATTATTGATTAACTTACGTGAAGACCTACTCTTTCAATAAGCTGCTACGATGAATTCTTTATTGATATTTTATTTTATTGATTCAATAATTGCTGCGTTGATATTTTATATTACCGTTGTTTGATAATTGTCACTACTGAGTATTTTTCATTATCGAAGCAATAATTCATATTATCCGAATAATATTATTAGATAACATTATTGGCGATGTCTAGAAAGTTACGCTACAAGGAGAGGTTTGGTCACCTAATCATGTAGTTAGTAAGAAGAAATTCTTATTGGAAAGCCCTTCTTTCTTGGGAGCGGCTGGTTGTCGATCTTGTGATTACATAATATTATTTATGAATAATTAATTATTGATTTATATGATGAGGAAAATATTGATTTTATGTGGATATAGATGGAGAAAAATTTTTAAAGTGACAATTGTTAAAAAATTGATATTTTATCTTTTCTGATAAAATAATATTTTATTATATTATTATAATATAATAATGGTGATATTTTTACAATGAAAGTGGGATATATGAGTATATGAGGAGGAAGAGTATTTTTGTTGCATTAAATGATTAACACATGTTTTGTGTGTCGGTGGACCCCATATCTTGACTGAAATTTGATTATAGCCTGTAAAATTGTCCGTTTGTGAATTTCGGTCAATTTCAGTCTGGAATTTGGAAAAAAAAAATTCTGTAAAGTTGTAGAGAATTGAATTTCCTATAAAAAATCGCGAGATTCAAATTTTTTGACAAATGGGCTATTTATTATGAATTATTGAAGTTCCGAAGTTCCAAGATAATTGATTTTTGGAAGTTTTAATTATTTATTTTATGAAAAACGTTTTTTGCAATTTAGTGGGCTCAACATGTAATAAGAATGGGCTGATTTCAGTTGGTCTAAGGTGGGCTTGACAATTTTATAAATATATTATTATTATATTAAATTTTCTGCTTTGGTGTTCTAAGCAATTTTCTATAATTAGGGTGTTTAGGTTAGAATTGAAAATCACACCAGAAACTGAAATCTTCTCTCTCTTTCTTTCTCTCTATAATATCGAACGTATTTTTGTGAGTATTTTAGTACTTTGAGTATTCTTTATCTGGTCTGCAAGTTCTTTCAAAGACTATATCTAGTATTCCAAATGTAATCTTATCCTTTTGAGGTAAGGGATGTTATTTTATTCAAAATGATATTATTTCTTCAATATCATTGTGACGCCCCAAAATTAGGTATACATCACCCATCTTGGGTTTGGCGGATACATAGTACGATGTAATTCAAATACAACTTCTTAATACTGAACTGTCGTATACAATACGACAAAACATAAACCTGTGAGTTTGAATACAATTATTGTCTCTTAGAGATTATACAAACTCAAAAGGAGTCCTCATTACAATTATTATCACACTATTTCATAAAATAGTGAGGACTACTAATGCTATCCTCTGGACCATCACTCGGAGCTCCCCGACTAAATCCCCCATATATTTCTCATTTCACGAGAGAATCGGTGAAAGAAAGGGTGAGCTCAACTAGTCCAAAGAAGAAATATTATGACTAAGATAATGCGTAATAAATTATCATTAGATGAATAATGCGAGAAAAGAAAGGGTGAGCTCAATAGATGAATATCTTTGGCTTTTGTAGTGCAAAGATGAATATTTGATTTATGATGTATATTGATTGATGTTACGAGGATAAAATATCGATGATGGACTTTTAAATTCATAGATGATAGTAGATTTCATTTTCTACTTAACTCTTCTAATGAATTGTTGTTTCATTCTGATTGTTGATCTAAAACTTGTTGTCTATTGTATTCTATCAGATTTTTTCCTGTTGAAGACTAAGGATAATTTGTTGTACATTATCTTAGTCATAATATTCTTTACTGGGCTAGTTGAGCTCACTCTTTTCTTTGTTGTTCCATTTTTCTTCTCAGGAGGCGAGAATGTTGTGACGCCCCCAAAATAGGTCCATTCCATCCAACCCATTCTGAGTCGCCAAATACATGGTTCAGAAATAACTACAACTTTATTATTACAACATATAAATGTGAGTTTAAATACGAGATATTGCCATCTAAACAATATCCACACGCAAATAAATCCCCATCATAATTATTGATACATTATTTTACAAAATGGTGAGGACTACTAAACAACTCTCTCTGTAACCTTCATTCCATACCCCGAATAGTACTTTCGCTACATTCTCGCCTCCCGAGAAGAAAAATGGAACAACAAGGAAAAGGGTGAGCTCAAACTAGCCCAATAAAGAATATTATGACTAAGATAATATACAACAAATTATCGTTAGTCTCCAACAGGAAAAATCTAATAGAATACAATAGACAACCGGTTTTAAATCAACAATCTGCGGTGAAACAACAATTCATTAGAAGAGTTAAGTAGAAATGCAAACTACTATCTTCTATATATGAATTTAAAAGTTCATCGTCGATATTTTATCCTCAGTAACATCAATCAATATATATCTGAAATTAAATATTCATCTTTGTACTACAGAGCAAAAGATATTCATCGATTAATCATGTTCATCTAAACACTGCTCATCTTTGCTATACTGGGCGAAGATGTGGCGCCCCAAAATTACCCAATTTTGAGTCGCCAGATATACGATATAATACAAATAAAAAAGCGTAATTATACAAATTGCCGTGTAAAATACGACAAAACATAATCGAGATTTTAAATGGGGATATTGCCTTCAGGCAATATTCATTCTCAATGAGAGTCCTCGTTACATTTATTGTAACACTATTTTAATGTAAATAGTGAGGACTACTAATGCTATCCTCCGGACCATTACTCCGCTTCCCAGACTTCGTCCCAATTATGTTCTCATTTCACGAAGAAACGGTGAAAGAAAGGGTGAGCTCAACTAGCCCAATGAGAAATATTATGACTAAGATAATGCGAAATAAATTATCATTAGCCTTCAACAATGTTAAACCGATAAAATACAATAGACAACCGCTTTTAATCTGCGATGAATATCGAATCCATTAAAAAAATCAAGTAGAGAATAAAGTCTACTATCTTTTAGGTTTTAAAAAGGTTTTCATCAATTTTTATCATTTGAGACTCGAATTTTAATAAATAAACCACCACATCTAATCATCCCCGTACCACGGTCAAGGATTTTCATCAAATTATCAATGGTCAAACGACTATATACCGAATCACCTCTGGTCATAATCATACCAAAACTATCCATCATCGCATTACACGAACCACCGAGGACTTTAGTCATATCATTTATATCAAGTCACGATTATATCCGAATGATCCCTCGATCATAATCATACTAAGTTCATCTATGCTTGCGTAAGCCAAAGATAACATAATATAACATGAGGATGATGACAATGACATAATAATTCAATAAAACAAGTTCAAGAATTATTTAATCCATGAATTATTAACGTCCAAATTGTCAACACGATAATCTTTATTTAAGAAGTAAAATTCAAAAATGATCGGAAGAATATTTCCATGAAAAGATCTTTGGATGAAACGCAAATATCGAGGATATTCTACTAATTTCATGGAGTATAAAGTCAAAGTTTTAACCAACCGGGTATAATAAAGAATGGAATAACAAAAGAAATCACCATGCATGCGGTACTTGGCATGATGAAGTATTCCAACATAATAATAATAATAACGGAACCGGGGCGGTGAAATTCACACCGGCGGGATGTTCTAACGTAATAATAAAGATGGAACCAGGTCCGGTAAAAACACACGGATAGGATATTCAACGAAATGATAAAGATTTTAACCAGTCCTGTGTAAAACACATGAGCAGGATGTTCCAACAGAATAATAAAATCGGAACCGGTCCTGTAAAACACATGACAGGATGTTCCAATGTAATAATAGAAGAATGTCACCATGTATAGGGTAAATCACATATACTGAGTTATTCCAATGTAATAATAAGCAATGGAATAACATAAGGATTTCACCAAGTATAGGGTATGCTGCATGATCAAAGTTATGTATAGGGTATGCCACTTTTACGAGTTATTCCAATGTAATAATAGTGAATGGAATAATGAAGTTCTCTTCAAGAAGAAAGAATAACACCCTTACCGTAAAAGAACCTGAATATAGAAGTAGTGAAGTAGCGAAATACTCTTCTTCTTTCTATAATTTTCTCTCTATAAACTTCTCTCTAATTTCTCTCTCTGAGTTTTGAATGAATTAAGTAAGAAAATAATGAAGGAATGAGCTTATTTATAGGAAAATGGAATGCATAAGAATTAATCCATGAGCGGTCCAGATTGATTTACTTTAATCGACGGTCCATATTTAAAGAAAAATCTTTTAAATAAAATATAATATATTCTATTTATATAAAAACATTTTACTATGCAAACACTATGCAAAACTTATACGCAAAACACTATAAATACACTATGCGTAATAAAATATAATATATTACATTTATAGAATAACTTTAATAAAGTATTCTATTTTATATAAAAGATGTTTCGCTTTTATTACGTTAATAATACTGAATAAAACAAAACGTCATTATCGCTTATAATAATTCATATATTAATCGGCGTATAATGGAATCAAACCGAGTGACTTCTCACATAAGCATCAATAATCAATACTGGTGTCTTTACGCAACCCACACGTATTCATCGCACTTTCTACTGAAAGTAGTTCAACAAGAACCACTGTAAAACTTCCGCCGTTATTTCAATAAAATATTTTTGTCGTTTTCTCGATCAAATGAATAATTACATTAATAGGGGTCCACCAATGATTGAGTAGTTGTACAAATATTCCCTGCTAAACCGAATATTCCCCAGCCAATCGAATATAATATAACCACTTGCATACTTTGCAAAATTTATAAATACTACCCACAACTATAATATTATCTTAAATTCACACCATAATATTAAAAAATTATTTCAACAAAATTTAAATCTTTATTGATAAAATCTTGGGTCTCACAATCTCCCTCCTTATGGAATTTAAGCCTCGAAATTAGAATGCGTACACTGTATGATAAAGAGGTGAGGATACCTTGAATACCTTTATCGTTGAAAACATTAAATTCATTTTTGCAATCCTAGGCCAAAGATATTCATTAACAATTCATCTTTTTACTACTGGGCCAAAGATATTTATTAACAATTCATCTTTCACACTACTGAGCCAAAGATATATAACTAGAAAACCAATATTATCGAGACTCGACAATAGTATCATCACAACCATGAATTATCCACGACCTTCTTGGGCTAAGGATATTCGTGTTTTCAATTACTGATCGTGATTATACCGAATAATCCGTGGTCATAATCATACCAAGTCTATCAATGCACTACTGACCCAAAGATGACTTTTACCACATCCATGAATTAATATTTCATTCTTTGAGACTCACCAATAATTAATCCATATCATCGAATCATCCCCGCACTACTACGGCCGAGGATATTCATTAAGTATCACGACCACGAATTATCCATGCACTACTACCCAAAAGATAATCGTGTATTCATTAAGTATCACGACCACAAATTATCCATGCACTACGGCGAAGATAATCGTGTATTCATTAGTATCACGACCACAAATTATCCATGCACTACTACCAAAGATAATCGTGTATTCATTAGTATCACGACCACAAATTATCCATGCACTACTACCAAAGATAATTGTGTATTCATTAAGATATCACGACCACAAATTATCCATGCACTACTACCGAAGATAATTGTGTATTCATTAAGATCCGACCACAAATTATCCATACACTACTACCAAAGATAATCGTGTATTCATTAGTATCATGACCACAAATTATCCATACACTACTACGGCGAAGATAATCGTGTATTCATTAGTATCCGACCACAAATTATCCATGCACTACTACCAAAGATAATCGTGTATTCATTAGTATCACGACCACAAATTATCCATGCACTACTACGGCCAAAGATAATTGTGTATTCATTAAGTATCACGACCACAAATTATCCATGCACTACTGACCAAAGATAATTGTGTATTCATTAAGATCACGACCACAAATTATCCATTACACTACGGCGAAAGATAATTGTGTATTCATTAGTATCACGACCACAAATTATCCATGCACTACGGCCAAAGATAATTGTGTATTCAATTACTGATTATGATTATACCGAATAATCCGTGGTCATAATCATACCAAGTCCATCTACGCATTCTGAAAACCACGAGATGACTTTCAACGTAATATAAAAATGAGGATAATGATATAAAGAATCAATCAAATGAGATAAAGGATAAATATTAAACATTTATAATTTATCCAGATTCAAGAATATCCCGTGTTATAAATCACTTAATAATCTCATAATCTAATAACATTAATATTATAACAATATTTTAATCACTTCTTAAATTTATAAACAATTTTTCTCAATTGTTTACGCTTTACCATATAATGCATTTAATCATTCAAAAATGCCATACTCATAAAATATCATCACCAATTATCAAATCCTCATCAAAAATATGTCATATACTCTATATAGGATTCTCTAGCCATAAAATCCTATTTTCAACTTTGTTACTTCACATAACATATTTAACTCATATGTTCAGTAATTAAACTATTTTCATGAAAATATACCAAATCAGTCCCAAAAATATTTTTTTTAAGGGATTTAGCATAATATAGTCCCATAATGAAAATATATTTTCTCTGAATTTTAAAATTCATTTACTATTTTTAAAAATCAATTTCTAATTAATTCCTTAAGAAATTAGCTACCTCAAGTTTAACTCCAAAAATTCCCAAATCTTGGCAGGACCTTACACATGTTATCGTGAGCTTCCAGGTTTAAATTTCATGGTCATCGAGTTATATAACTCCGGTTATAGCATTTTTAAATTTAAAAACCTAAATATTGAAATAGTCATAACTTGCTCATTTTAAGTCGAATGAGCTCATTTTTGGACAGGAGGTACTTTATACCATATACTTTCATGTCCCAAAAACCCAGAATTTTTCTCATAATTTAAGTGGCCGAAACAGCCCTCTAAAATCATGGCAGCAGACTTTTTCGGTTTTTGCAGCTTTGCACTCCTTTGCTAAAATCAGTCCACACAAAAATCTACAATACCTTTTCCAGTAATTCCACTTGAATTAGTTAGGTAACTCATAGATCTAACTCTAGGTCTTGACCACATTCAAAAATTCAAAATATAATAGGAGATATGGTCTATTGAATTTCATGTTACGTTTTTCACCAAAATCGATTTTCAACTCTTTGTGATTTTTAAGAAACTTTCATGTTTTTTACATACTAACCAACATAACTCATCATAAAACTTACTAATACCACGAATACCCATGATTTTTATTAGTTCTATACTTTTATTATGACTTTCATCATAATCCACGTAAATGAGATCCTTTTAGTTGAAGAAATATTTGAGGTTTAAGAAATGGGTTTTTATCTTTGGGGTCAATACAAAATTCGATTTCACGTTCTAGGGTAGGCTAGAAGTCTTCAAGAATACGCCAAGAAATTTATTAATGATAGAAATATCATTCAAAATCATATTACTCTCGTCCAAGACTTGGATAGTGCGTCACATTAATACCAACTGTGACTTCATCCCTTAACCTGGATAAGACCTCACAATGATACCTATAAAACTTGCCATCTTCATTCACGATGTCGCCCTCACTGAAAAGTCCGACTTTGATTATTCCACACAAGGAAGTCAACAACGAAAGGATCGGGGCTCTTTACTTATGGCTTGATATAACATGATTAACTTTAGGGTTTGGTTACTTTGAATTAAATATAACGAGTTGGTTAGGAATATGAAAGCTAACAACCTTACAAAAAGAATAATGAGTAGTTAATTAATCGTTTTCAAAAATTACCTCAAAGGCAAGTATTTTCAAAGAGATAAGATCGACGGTAACGTGAAAGTGTTTATTTGAAACAACAAGATTAATAAACGATTGGAGGTAACGAAGGTTTCTCCCAACGAAGTTTCAATAGATAAATCAAAGTCTAATTTCTCCTGAGTCAAATTTAAGCGTTGAGCGCAAAGCAAGAGAGATAAAAGAATGGGTAGAACCAGGTTATCTAATAAGGTATAGACTTGAAGAATTTATAATTAACTAACCCGTGCTAACTTCATTCGGGTTACCCACTTTTTGAGAAGTCACGAAAAACGCTCTTCCACGAAACCAGCAGATTTTGTTTTGTCCAGATCCGCTTTGGTGCCACTTATCCCAAATTGGACTTGACTTCACTATACGACAAAATCGAGCTAAATGACCTTCTCTTCTTGAAATTTCCACTTCAATTATCTTTGCCATGATTACCACCGAAGTGGTTACCATTCTTAGCATGATAATTTCCCCCACGATGGTTATCATTGTTCGATGGCCGGTGCCACCAAAGATATGATTATTATCGTGTTGTTGGTCGTTACCTTTTGTTTGAACTGAATCAACACTCTCATGTGCTTCATTGCTTATCTCAGCATTTTCAGATGCCATTCTCAAACACTGTCATAAAACAAGGGTTAATTGACATTTAACAAATTATCCCTATATTCTGACCGACCAATCAAATACCAAATAAACTTAGGTAGGTCATACTAGCGAAGGAATTCCCCGTCTCTCCCCTCCTAGTTCTTATCTCGCATCTTAGCCAGGGATCATATCCCTAAGCTCTGATACCAACTGTGACGCCCCCAAAAATTACTCAATTTTGAGTCGCCAGATATACGATATAATACAAATAAAAAACGTAATTATACAGCTGTCGTGTAAAATACGGCAAAACATAACTGAGATTTTAAACAGGGATATTGCCTTCTAGACAATATTCATTCTCAATGAGAGTCCTCGTTACATTTATTGTAACACTATTTAACAGGATAGTGAGGACTACTAATGCTATCCTCTGGACCATTACTCCGGTTCCCAGACTTCGTCCCAAATTATGTTCTCATTTCACGAAGAAACGGTGAAAGAAAGGGTGAGCTCAACTAGCCCGATGAAAAATATTATGACTAAGATAATGCGAGAATAAATTATCATTAGCCTTCAACAATGTTAAACGATAAAATACAATAGACAAACAGGTTTAATGCGGCGAATATGCAATCCATTAAAAAAATCAAGTAGAGAATAAAGTCTACTATCTTTTAGGTTTTAAAAAGGTTTTCTTCAATTTTTATCACGATTTCAGACTAAACAATAAATAAACCACCACATCTAATCATCCCCGTACCACGCAGTCCAAGGATTTTCATCAAATTATCAATGGTCGTGACTATCTATACCGAATCACCCCGGTCATAATCATACCAAAAACTATCCATCATTTGCATTACAAATGCCACCGAGGACTTTAGTCACATCATTTATATCAAGTCATGATTATCTGAATGATCCTCAGTCATAATCATACTAAGTTCATCTATGCTTGCGTAAGCGAAAGATAACATAATATAACATGAGGATGATGACAATGACATAATAATTCAATAAAACAAGTTCAAGAATTATTTAATCCATGAATTATTAACGTCCAAATTGTCAACATGATCTTTGTTTAAGTAGAGTAAAATTCAAAAATGATCGAAAGAATATTTCCATGAAAAGATCTTTGGATGAAAACGCAAAATATCGAGGATATTCTACTAATTTCATGGAGTATAGAAGTCAAAGTTTTAACCAACCGGGTATAATAAAGAATGGAATAACAAAAGAAATCACCACGCAATGCGGTACTTGGCATATGCGAAGTTATTCCAACATAATAATAATAACGGAACCGAAGGTCGGGGTGAAATTCACACCAAGCGGGATGTTCAACAGAATAATAAAGATGGAACCCGGATCCGGTGTAAAACACATGATAGGATATTCAACGGAATGATAAAGATTTTAACCAGTCCGGTGTAAAACACATGATGAGGATGTTCCAGCGAGAATAATAAAAAGCGGAACGGTCCTGTTGTAAACACACGCATGGATGTTCCAAATGTAATAATAGAAGAATGTCACCAAGTATAGGGTAAAAACATTATCTGAAAGTTATTCCAATGTAATAATAAGCGATGGAATAACATAAGGATTTCACCAAGTATAGGGTATGCCAGGCGTATCTGAGGTTATGTATAGGGTATGCCACTTTTACAAAGTTATTCCAATGTAGAATAATAGTGAATGGAATAACGAAAGTTCTCTTCAAGAAGAAAGAATAACACCCTTACCGTAAAAAGAACCTAATATAGAAGTAGTGAAGTAGCGAGAATACTCTTCTTCTTTCTATAATTTTCTCTCTATAAACTTCTCTATAATTTCTCTCTCAGAGTTTCAATGAATTCGTGAAGAAAATAATGAAGGAATGAGCTTATTTTATAGGAAAATGGAATGCATAAGTAATTAATCCATGAACTATCCAGATTGATTTACTTTAATCTGACGGTCCATATTTAAAGAAAAATCTTTTAAATAAAATATAATATATTCTATTTATATAAAAATATTTTACTATGCAAACACTACATGCAATACTTATGCAAAACACTATCAACACTATGCATAATAAAATATAATATATTCTATTTATAGAATAACTTTAATAAAGTATTCTATTTTATATAAAAGATGTTTCATTTTTATTACGTTAATAATACGAATAAAACAAACCGTCATTATCGCTATAATAATTCATATTATTAATCGTGACAATAATGGAATCAAACCGAGTGACTTCTCACATAAGCATCGATAATCAATACACATGTAACTCTTATGCAACCACACGACATTCTTTACTTTTTACTGAAAGTAGTTCAACAAGTAACCACGGTAAAACTTCCGCCGTTATTTCAATAAAATATTTTTGTCGTTTTCTCGATCCGACAATAATTACATTGTAGGGTCCACCAATGATTGAGTAGTTGTCATTTAATATTCCTGCTAAACCTAATATTCCCACACCAATCGAATATAATATAACCACTTGCATACTTTTGCAAAATTTATAAATACTACCCACAACTATAATATTATCTTAAATTCACACCATAATATTAAAAATTATTTCAACAAAATTTAAATCTTTATTGATAAAATCTGGGGTCTCACAAAAGATATTCTTCAGAAATCATTCATCTTTGCACTATAGGCCAAAGATATTCCATAATATCATCATTTAAGACTGAAGATGATGAAAAATATTTTTAAAGAAACGAATCCAGTGAAACAAAATGACAAGGATTAAGGATTAAAGATTCGTACTTTGTTTTATCCACGTCCAAAAATACCTCAAAAATAATCATAGGGGTGTAAAATTCAAGAATGATCAAAATATGGATACAATCAAAGCTAGTATCCAGAATAGATATTTTAGACGAAAAGAAAATTTTTCATTTTTCGATTGAATAGTCTTAGTATTACGTGAATAGTCTCAGTATCGTGAAATAGTCTTGATATCGTGAATAGTAACTCAGACACCAAAAGATAGAAATTCCACAAAAAAACATCTTCACGCTTAATGAATAGTACTCGTGAATAAGAACTTTCGTGAATAAGAACTTCATGAATAAGTAACTCGTGAATAAGAACTCATGAATAAGAACCCAAACGTGAAAAAGTTCCAAATTTGATAAAAGTTCTAACCAATATTTCAAAGATAATGATATTGAAGAAATAATATCATTTGAGAAAAAATAACATCCACTTACCTCGAAAGAGACAGATCTTAGTTGAAACAGGATATAAAGCTATGACTTGAACTTGCACCGTATATCAACACTCAAAGTATACTCACAAGAATACGCTCAAAATATCGAGAGAGAAATAGAGAAAACTTGAGTTTACGGTATGATTTTCAATTCTAACCTAAGCTCCTATTTATAGGAAAATCTTTAGAACACCAAAAAGCGAGAAATTGAATATAATAATATTATTTATAAACAAAATTTTTAGCCCACCTTTGAAATCTGATTTCAGCCATAGCACATGTTAAATGAGGTTCACAAATGACCAAAAACGTTTTTCTCAAAATAATTAATTAAAACTTCCAAAATCAATTATTTGAACTCAAAACTTCAATAATTCATAATAAATAGCCCTTTTATCAAAAAAATCGAATCTCGCATGTTTTTATAGGAAATTCAATTCTCTACAACTTTGCGAAGAAAGTTTTCCAAATTCCAAACATAAATTGGCCAAAATCCACAAACGAATCAATTTTACAATTATAATCAAATTTCAAATCGATAAATGGGGTCCACCGACACACAAAACATGTGTTAATCATTTAATGCCACAAAAATACTCTTCCTCCTCATATACTCATATATCCCACATTCATTATAAAAATATCACCGTTAATATATTATTAAAATAATATATTTAAATGAATTATTTTATCGAGAAAGGATAAAATATTAATTTTCAACAATTGTCATTTTAAAATTTTTCATCTATATCCACATAAAATCAATATTTTCCTCATCATATAAATTAATAATTAATTATTCACAAATAATATTACGAGAATCACAAGATCTTGTGAACCAGTAGTTCAGGAAAGAGAGGGCTTTCGATAAGGATCTCTCTTACTGGCCTTGATTAGGTGACCAAACCTCTCCTTAGATAGAACTTTCTAGACATTGCCAATAATGTTATCTAATAATATTATTCAGATAATATGAATTATTGCTTCGATAATGAAAAATCTTGTGTAATGACAATTATTGAAACAACAATGATATAAAATATCAACGCAACAATTATTAAATCAATAAAATCTTTGAGCGATAATTCTTGTAACAATTATTGAGTAGTGCATTCTTATGTAAGAATCAATAATTGGTGCAATCTGCGTGTCTTCTTTATTCAACAACGGCGTGATAAGTGTGTTTTAACCAAGGGTATTCCAACAATATTACTTGGTAACAACTACGCCGATATTTATAAACAACTTATATTTATCGTTTTCTTCATCCAATCGCTTTTTCGTTATGGGGCCCACAAAAAGATCAAGCTTGCGTCGTCGAATATTCCCCGAAGCGATCGAATATTCCACGACCAAACGAATATTCCCAAACAATAATGAATATTTTATAATCACTTAACTATTCAAAATATTTGCGTATTTTACCCATAACTATCCACATTAATCAAATCGAATTCTTTCTTATTTCAAAATAATAAATAGAGGAAAATAAATTTCATTTATTAATAATTTGGGGTCTTCTGAAATGTAGCAGTATTAGTCGGGGTGTGGAATGATGGTTCTAGAAGTTGTTACAGTAGTCCTCACTATTACAGAAAATAGTATATTAATAATTGTAATGAGGACTTATTTGAGTGTGGATATTGTCTAGAAGACAATATTTGTATTTAAACTCACAGTTTTATGTTGTATTAATGAAGTTGTAGTTGTTTACATACCATGTATTTGGCGACTCGAATGGGTGATGTATACCTATTTTGGGGTGTCACAAATTTGGTATCGAGCTTAGGAGATGATCTTGGCGGAGATCGGGAATAGAACTAGGAGGGAGAGAGAGTAAATCATTCAGCTAGTGTGTCCTACTAAGCTTATTTGTTGATCGGCCCATAATATAGGGTATTATGTGATTTGTTAATTTGTTAAATTAACCCTTATTTTATAAGCGATGTTTGAGAATGTCGACTAATAACGATGGAGTAAATGAGACCATGGAGACACCTTTGCTCACCAACGAGGAAAAGCGTCTGCTGACAGTGGTAATGTTCCTCCACCGAAAACAACACCACCGAAAGCGAGATGATGAGCGATGGTATGTTTAGGAACTTTCTAGAATTCATACAAAACCAAACAAGAAAGACTATTGTTCAAAATGCGTGGAAACACTGGCAACTCACGGATGGTCACCGCATTAAGTAGTTCGAGGAGTTAGAATGGCGGGTTTTTTGGGAAAGCGAACCACTTACGGCAAAGACGTGGATAAAGCAGATCACTAAGATATTTGATGTCTTGGGATGCTCAGAGGAGTAAAAGGTTCCTTTCGCCACTTTCATGTTACGAGGAACGGCAGATTATTGGTGGGAATCCGTAAAAGCGTACTCGACCTCTGCCTTGAAAGATGTCTTGGGAGAAGTTCGAAGAATTGTTCAACGACAAGTACTTTCCCGAAAGTATTCGGTCACATGAAGGAGGTATAGTTCATCAAGCTGGAGTAAAACAATATGAATGTGTCGCAGTCTGAAGCTAAGTTTGCCGAGTTGTCCCGATTTGCATCGCGTTTGGTTGATAATGAGGAGAGAATGACGAATGTTTAAATCGAGGTTTGAAACCCAAAATCGTCAATACCTCATTTCTCACAAACTTTGTTTATATTCGGATGTTGTGAATAGGGCTCGATTATTGGGCGCATAATGAGTCGGCTCAATGAAGAATAATGACCAACAACTCGATGATAATCGTCTGGTGGCGGCAGTCGTCTAACAATGATAACCATCGTGGAGGAAATTATCATGCCGAAATGGTAACCACTTGATGGTAATCATAGCCAAGTAATAGAAGAAATATAACTTCAAGTGAAAATTTCAAGAAGAAGATTTAACGATGATGGGAAGATGTCGGCGGCTGACACCAAAGTAAAGACCCGACTTTTATAAATAAAGATGAATTTTTCTATAAATATTATTTTGAATATTATGGAATAAATTTGATATAATGTTATAGTTGTGGGTAATATTTATAAATTTTGCAAAAGTATGCAAGTTGTTATAAAATATTCGTTTGGTGGGAATATTCTTTTTTTGTTAGGGAATATTAAATCAATGCTACTCAATCATTGGTGGACCCCATAATGAAATTATTATCGGATTGAGAAAACGACAAAAATATTTTATAAAAATAACGGCGGAGGTGTTACCGTTAAAAGCTGTTGAACTACCGGTGGTAAAAAATGCGATGTCTGGCGTGGGCTGCGTAGTAGCTTTACGGTATTGATTATTGATCTTTTACGTGAGAAGTCACTCATTTATGCTTTCGATTATTATTTCATGATATCACTTTGCATCATATCTCTTATATTATTGATTCAATTATTGTCACGAAGATCATCCAGTATAATATGTTATAGTATTAAATCAATAATTGAGGCGACAAATTATAAATGATTAATAATTGTTGAAAGATTAAATATGTGTTGATGAAAAATAAAATGATTTGTGGTAAGTTTGATTATTTTATGGGGGCTCATATGTCATCATCTAAGAGTCTCTTACGTCGATAGTAATTACCCTTGTGAATAGTATTTACCTTCGTCGATAGTAATTACCTTCGTCGATAGTAATTACCCTTGTGAATAGTATTTACCTTCGTTAATAGTAATTACCTTTACCGACGTCGAACCACTTGTCGTTTCACATTACGAGCGTCGAAACCACTTTTCTTTTCACATCATTAGTCGTCCGAGCCACTTGCCTTTTCACACGGCGGTCTTAAGCTAGAAATCTTCTAGAAATAGAGGCTGAGGCTTCATTATTTTCACGAATTCATTCAAGCTATAGAGAGAAAAGTATAGAGAAATAAGAGAAAGAAGAAGAAGAGTATTTTATTCTTTACCTTCTTTGCGATATTCAATCTCCTACCAAAAGTAAGGGGTATTATTTGTTGTACTTTCGTAAGGGGTGTTATTCTTTCTTATTCATGAAGAAACTGTTGTTATTCCATTCTTATTATTACATTGGAATAACTTTGTATACGTGTTTTACCCTATACTTGGTGACATTCTTCTATTATTCATTGGAACATCCTGTGCGTGTGTTTTACACGACCTGGTTCCGCTCTTTATTATTATTCTATTGGAACATCATATACGTGTGTTTTACACCGGACTGGTTCCGCTCTTTATTATTATTCTGTTGGAACATCCATCGCATGTGTTTTACACCCTGACTGGTTCCGTCTTTATTATTATTACATTTGGAACATCACATGCATGTGTTTTTACGCCGGACCGGTTCCATTCTTTATTATTCATTGGAACATCCTGTACATGCGTTTCTGTGGGACTGGTTCCGTTATTTATTATTCTGTTGGAATAACCTGCCTGTGCGGTCTATCGCATGCATGGTGATTTCTTTTGTTATTCTATTCTTTATTATACCTAGTTGGTTAAAAATTTGACTTGTATACTCCATGAAATTAGTGGAATATCCTTGATATTTGCGTTTCATCCAGTATCTTTGAATGGAAATATTCTTACGATCATTCTTGAATTTTACTCTACAAAAAAAAGATGTCGTAATGATAATTTGAGCGTTAATAATTCTGGATAAAATAATTCTTGAACTTGTTTTATTGAATTCTTATATCATTGTCATCATCCTCATGTTTATATTATGTTGAAAGTCATCGTGGCTTCACATAGTGCATAGATGGACTTGGTATGATTATGACCGGAGAGACTATTCGGTGTAATCATGGCCGTAATGTTACAAATGATGTGATAAAAATCCTCGATGGTAGTAGTGCATTGGTGGACGATTGTTGGCATGATCATGACCATTAATGAATACACAAATATTCTTGGCCAGTAGTGCGTGAATAATTGTGGTCGTGATACTAAAGAATATCCTTGGCGTAGAGTGCGGGGTGATTCGATGATGTGGAATATTTATTAAAGATGAGTCTCAAATATAACGATGATGAAAAACCTTTTAAAACCTAAAAGATAGTAGACTTTATTTTCTACTTGACTCTTTTAATGGATTATTATTCATTGCAGATTAAACCGGGTTGTCTATTGTATTTTATCGGTTTAACATTGTTGAAGACTATTGATAATTTATTACTGCATTATCTTAGTCATAATATTTCTTCTTTGGGCTAGTTGAGCTCACCCTTTCTTTCACCGGTCTATTTAGGAAATGAGAATATAAATTTGGGACGAGTCGGGAAAGCAGTGATGGTCCTGAAGATAGCATTAGTAGTCCTCACTATTACGTGAAATAAGGTGATAATAATTATAATGAGGACTACTTTTTTTGAGTTTGTATAATATCTAGTAGACGATATTTGTATTTAAACTCACAGTTTATGTATTAAGTTGTATTTAAATTCTGTACCATGTAAGTGGTGACCCAAGATGGGTGATGTATACCTAATTTTGGGGGCGTCACAACCAGCACTAGCAACGAATTTTAGAGGAGGAGAAAGACCGCCAGTTAGATGCTACAGATGCGGAGAAGAGGGACACATAAGTCCAAACTGTTCGCAACCTTTCAAGGTATGTTTTAGTTGTGGAAAGGACGGTCATATAGCTCGAGATTATCCTGTAGCGAAACCAAGTCCAGCGGAGATGGTGACTCCAAAGGCTGTCCCGGACAAGTCAAAGTCATTGGTTCTTGGAAGAGCGTTTTTCGTGACTTCTCAAAAAGCGCGTAACCCGAACGAAGTTAACACGGGTTAGTTAATTATAAATTTTTGCTAAGTTTATACCTTATTAGATACCGGTTCTACCCATTCATTTATCTCTCCTGTTTATACTCAACGTTTAAACTTGACTCTGGAGAAAATTAGACTTTGAATTATTTGTTGAAACTCCGTTAGGAGAAACTTTTGTTACATCCGCTGTTTATAAATCTTGTTTGATCCAAGTTGGCACCATCACATTACCTGTTGACCTTATTTCTTTAAAGATACATGCTTTTGATGTGATTTTAGGGATTGATTGATTGATTAACTACTCATAATGCCAAAATTGATTGCTTTCGTAAGGTTGTTAGTTTTCATATTCCTAAGCAACCTGTTATTTGAATTCAAGCAACCAAACCACTGAAGTCAATCATTGTCATATCAAGCCATAAAGCCATTCGTTTATTGAAAAACGGATGTCAAGCTTTCTTACCCATGTCATGGACTTTAATACGTCATATTTGAATAATATTTTGTTTCCTGACGTATTTTCTAAAAAAATTCTTGGCTTACTCCCAAAGTGTGATATTGAATTTTGTATCGACTGTGAACCGGTACAAAACCCATTTCTAAAATCTCATGGCTCCTATTGAACTTCAGGAGTTAAAAATTCAACTGTAGAAATTTGTACCCGAGCCTCTATCTGGTGACTTCCTTTGTGGAATACACCGAAGCGAGACTCTCCGTAGGGGACGCCATATTTGTCGCGATAGTAAAGCGATAGGTGTCATTGTGACGTCTTATCCAAGATTGGGATATGAGTCACGGTTGAGAAGCAACCTAAGTCAAGAATCGAAATCGTAGCTTTCATGCTTAAATGGTTATTATCGAAGATTTTGTGAAAAGATTTTCTCGAATCGCTACTCTATTAACTCAGCTGACTCAAAAAGATACAAAATTCGAATGGAGCGAGGAATGTAGAACTTAACATGCGGCAACAACGTTGGCTCGAGCTATTGAAAGATTACGGCCATACCATTCAATACCATCCTGAAAAAAAAAACGAACATGGTAAGCTGACGCGTTGAGTAAAAGATCATATGCGTTTACGAGTGCGATATTGTTAACACAAAGACCCATTTCGTATGACTTACAGAAGATGGAGATAGAGTTAATGATTCCAAGAACTTGCGTGAAGATAACGAATATAAGATTAGAATCGACTTTAATCGATAAATTTAAAGATGCTCAAGCTACAGACTTGGAGTTGATGAATATGAAGAAGAAGATGCAAGAAGTCGTTATTCCAAAAGCGAGAATCGGCGATGTGAGGAAAGCTCAAACCTTTGATTTATTAGTCCATTTGAAATCCTCGATTGAGTAGGAACTATGGCTTATAGACTAAGCTTTTCTGACTAGGTATGACGCGTGTTCATAACATTTTTCGTATCGATGTTACGTAAATATGTGGGATGACCCGAAACCACATTATTGAGTTAGAACTAGACGAGATAAAGCGAGAAGATTTAACGTCACGAGAGGTACCAGTCAAAATCTTGGGTAGGAAGGAGCATATCTACATGACGTCAATTTCAAGGGCGAAATTTCATAAGAAGGGAGGTTGTAAGACCCCAACTTTTTATAAATAAAGATTTAATTTCTCTAATTATTATTTTGAAATAGTAAGGGGTTGATTTGATTAATGTGGTTAGTTATGGGTAAAATCATGCAAATATTTTAAATAAGCAGTGGTTATAAAATACTCGTTGTTGTTTGGAGAATATTCGTTTGAGTGGTGGAATATTCTTCTTGTCAAGGGAATATTAAATGCACGACGGTAGCGACCTTTGTGTGGGCCCATAACGCGATTAGATGAAAAAAAGCGACAAGTATAAGTTGTTTATAAATAGCGGCGTAGTTATTCAGATTATCTTTGTTGGAATACCCGTGGTTAAACACGATGTCTGGCGTTATTACGCACAAGAAGAACTGCGGTATTGCACCAATTATTGATTCTTACGTGAAGAAGACACTACTTTCGATAAGCATTACGATGAATTCTTTGTTCGATATTTTATTTTATTGATTCAATAATTCTTTGCGTTGATATTTTATATTCTTTGTTGTTTCAATAATTGTCACTTCTGAGTATTTTTCATTATCGAAGCAATAATTCATATTATCCTGAATAATATTATTAGATAACATTATTGGCAATGTCTAGAAAGTTACATCTAAGGAGAGGTTTGGTCACCTAATTGCTTGTTAGTAAGAAGAAATTCTTATTGGAAAGCCCTTCTTTCTTGGGAGCGGCACAGTTGCCAATCTTGTGATTCTGTAATATTATTTATGAATAATTAATTATTGATTTATATGATGAGGAAAATATTGATTTTATGTGGATATAGATGGAGAAAATTTTTTAAAGTGACAATTGTTAAAAATTGATATTTTATCTTTTACGATAAAATAATATTTTATTATATTATTATAATATAATAATGGTGATATTTTTACTGATGAATGTGGGATATATGAGTATATGAGGAGGAAGAGTATTTTTGTTGCATTAAATGATTAACACATGTTTTGTGTGTTATTGGTGGACCCCATATCTTGACCGAAATTTGATTATAGCACAATAAAATTGTCCGTTTGTGAATTTGATTCAATTTACATGCAGAATTTGGAAAAACTTTCTTCTGCAAAGTTGTAGAAAATTGAATTTCCTATAAAAAGTCTCGAGATTCGAATTTTTTGACGAAAGGTGTAAGACCCCAAATTATTAATAAATGAAATTTATTTTCCTCTATTTATTATTTTGAAATAGTAAGGGTTGATTTGATTAATGTGGATAGTTATGAGTAAAATACACAAATATTTCCGAATAAGCAAGTGGTTATAAAATATTCCTTATTGTTAGGGAATATTCGTTTGGTCGTGGAATATTAAATGCTGTCGGGGAATATTCGTAGAGCAAGCATGATCTTTTGTAGGCCCCATAACTTGAAAAAACGATTGGATGAAGAAAGCGACAAATATAAGTTGTTTATAAATAACTACAGTAGTTATTACAATTAATCTTGTTGGAATACCCTGGTTAAAACACACTAATCTGGCGTTGTTGAGCGATGGCACGCAGTATTGCACCAATTATTGATTCTTACGTAAAGAAGGCACTACTCAATAATTATTACGATAATTCTTATTCGATATTTTATTTTATTGATTCAATAATTCTTTGCGTTGATTTTTTTTATATTATTTGTTATTTCAATAATTATCACTACTGCAGTATTTTTCATTATCGAGACAATAATTCATATTATCCTGAATAATATTATTAGAAAACATTATTGGCAATGTCTAGAAAGTTCTATCTAAGGAGAGGTTTGGTCACCTAATTGCTTGGCAAGAAGGAGAAATTTTTATTGGAAAGCCCTCTTTCACGAGAACGGCACAGTTGCCCAATCTTTGTGATTCTGTAATATTATTTGTGAATAATTAATTATTGATTTATATGATGAGGAAAATATTGATTTTATATGGATATAGATGGAGAAAATTTTAATGTGACAATTATTGAAAATTAATATTTTATCTTTTTCGATAAAATAATTCATTTAAATATATTATTTTAATAATATATTAACGGTGATATTTTATAATGAATGTGGGATATATGAGTATATGAGGAGGAAGAGTATTTATGTGGCATTAAATGTTTAACACATATTTTTTGTGCGTTGGTGGACCTGAATTATTGGCCAAAAATTTGATTATAGCCCTTGTAAAATCGCCCGTTTATGGATTTCGGTCAATTTTTGTTTGGAATTTGGAAAAACTTTCTTCTGCAAAGTTGTAGAGAATTGAATTTCCTATAAAAAGTCGCGAGATTTGAATTTTCTGACAAAAGGGCTATTTATTATGAATTATTGAAGTTCAGAAGCTCAGAAATAATTGATTTTTGGAAGTTTAAAATATTTTTAATATGAAAAACGTTTTTGGTGATTTGACTGTGGGTCTTGCATGTGTTTTAATAGCTGAATTCAGATTCTTGAGTACGTAGGAAGTTGTAGAAATAATAATAATATTATTTTATTAAATTTTCTACTTTGGTGTTAAAGCATTTTCCTATAAATAGGGTCTTGGGTTAGAATTGAAAATCACACCGAAACCCAAGTTTTCTCTCTATATTATCGGCGTATTCTTGTGAGTATTTTGAGTATACTTTGAGTATTGCTATATCTGGTGCAAGTTCAAGTCATAGCTTTATATCCGGTGTTTATTTAAAATCTTGTCTTTTCGAGGTAAGGGATGTTATTTTATTCGAACATGATATTATTTCTTCAATATCATTATACTCAAAAATATTGGTTGGAAATTTTATCAAATTTGGAACTTTTTCATGTCGGGGTTACTATTCATGAGTTCTTATTCACGAGTTACTATTCATGAGTTCTTATTCACGAAAGTCTTATTCACGAAGCGTAAAGATGTTTTTGTGAAATTTCTATCTTTTGGTGTCGAGTTCTTATTCACGTGTATCTAAGACTATTCACGATATCTGGTCTTATTCACGAATCGACACTATTCATCGAAAATGAAAATTTTTCTTTTCGTCAAAATAT
Organism: Panax quinquefolius; assembly: GCA_020205615.1. Classification (NCBI taxonomy): domain Eukaryota; kingdom Viridiplantae; phylum Streptophyta; class Magnoliopsida; order Apiales; family Araliaceae; genus Panax; species Panax quinquefolius. Next base: position 12,434,189 of record CM035172.1, on the reverse strand, counting down.
CTAATACGGATACTAGTTTTGATTGTATCCATGTTTTGATCATTCTTGAATTTTACACCACTATGATTATTTATGAGGTATTTTGGACATGAAATAAATTTGAAATACTGAATCCTTAATACTTGTTCTTTTGTTTCACCTTGGATTCGTTTTCTTTAAAATATTTTTCATCATCCTCGATTCTAAATGATGATATTCTTGAATATCTTTGGCCCTTTAGTGCAAAGATGAATGATTTCTTGATGAATATCTTTGTCCGTAGTGCAAAAGATGAGCAGTGTTGAGATGAACATATTGATCGATTAATATCTTTGGCCAGTAGTGCAAAGATGAACAAGTGTTTAGATGAACATGACCAATGATGAATATCTTTGGCACTGTAGTGCAAAGATGAATATTTGATTCGGATATATATTGATTGATGTTACGAGGATAAAATATCGACGATGAACTTTTAAATTCATATATAGAAGATAGTAGTTTGCATTCTCTACTTAACTCTTCTAATGAATTATTATTTCATTGCGAAGATTGATTTAAAACCGGTTGTCTATTGTAATCTATTAGATTTTTCCCTGCTTGAGGACTAACGATAATTTGTTCTATATCATCTTAGTCATAATATTCTTTCTTTCGGGCTAGTTGAGCTCACCCTTTTCCTTGTTGTTCCGTTTTTCTTCTCGGGAGGCGAGAATGTAACGCAAGTACTTAGTCGGGGTGTGGAATGATGGTTCTAGAAGTTGTTCTAGTAGTCCTCACTATTACGTAAAATAGTGTATTAATAATTGTAATGAGGACTTATTTGAGTGTGGATATTATCTAGAAAGACAATATTTGTATTTAAACTCACGCTTTTATGTTGTATTAATGAAGTTGTAGTTGTTTCTGTACCATGTATTTGGCGACTCAGAATGGGTGATGTATACCTATTTTGGGGGCGTCACAGTAAGCATGGATTATGAAAAACTAATATCTTAACAATAATATATCAAAATCTCTTAATTAATTTAAAATTACATAAGAATTATAAAACGAATATATTTCAATAATGAAACATGAAGGCGAAATCAATTAAACATGAAAGCATAAATAATAAAAGAGATACAAAATATTATCATGAATAATTATTTAATTTCATCTCCATCCTAGATTAAAAAAATTAACTAGGCATGAAAATAAATAAATTAACAAAAAAAAACAAGAAAAAAAAAACTTTATCTATCAACGATCATCCAACAAACGGTAATTTAATCTACTCCTACTTATAACATAAACTAAACTAATAGGCCCCCTATCTCTAAACCAATAGATCTATTTATAGGAAAAATAAATTTATGCCCTAATTTAAATTCATTGAATTTAATATATTTTGTTCCATTTATCCTTTCTTTATTTATTTACTTCAATCTCTACATGGTAATATCCCAATAATCCTTTTACATTTTAAAAGCTAAAACAATTATATTTTATTTATTCACGAAAATAAATAAGATAAATCCAATATTGTTTCACCTTTTTCATTCCCGTTGTAGGATTTCTTGCTTCTTTCCTTCCATGAATATGAGCATTAAAAAGTAATTGGTCATCAAGATTTTGACTTTATTGTAACAAAATATTAAATAATGCAAAACAAAACATATTAATTTAATAAACTAATATAATTAAAAGGACAAAATTAAGGATAATAAAATATATGAATTATTTGTCTATTAGATAAATTGTTATTTTTAGCAAAAATAATTTTTATTTAATCATACTTTTAAGTAGTTTACACAATTAACTATTGTACTAATCAAAATTTAATAAATTCGTATCAATCATATATTTTAAAATTTAACAAATTAACTATAAAAATCAAAAGAAATTACATTTCTAAACTAGAAAATGAATAATCTAAAATAACTTAATATTATAGAGTAACATTAAAAAAGGTAAATCATGAATTTTTAGTTTTTGATTCACAACAGTGCATTAGGCTTTTTTACATTGGCCAATGATTACATATATATATATATATATATATATATATATATATATATATATATATATATATATACACACACACACACATTTGAGTTCATATCCATTGTTTTAGATTCTCTCACATTTTTGGTCGGGTTACATGTATTGATATTAGATAATTCTTTTTATTTTATTTTAAAAAACTGATAGTAACCAAAATAAATAAATTATAAGTAACAACTATATATACATGATATGAGATGAGAATATAAGATAAGACATAGAACAAAACAGTAGATAATTTATTAATTTTATTATAATCGATGCAAATTTATATGCATAGGTTAAGAAAATTATTTAATTATTAATATTTGTATAAAATTTTCTCACTATCCGTTTATAAAATTAAAGTTTAAAATTATTAATACAAGAGATAATTTTTTCAAATAATGAGAAAAAAAGTAAGGATGATATAAAAATAAATATTTGATTTCCCAAAAAGTTGTAAAACGATAAATAAATTAGAATTATTTTATTTATTTATTTTAAGAATTTTATTATTATGGAATGGATGAAATATTATCAAAGGAGACTACTGTTAATTAAGAAGGAGATGTATTTAGATTAGAAGTGAATTTGTTTGTTTTAAAGTTAAATCCTCCTTCCCATCTAACATTGGATATATATTAAAAAATAATTTTTAAAATACTATAATTTTTTTTTAATAAATCTCTAACATTTTTAAATTATAATAGTACTAATATAATTGTACTCAATCAACTTAAAATAAAAGTAATGACATATTAAGAATTTCATGATATTTATAATTTCAAATCAAAATATATTTTTAATTTTAAAACATTCAAAAAATATTAGTCCATATTTCTAATTTTAAAATAGAAAGAGTAATTGCTAAGATTAAACAGGTACTGTGCAAAGTTCAGTTGGTGACTTGTTTGAATCAATATATATAGGAAATTAGCATTGGGCTTAATTGACAATTAAAGTCAAAAAGTGAATAAGCTTGACTGGGCTGGATTTAGTAGTCCGTTGGTGGCTTTGGCACAATTGGCTAGCCAGCCCAACTAAAGGGAATCACTAGCCAGACAATCCAATATGACAAAGAAACATAATTGTAAAGAATATCATAACAAATTATAGCAAGGAAAATGTTTATGTCCATGTTTCTATCATTTGCTACGTCAATAAATATTAGGGATAATATTTTTAAAGAGATATGTAACTAATAAATTTCTCTTATAATTTTATGTATTAACAAATTTAATTTAATACAAATTTATCACAATATATAACCACTCTTCTAACAAATTAGAATATGACTGTGTTGATGTGACATCGGTCTAATCATTAAATCTCTAACATCTAACAGGGTGCTTAGTTGGCACCACAACAATACAAATAAATATATTCGGTTATAATGAAGTTAATTTCATGATAAGTTGGTCAATTGACAAATACAGTGCTATCTCTCTATCTGCGTAGTATTGATCAATTGACCAAAGTTAACTTCATGCGAACCACTCCTCAAATAAATATTACTCCTTCCTACCCAAAGCAATTATTATATTTGTTAAAGAAATTTATTTTACAAAAAAATCCACTCCTTAGTCATTGTTATAAAATGAAACTATGACCTGAACTATATCATTTTGATCATATTATCATATTTTAAAGGGTATATGTGAATATATATATATATATATATATATATATATATTCGTAAATATTGTGAATGATACTTGATTTATTTTTAATTTTTTGGTAAATAGGAGGAGTATGTAAATAGCTTCTTTATGCATTCCTTGTGCTGCGATTATTCAATTCAATCGAATATAGTCATATACATTCCTAAAAAAATATTTAATTGAAATATGGCATCCAAAAAATTCCTTTGGGGCATATGTTTATAAATTATTAAACAGCATAATTAATCCCAAGTGATTTGGAAATTTTAGCGTAGATAAGGTTTACAGACGTTGACCATGCGTAATATATATATATATATATATATATATATATATATATATATATATAATTTATTTTAAAAATATTTATATACAGTCGATAATTCAATATGCATGCTAATTAAGAGATTCCTTACATTGCATACACGAAAATATCTGAATGATATACTTTCCAATAGTATCGTATTCAACAGATCATCAACTCGATCTCTTGATCCGATCCCTATAAATGTAGATGTACCATACACAAAAACGTCTTGTCAATTCTCATCTTGTTTTTCAATCCGGCCCGCCCTTCTCTTTAATTTTACTGTGAAACCCTAGCTAGCTAATACATACCTACTCCTACTCCTACTCCTACTCCTACTCGTGCTATGTTTTCCCTAATAATTAACCCTAGAATCAAGAAGTTGAAAAACCAGTCCATTAAGGTTTTGAAGAATTTCAGCAAGCTCTTCAAATCCTTTACAAATCTCCTCTCTTGGAAGCAAAATACCACAAGTCGGCTAAAACAAAGCAGCAGCGTCGTACATGCCTATGAGGAGATCCTGAGAGAGCGACGAACACGTAGAGTGCATGGCTTGCATGGCGCAGAAGCGGAGGAGGAGGAGGAAGAGTCTTCTGATCAGTATATTTCTGATGATGATGATGTTGATTACGTTCTGAGGTTTTGGGAACTTCAGCTGCCTCCTACACCACCAATTAGATCTGTTGATGCCTTCATCGGAAAGTTGACCCGTTGGCATAGCGTGTAGATTATTAATTATTCTCTTATTTTCAAAATATAATTAAGAGCAAATTTTTTTGAAAAAAAAAATGCTAGCTCTTATAATCGGAAACTGAGAACATATTTTCTTTTTCCTGTTTACCAGTGGAATTAATCCAAGTGTTTTAAGATTCTTAAGGTATATATATATATATATATATATATAGAGAGAGAGAGAGAGAGAGATCGATCGATCAGTAGGTTTAGATATATATATATGATTGTGGTTTTATTAGCTAGATAGTTTGGGTAATTAAATGCATGTTTTAACTCAAATTCTGGCTTCATTGATCAGTCAATGGTTTATATACGACGCATTCATCCAATAAATAATGTCTTCATGCTAAGGATAACTGTTTATGACATCTATGGTTCTTTTGATTCAATGAAATTGCATGCTTTTGACTTAATTTTTTTTGGAAAAGGAGGATTTTCCTTGAGCGAAATGGAAATTTATAGAATAAATTCAAATGAAGATATCAGAAATCATCATCCCAGCCTCACAGAATATTTAAGGGGAAAAAAACATCATGAAATAAAGAATATGATCAGCACAGATTCCATCATATTCCAAAATTTCACATCATCACAATGTCTGTGGTTCTGTGTTTTTAGTACTTATAACTGCTGCAATAAAGGGGCTAAGCGTTGAACCCCAAACAATTCGATAGATATAGCAGTACAAGAAGTATCTGCTAAAAATAAATATTAAAGTAAAGACATGGAAATAATACTATACAAATTAGCAAGTCCTGCTGCTCTGGCAGCTTAACAGGACTCGTGCCTAAATGTGGAAGACGGAACTTCAGTGAGCCGAATGCCATTGGAGTGACAACAATTCAGAAGGAAATTTTCACTACTTCAACAACGATTTTATGTTTCTCAGTTAGAGATCGAGTTAAAAGAGAGAAAGGATCTCATTATATGGGCGTATGCTTGTGTGTAGGCCTGCAATGCATGACCAAAGTTTATGTAGTTTGTATCTGTCCACTCTTGCATGGCCTGTTTTTAGCAGACGCGTGACAAGTAAGGATCCAGACTTTGTGACTCAAACTAGGAAAGACGGCAGCCTTAAAACAGATAATTGGTTGTGTTTCAGAGCATCTCAGGCTGATTTCTAGTGCCCATGAGAGATTTTGGTGTACTAACCATAAAGTAGCTTGCAGCTGTTTCAGAGCATCTCATGCTTGCATCTTAATAATTATTACGGGTCATCAAAAAACACTTATTCCCAATACCGGACTGGGACCAAATGATCCGATCATGTCAGATAACTACAGGAATAGAAGAAACGAGTGTCGATCCGCTATCCTTAAAAAGCACCCAGAAACTTACCAGCAGAAGTATTTTGTAAGAGAAACTGCTCTATTACATCTTCATTCTGAGCAACTGTTAAACTACACCATCAAAAGGTGAAAGAAAAAGAGGATTTAAATTTTCTTAACCTGGCTAGAAACTATATAACTTCAGAATGGCAAATAGATAGAACACCTGCAAGTGTTGTACACAAGGGATCCTCCAACTATTAGCAATTTGAAACCATTTGTTAGTAGTAGTAACTGCAAGGAAAAGATAAACAGAGCATGAGAAGAAAAAGAGGAAAAAAGATGGGGTTCAATGAAATGATTTAGGAGAGTTAACATATTCTAGAATATAACTTCATAAGGAGTCATTACAAAGCACAAATAATTGTTTTTTCAAACTATCCATTTCAAGATAAGAAAAGTACATTATACAAATTACATATACTATAGCAATTATAAGTTGTGGAAACAAATGAATGATTGCTTGGCATGCAGCAGTTCCTAGAACGCAGCATAAATACACAATGACTCCTGGCCATAGGTTCTAGACTGGGAAAAGAATAAAGTGAATGTATAAAAGCTGCTCTACTCTAGATGATGATACAACTTGGTTGAAACTACAGATTCCCACCAAGGCAGGACAAAATAGTAATTGAACCTATAATATACAGCTCGCAAGAAACTTTATAAGCAACTAATCAAAACATTGTTGCTATATTAAAAAATTCAACAATGAATTTCAAGCTGACTCTAGGTAATAGTGCTAGAAATCCTTAGAAATAGATTTATGAGGAAGAACATCAAATGCTGATCTTAAAATTCTTTATCTAACTTTATCGATGCATAATGAATTATATGAAAAACAAAGGATTTATTAAAATTGAAAGAAATTAAATAGTACTTCCCTATGTGCAAGATTCACAAACACCAGGAGCTCATGGTTTAGAAATTGATGCTTTAACTAATTGAGGCTGAAACCATAACCAAAAACTAAATAAAAGTGTCAGTAACTAAAAATAGACTAGTTACCTGTAGGACAGTCAAATTGTTAGTCCTCTCGGCATTCAAGACATGCCGCTGAAGGGTGGTCCAGCACCAATTCTCAAATTTTTGGATGTGTTTGACTGATCCATCATGTGTGCATTCTGCATCCACAAGGACCTGATCTAAGATCCAACCAACCATTAGCTTCTGAGCATAATGAAGAAGTGAGTCATAAGATGCATCCAATCTAAAGATTGTAGAAGCAAAACACTGAGATGATTAACTTAACTTGCTTATCATCAAAAGAAACACAGAGATGATCAGTTTAACTTGCTAATCATAAAGTGAACACACAATGCAGGCACAATTGAATTGTCAAGCTAATAGGAGAAGAAGAATGAGATAATAACAAAGAACAAGAAAATATTTTTTACCTTGTCAGAGCCGGAGTGTGAAACCTCACTGCCATTTGCATTGTGATATAACTCCCTCTTACTGAGCCCTCCAGAATGCAACCCAAAAAATATAAGCTCTGGGTCTTGAACTGTGGGACTAGCAGTAATTTACCATTTTTCCGAGCTTTATTTGCTGTTTTCCTTTCTTTCCAAGGTCTCCTAGATGTCCACTCCTTGTACATATCTAACTTTTCTTCCAAGGCAGATTCCCCGTACAGTACTACAAATAATGATAATACTTCAAAAGACAGAAACATGGCTGCATACTCTTCCCAAAAAAAGAAAAAGACAAAAAGGAAGCATTAACACTAGATCATAACTTCAATACAAATTTATTGCATGTTTCAGAATTTTAGTGAACCCTGACAGGAATAAGGGAAAATGTTGTTCCATCAGCAACAAACAGACGACATTGATCTCCAAGTGCATATTTCTGCAACATAGTTGTACAAGCTGCCAATCTCTGTCTTGCGACATGGCACTAGTCACAGATCCTGAACTGCCAAGGAGGTCTGATATCATGCACAGTTTGGCACCTGAACAGGGACAAAAAAGAAAGAAACTTTGAAGGAGACCTAAAAAGTTTTCAATAGGATACCAAAACTAAATACAACGAATTAATTTATTGCATATAGTGATTGATTCAACTCCATCAACATTTCCTAATATATACATAAAGATCTTCACTCATTAATATCGTATGGTAATCAGGAAGCACTAATAATCTAAGATCAATTCAGTGGTAACTAAACCAAAACTCCAGCTTTCACTTGGTAGTCTATGTTATGGAGGCAAAAAGATAGGTTCATTCTTTGGCTTGCAGACCAAGAAGATCTTACAACATAAAAAATATCCCTTAAAAAGCCAAATTAAGCCAGACAAGTGAACTGGTGAGCTGTGACGTGTGAAAGTAGACCGCACTCATCTTTATTTCTTTCAAATTTGCAATAAATGAGATGATTTAGACTCATATTGCTCTGTTCTACTTTATTTTTCATCAAAAAGAGTAATCACATTACTCTTGCATTCAAAACGATGTGTACAACTAGTAGTTTTCATTTAGTGAAACCTTCTTATTGTTTCATTATTTCCTTCAAATTTGCAAACAAAGAGGTGATTTAAAGTACTATTACTTTGCTCTACTTTGTTTAGCATCAAAAGGAACATTCCTGTTACTCTCGCATTCAAAACATATATATATATATATATATATAGTATAAGAAAAAACAGTTTAGTAAAGTATGCACGAAATGAGATTTACAATTATAACTAACTTCAGAGGAGGTACTTCTAAATTGACTAGAATGACTTCCATCAAAACTAACTAGGAAAACATGTTTACCAGGAGAAGCACAGAGGTCAAGGACATGATCTCCCAAACAGATATCCAAAGCTGTAACTGCAGCTCCAGATGCTGCATCAATTCCATATATCTATCGCCAAAAGAAAGTGAGCACAATCAATAATTATTTTGTAGTGAAAAATTTATATAATGGGATAATATTGCATCCAGATGACTAGTTACAGCAAGAGTGGCAAATAGTTGAAGTTATTTACATGCCTCATCCTGATCCATAAGCAGCTTTTAGAAGCTATCAACATATACAACAATGAGGTGGAAAACTAGAATGAGATCAATCAGGTTGACAACAAAACTAGAAAAAGGCGACTTTAAAAAAAGTAACAAAGACTCAAAGAGCAAGAATGAGTAACACCAATCAAAGCCTATAATTCTTATCATTATTATTTTGGTAAGTACAAAGCAAATAAAACTTAGGTGTCCTAACTATACTGCAGTTGAAGCACAAAATGCAAGTTTGGACATTTAGTGAAAGGACTTTAAAAACCAATGCAAGATAACATTTTATCAGGACTTTTAAAAGATATGGTCAAATATGCCTTTCCGTCTTGATATGCCTTTGAGTTAGCAATCTGAATCTGAGGTGGAAAATAATAGAAATTGGGTAACCAGACCACTTTCTCAAGCTTACATTTAATCTCAGCTTCAATTTCTTCCAAATAAACTTCACATCCAGGTTTTAACCTTTCAAGAAGAAAAAAACTTACATTAGCACAATACCATAACACCCAGCAGCAAACGTATAAAACACTGACATGCAACTCTTCTTTATTTTCATCTTATTCATTTATTAATTCAGCACCAAAGAAAAGTAAAAAAATTATCTGTACCTTATATAACGAGGGGTGGTATCACTGGCAGTATAAATTGAGGGATCCAATCCATTCTCATTGAGAAAATCCAAACTTGAGGTTGAGGTTGCTTTGACGTCCATGGAATAATAAATAATACCAATACCTCCTGATCATATCATATCTTATCATCATTCCAAAACCCTGAAATAAGTGATAGCAAAAACCCCTTAAAGAATCCATATTTTGCAAGTGATACCTAATAAGGACTGAAATTTTGCATCTAGGTTTGATTCGAGAACCTTAAGACGGCGTCGTTTTTATTGAAGTAAATAAACGTCTTCCTCTCCCAATAAACTCAAACAAGAAAAAGATTTCCGATGAGATGAGAAATTTCTTCGTCTCCAGAGTATTATTAATCTTTGTATGTTATACAATCAAACCCACCAAGGGAATCGTTCATCTGAAATCATTATCCACTTCATTCAGCGAAACTCCTGCCAGATTCAGTAACTATTCAGACTGCCTTTGTGTGAGATGTCATTATTATTCGTTCTGTGTATTTTAAAGTTGAAGTATTTGCTGTGTATTTGGTGTAGGTGCAGGTTTCAACAGCTCTGGAATATGTGGGGCTTTGCATGTAGCTGACCCACTAGACGCCTGTTCTTCACTGCTTAACAATGGCTTTCAATTTGATGACCCAGCTGCCCTAAAGTTTGCTTTGATAGTTAGGGGAAATTGTACTTTTCAGGACAAAATTCGAAATGCTCAAGAGGGTGGTTTTCATGCTGCCATTGTTTATGATGATCAAGATCAGAGGAATTTGATTTCCAGTAAGCAATTCACTCCTTGATCATTATTTTTTTCTTTTAATATCTCTGGGGGTTTTCTTTGGTTCATTGTTTTTACTTTGATTGATTAAGTTCAATAGTTCAATCTCAATTGGTTCGGATAGAAAATAACAAGTGAAGATGAGCTTCAAAAATTAAAAGTTAATGAATAAGTGAGTGTCCATGTACATAAATGACTGCATAATGTTTTAAGTTGCTTTTGATGTGATAATTTAGATAAGTGTAATTAAATTAGAGGGTAGCCATCAACGCAACTGATTTTGCTGAATTAACCTGGGGATTTTCTTCAGGTGATGTCTTCCAGTTTTTTCCTCTCATTGATGATGATTGATGATGTTTTTAATAATGCTCAGATTTAATAATTGTACTTGGCTTAGTTGGCTCTTCTGCTTGACTCCTTAAATCTGAATGCTATTTGTAATAGTAATTAATTCTTTGCTATGAAGAAACTAACTTGTTGGTGGGGGTTACATGGCTAAAATAAGTTGTTTTATATTATTCGTTATTATAACAAATATAGTTTCTGCTTTCCAATGCACTAGTGATTGGAAACTCTGAGGGAATATGGATGCATGCGGTCTTTGTTTCAAATGCAGCTGGTGAAACTCTAAAGAAGCATGCTCAAGGAGAAGATAGCGAATGCTGCATCATCACATCTCTGGGGGAAACAGCCTGGAATGTGTTGATAATTTCATTTATCTCTCTTCTTGTTATAGCATCTGTCCCGACTACATTTTTCTTCACCCACATTTATTGGCGGAATCAGCGAAGATCAAGTAACCTTGGAGGAGGAAAACTGGTGGAATTACTTCCCTGCTTGACATTCAGTGCTGCTCAAATAAGTGGATACATGGGAGATACTTGTGCAATTTGTCTTGAGAGTTATCATGATGGGGAAAATCTCAAAGTCCTTCCCTGCCAACACAGTAAGATTATCTTCATACTCTTCAATTTTTTCGACATTTATAATACAAATTGTAACCATCACACTTCCTTGTAGATGTCTTACTTTATAGTAATATGCTTTTATCAAAGACTGCCATAGCTGTAGTAGATGGTCAGCATCATAGAATGCAGAATTATTACTGCTTTGAAAAGCCTCCAAGTTGAAACCACAAAAACTGATTCTAGTTTCCAGTGTCTCTTCACAATATATCAATTGATGTACTAGAATTTTTCTTTTTCCTATTTCAGAATTTCATGCCAATTGTGTGGGCTCATGGCTGACTAAATGGAATACACTCTGCCCAGTATGTAAGTATGATTTGAAAACTGAGTTGCACATTCTGAGGTGAGTGAACGAAGGCGAGGCTTAGTTTTAGTTTTCCAGTGCTCAATAGAATAGACAGTTCTCAAATTGTAAATTACTGCAGATATCTTTTTGGTTAGTGAAAATGTTCACTTTCACCTTTGACAGTTGTTGTATCACTTATATTCATCCTAGTCCATAAGTTTTTTGTAAGGGCCATATGATAAGAGCAAATTGGCCTATATCACTTGTATATAGGATTTCGACTTGTCCTGATGATGTACTAATTTTTTTTATATCTAATTCCAGGTTGATGATGCAAATAAATCATAGCTGATTGGTTGTAACCTTTCTCTCATTAAAGCTGATGCTTAGCGTTACTCCATTAAGAGCTTGTATTGTTGAAACTTTCTATCTAAATACTTGGCATGAACACAAGGAATGAAACTCAACACTAGCTTTTGACTGAAAAAAAAAACTGTTTTACTATGCATACATGTGGGAAAAAAAAGAAGACCATCCAGATCTCACAATTATGTATGCAGTATGTCGGAGGTAAGCACTCCCAGATAACTGAGAAAACTTCCTCTAAAACATGTGTGTTCATGAAGCTATTCTAGTATGATTTCAGGTTATTTCAGAGCATTTACAGTGGAATTTCAGTTCTAGTGTGATTCATTCCAGTGTAGTTGAATTTGTAATTTCATTGAATTTCAGGTAGTTGAGATAATAGTTGAGGTTGTGACTTTTGAGTTGCACACACAAGAATATGAGATGGGAGTTAATTAGTTGTTAGTCACCATGTACATTGTAAACTTACTTCTGGAATGATCATTTTCTGATTAATCTCTGAAAACATCCCTTCTCCATATTAGTTAGCCCTAGAAACTCAGTTGGCTTATCAAGAACCTTTCTCCCTCTGTGGTTCTTAGTCAGTTGTAACCTCATATCCCAACAGTGATACCAAAAGGAAGAAGAGTGGACCACCCCAGATATTCAGACAGTTGATAAAAGTCCGGAAAACCAATTCTGTTTTTGCACTCCATTTTCATTCATTCAGCTATTTAGATGGTTTTTATTTTTAACATGTGAAAAAGTGACTTCATTGAAATCCTGTAACCATAAATATATATAGGGGACTGATATGTAGTTAGCGTTGGATGGGGAGATTATCCTTTCAACGCACATCCAGCAATCCATTCCGTGATCAAAGAGCTGATATTTAACTTGTTGGCACAAAGACGAGCACAAACAGTTGTGCGGATTGGGGTCCCATATATCGCACAATGTAGTTTTTACCATTATCCGTCTATACAACAATTAGATTGTACTTTTAAAAAACAGTCCGTTTCTAACAATTGTGTGGATAGTACTTATCTTTCCCAAAACTCCATCTTATCCTCATTCCCTAGATCTGCGTTCATTGTGGATGATAAAAACAGCCAAGAACAAAGCTCGCTCAAAGAAGAACAAACTCTCTCAAGCTCAAGATTGGTAATTAAGATGTCATATTTATTTCTCTAAATCTTAGACATAGATTTGTTTGATGTTGAGTCTTGTCATTTCATATCGATTGTTGGTGAAAATATATTCCATAACTATAATGATGTCACTAGTTATATATGTATGTATGAGACTCTTCTTATCCATTTATGAGACTCCAATCTTATCTTCCATGCCATGCCAAACTTTATGATGCAGTTGCGCATTACTTCAATTCTTATTTTTTATCTTTTATATTACGTGGATTTCCAACTTCTATATCCGAATGATGACAAGACAGACACTATACCTAAATTAATTTAATTAGTGGAGAAAGCCGTGTACTTAAATAAAGTAGTAGTAGTATTCAACAGAAAGGTATTACTGCATGCTCCTCCTATAAAGCAGTGTGAAAAAACAATACCATTTGTCTCGACACCTGACTGATTTTATCTTCTTCCAAAACAATCAAACAGCACACTGATTCGCCTATACCTGAAATTCAGCTCCCCGTTTCAAATTAAATTCATGGACTGCCAACCAAGGTACATATATACATATATACATATATATATACATGTCATGTGTATATTAGACATAACTAGCTATTATTATGGGTGCTTTGTTCCTCTCTTGCTGCCTTATAATCATTTGGGTTGAATCTTGTAGCTCAAAAGAAGAAGTTGAAATTGTGAGTGTGGATGTTAATGAATCTAAAGATCTCATCTTTTCAGGCAATCATCGATATCTTGATGTTAGGTAAATTGGGATCCGGTTAATGGTTAGTTGGTGAATTGGTCAATATCTATTATATTAGACATCACCTTCCGATACTGTATTGGTCAATTGACCAAAGTTAATTTTATGTTAAATTGAAGGCTCCTTTCACCATTTCTTTTCTATATGGTATGGGGGTAATAAATAAATATATTTACTTGTTTTAATTTTTATGCTTTTTCTTCAATTCAATATACTTAGAACGGAGGAAGAATTCAAGAAAGGCCATGTAGGTGTAGAGAATGCTTTTAACATTCCTTACATGTTCAATACCCCTCAAGGTAACTTTGTTTATATATATATATATATATATATATATTTTAATTTCTTGGGTGTATGTAAATTTCTTTTTTATTAATTAAAAGAATTAAATTGATTCTCAGGTAGAGTGAAGAATCCCAAGTTTTTGGAACAGGTTTTATCAGCTTTCAACAAGGATGATAATCTTGTGGTGGTAAAAAAAATATATATATATTATATTAAACATATTGTATTTAATTTTAAATTAAACAAGTGTACGTTTTTAGAAATCTAAATAGTGAATTGTTAAATATGAAGGGGTGTCAAAGTGGGGTGAGATCTGTTTATGCAACCACTGATCTTGTAAAAGCTGTAAGTTTATCAATTCCTTTTTCTTTTCCCTTCTTATTGTTTTATTTATAAAATTTCTGGAAAATATAAATAAATTTTGAATTAGCATCTTGGATTGGATTGTTATGTTTTATGTTTTACTCACGCATTCAATCTTTTAGGATTTAATAAATTATTGACATCAATAAATCCATAAATAAATATTGCAGGAGTTCAAGCATGTGTACAACATGGGAGGCGGATATCTTGCTTGGGTGGCCAATGGATTTACTGTGAAAATACCCCAAACAGAAGAAGAAACACTAGAAGCAGAAACAGAGCTTTAATCTAAGCACTTGATTCTAGAATCTTGTTTGAATTAGGATTAGGGTTTGGGTTCTACTCCATGATGAATGTATTATTAATAATAATATGATGCATAAATAAATAAATAAATAAATGGTCAAAGCTGTAGGCTCTATTAATTCGTTGGGTTTTGTTATTTCTAGCCTGTAGTCTTAAATATAACCTTCCCCTCCATATTATCTATACCTTATTGCGTAATTTAATGTAATGGAGTAGTACTAAATACTACCTGGGTTCTGGCTAATTTATCTGAATCAAAATTCACCTACATTAATGATGTTTAAATCACTTCCCCTCCATGTTTTGGCCGACACGCGACAACCGCATTTAATTATTTTCTTCATAATTTCTTAGCAAGTAACCAACCAAAAAAAAATAAAATATATATATATATATATATAAATTTGTTTGATAAAAAAAATAAAAAAAAATCCCAACCGTAAAAAAAAATAATCTTCTTTAATCATCTTTAATAGCGGCCGATAAAATTATTATTTTATAGAAAACAATTTTATATTTTATTTTTAAATTTAAATATATGTCAAAGTAACATTTGAATTGAGGGAGTATATGAATTTTGGTAGGCCACGAGTGAGTAGGAGTAATGGGACCCAGTGCCCAATTGTTTGCAACACATAAACACGACCTCATGCATATGTACATATTTTATGTTGGTGTCATAAATTTGATTGCTACCACTTACCAGCATCAATGGCCTGCACCAGCACCACTGAGCTTATTATGTGTATAACAAAATCCCTCACAAACTTCAAGCTGGAGAAGAATTGGTCAGAGATTCGAATTGGGTATCTTCATTTTTACATTTATACTTGAAATTATGAGATATCTGCCCATAATCGTAATCTAAAAGGGGTTTGATTATATATATTCTTGAAATTGAGAATGGTGGAGGCAGAGGAAGGAAGATCCTTGACTGGAACCCCAACATGGGCTGTTGGAACCGTGATTACAGTCATGGTTACTCTTGGTTTCTTCTTTCAGGCCTCCCTCGAACAATTTGGCAAGGTATTAAACCATACATTCATTCATTCATCATCACTCCCTTTCCATTTCTATGTAGACATATAAATATATATATATATATATATATATGTGTGTGTGTGTGTGTGTGTGTGTGTGCATAATTTTGGGGGGTTTTGTTTTGATTTACGGCTTATGGATTTCTTGACTGATTTAAACTATTTTATTGTTTTTAATATCTATCTCTCAGTGGTTGGATAGGACAAAGAGGAAAGCTCTTCTTGCTGCTCTAGACAAGATCAAGGATGGTAATGAGCAGTGTATTACAAATAATGTCCTTTTTCTCTTTTCATGTAATTTTGTTGTCACATTTCAATTGGATTATTTACTATTTTGTGGTTTATCAAACCAGAGTTGATGCTTTTTGGACTTCTATCATTGCTGATGGGTCATTGGATTATCTATGTGGCCAAGATTTGTGTTAAATCGTCGGCCCTGAGCAGAAGATTTTATCCTTGTGCACTGGCATCTGAATTAAGTGATGCATCATCTCTAAACCACATCTCTGTTTCAAGTTCTAGTTTTATGAATTATTCAGCTTCACGACATCTGATGAATGATGTGATGGATGATTATTGCCCTGAGGTGATACATTTTAGTCTGTTACCATTAAATTACATACTGATGCTTTAGCTATTATAACTTATTTTTGTTTGATTTCCTTCCTTGGTTTGTTTATTTCGCCCTATTAAGTTTTGCTAGAAATAACCTTTTAAAAAAACATGGATTTGCTAGAAATTACAAATTGGTTGTAGGTAGTAAGTTTATAACTTATTGTTGATCATTGCCTAAAAATAGCTTGAATTCTTCATCATCTACTATATGTTTTCCAGGGTCATGAATCATTCGCTTCGCGTGAAAGTCTTGAGCAGCTTCATCGATTCTTGTTTGTTCTAGGCATAATTCATGTATTTTATAGCTTTGTTGCCATTGCCCTTGCCATGATCAAGGTAATATATCTCCTCCATAATTACGCTCTCCTTTGCTCCTTGAAATTTATCCATGTCAAGAGACCACCAAAAGTCTTCTCTCTATTTTTTGGATGCAGATATATAGTTGGAGAATATGGGAAAATCAAGCTAAGTCAATGGCTCTTCAAGGATCACAAGGTGGTTTAATGTTGATTTGCATCTCTCGTATTACGCTTTATCTGTATAAAAAAAATCTCATGTTATCTTTTATCTACTTTAGTTTTTTCTTTTAAAAAAATTAAAAGTATTAGGCATCGCTTGGATCTCTGAAATTAGGTTCCTCAGAAGCTGCTTCTAGCGGTTTAAGAATGAGAAGACTATCTACTTTCATTTCTCACCAAACGTCCCATTCATGGAGCCAGCACAGAGTTTTGGTTTGGCTGGTAATTGCTACATTACCATGAAATAGTATTTGGATGATAAATTCATTCTTTCTGGCTCTAAAATGCCGACTCACTGTTATGGTAGAATTGATCGATAATTATTTTTGTACTAAGTCCCTATAATGGTGAAAATCAGCTCGACCTTGAGTTATCTAGAATACTAGGTGAATTGTTGCTGCTTCTAGTTGATTTCAGCTGGTAAACGAACTCAGGCCGCAGGAGTTCTAGTGCCTATAAAGAGAATATGTATGTATTTGTTTTTTTAAAAATGGGTACCTATCACCATCCCAGTTGAGTTATCCTTATTTCACTTTCGCGTGTTTTAAGAAAGTAGTGCGAGTGGTGGAAAGTTTTCTATAGAGTTGCAAAAAGTGACCTTGTATTGTAACCCACCTTAATTTATTTGTTTTTTTAAAAATAAGATTAAAATATCAATATTAGTATAATTAAAAACTAGGTAGACAAGGTTGTGGGATATCCAAAAAAGAAAAGGAGGACAACTAATTTGAGTCGGACGTAGTAGCAATTAATAACTAAAAGAAAAATCAGAGACTCAAGCCAAAGAGGATAGGATGGCTTGAGGCTGTAGAGATGGCCACATAAACTCTATCAAGAGAAGAATTACAAATTTTGTAATGAAGTTGGTAGCTAATAAAAATGATTTCTATGATGCGTGAATGCAAAGTGTGTGTGTGTGAGAGAGAGAGAGAGGGATCTCCATTTCTATTTTTGCATGTGCCACGTAAGCTTCCTAATCTATTATACGTTCTAAAATACTCAAATCTTCTCTAGTGCCTAAAATAGTAGATAGTATTATGCTTATACAATTTAGTTTCCACTTCGTATGTATTACAGGCATCTGATTCATTAAATAATGTGAACTCTTTTGGCAATTTTCTTTCTCAAAAAAACTACTTTATGCGCTGAAAGGTTTTCACTTAAACTGCAGTACTTTGCATTGCTAGATTTTCCTTCTCCTTCATATGACTTTAACGTATGATACTCTTTCTTAGTTATTTCCTTTTTCACTGTCTTGCCTTCCTATCATTGTCTGACATAAACTCAAAGTGTTTTGGAAGACAAACTCAAGTTTTTCCACTTTGCAGCTTTGTTTCAGTCGCCAATTTTGGAGTTCTATAAACCGAGCTGACTACATGGCTTTGCGCTTTGGCTTCCTAACAGTAAGTTTTCTTGTTCTTCCGTGGGAGAATAATTTTCAAAATGGTTTTTTTTAATCAAAATCTGCATCTTTCAATCGGACATGAGAACCATTTATGATAATGTTTCAGCTGTTGCTGATTTTATTTCTTTGTTTCATGCTCATAGGATGTAGGGAGCTGCAACCCCCCCCCCCCCCCACCCCAAGGGGCTGGGGCCATATTTAAGGAACTTGTTTTTTTAATTATTATTATTTGAAAATTAAGTGAATGTTACTAAAAACTTATTTATTTAAAACATAAAATTATTCTGGGTGCAACTGCAATGCTGAAAAAAATCTAGAATTTGGTTAAATGAAAGAAATACATAAATACCAAAATAATATATTTTTCAAAAACTGATTTCAATAATGTTTTTGAAACTCAAAAAATTACTTCTCAAGATAGCACTGTTTCAATAACACTAATAGTAAAAAGTACTCAACTGAGACCACTCTGGAAAACAGGCACTTCTTAATACCACAACTTGCACCATGTTTTGTCACAAATACTTGTTAATCTTTCCTCCCCTCCTTTTTCTTTTGCCTCGTTCCAGGCTCATCAGTTGCCATTAGCTTATGATTTTCACAATTATATGCTCCGAAGCATGGAGGAAGAATTTCGAGATATTGTTGGCATTAGGTACTACAATATACTTTGATTTTTGTAGGTGGAACATCCTTAAACTCAACTTGTATAGTGCATAGTTTTGTTCACTGTATTATGTAATCATTAGCATGTCATAGATTTTGCAGTGTATATACCTATTTGTCTATATTGGAAAAACTTGTTATTCCAAAAAAAATAATACTTTACCAAAAAAATTTTGGGTCAATAAAAGACCTATTTTTACTGATTCTAGTATGAAACGACACAATGTTCTCAAGTTTGCCTTCATAATTTAATTATCATGCCACCACTACTACCAAACAACGTAATATTTTTAGGAGATTGTTTGCAAATGGGAATCTATCTCATCCTCATCATCACATATAACAAGATCATCTACATAATCATGCAGTAGTTTTCCCAATAACACGCTTTAAGAGTGTGACAGGCGTTGCTATTTTAATGTCAACCGTCAAATATTTGGTGAATTTAATGGATTATATGAAATAATATGCTTTTCTTGGCAACGCATGTGATAGCTCATACCCTTCTCTTGCAGTGTCCCACTCTGGATTTTTGGCATAGCATGCATTCTTCTTGGATTTCATGGTAATTTTCATGTACCTGAGCATCTTAATGTGAAGCTAATGCCTGATGCTGACATAATAGGATAATGTCACAGAAAAAAAAAAAGACATAATATGATTAGCTACCATAGCACTAGAAATGTGTTGATGACATCATGTACATCATCACCTATATCTCACAGAGCCCATTCTGTTTGGATATCATGCTGTGAGAATCTGTGACCACTTAAGAGCGGCAGTAGAATCAATTTGCATTACCTTACGAGCCAATGTCAGTTATAGTGTTGGTGATACTGTAAAAAATCTCCCCTCTTAACAGTCATTGGGATAGTACTGATGTAGCTGCAATTCCCCAATCATGCTGATAGATTTGTGATATAATGTATGATGTGCAAATTAACAAGTGAATACTTGAATACCTTTGGTGTGTTCAGAAAG
Organism: Panax quinquefolius; assembly: GCA_020205615.1. NCBI lineage: Eukaryota > Viridiplantae > Streptophyta > Magnoliopsida > Apiales > Araliaceae > Panax > Panax quinquefolius. The sequence continues at coordinate 12,414,062 of CM035172.1, read as the reverse complement.
GACCTTGATTTTAAGTTTATTATTCAAATTAATCATGCTTTCTTTACATTGTAGCTTATCTCTTCTCATCTGATCTGCACTGCCTTTGTTCAGGAACAAACATTTACTTTTGGCTTTCCTTCCTTCCAGTAATTGTAAGGACTTGCCATTTATTTTTTGTCTTCTTCAATTCAAAAGTCACATTTGTCCTTATGTTTCTTTCTTCCTCCCCTTTCTCTACTTGTATACAAAAGTTGATTCTCCTGGTTGGTACTAAACTACATCGCATAGTGGTTAAGCTGGCTGTTGAAATCATGGAAGCAAGTCCATGGGGAGAATCTCAAAAGTTTAATCTAAGAGATGAGCTATTCTGGTTCAGAAAGCCCAGGCTTCTGTTGCGGTTAATCCAATTCATATCATTCCAGGTGAATCTGAAATACCTCCACAATACTGATCGAAATCTGCATCCAAAAAATAAAAACAGTAGGAAAAAAAATTAGAAACTAAAAAGGAGTTGGGATCTCATTCACTAAGATCAGCTGTTTCTTTATTGCTTTGCAGAATGCATTTGAGATGGCATCATTTCTTTGGTCACTGGTAAGAACTGATTTACGAAGCTAATGCTTAGATCTGAGTTTTTGCTTGTCTAGTAAACCATGCAATCCAGTATAAAGTCAGACGGTATATTTACATATCATAGTTGATTATGTGGAGTCTTTGCTTCTCTACTACAATAGTGAACATTCCCTTCTAATGGTTTTTTTATGGCTTTGTTATAAAACGTCAGTTATTATTAATAACTTTAATTTCATTTTGATACCAGGCTTTCAAAATAGTTACCGAACTGAATTTTTCACCTTTCGAATAACTGAACCATTAAAAAATTTATTCTGTTAAAAACAAAGAATCTACTCCAAAAATTTAAGAGAAGTGGGTCACGGGCTGTGCATGAGGAGAGATAAAGTACCAAATCATCTAGCTGAGAATGCAAATATAAAAATGAAACAATAAAATCAAAGTGAGTCTTGGCATGAAACTTAGGCATTATCTATTAAGTTCCTGGCAGCGTAATGAAATTGAGAAGAATCAAAAAAAAATCAAGAAGGGGGACCAGGATGTCGAACATCCTCTGCATTATCCCCTCTTTGCAGCTCTGCCATCTCCAGTAATTAAATTTCTATATGGATAAATTTATACTTACACCTATATGTATGTACATTAATGTCTTCATATTTTATATTGTTGAATCCACAAATATTACTTTTTCTGTCTTGTTACGCGAACAATAAACACCCCATCTCCCTAGTCATGACACCTAATGGGGCAGACAAACTTGACACATTTGTAAGTTGTTTTGTTTCTTGCATTTTATGGTATTAATACAAGAAATAAAACACATACTACTATTTTATCCCTTGCTATAGAAGCAGCTGACATTGATGCTAGAGACGTGATTTTCAATGTCCTTTGAAATCTTCTGAATATTGTCTCAGCTTCAGACATTATCATATGCAATTATTTTTACACTACACCTATTGGATTCGTTATGTATAATTAGAAATATAGAACATATCGATATCACCGGATTGACTAGTAATATCTTTTTTTATAATATCGTTGGTAGTTATATGTGGGGTAACTGCGATTTTCTTTTACAGTGGGAAATTAAGGAAGGTTCTTGCTTCACAAAAAAACACAGCTTCCTTGTTATCCGCCTTACATTCGGGTACATGATCTTTGCATATTCTATTTATTCATTGCCTGCCAGTTATAGCTTCTCTCTTTTCTATGATAGTATAATGCGTATGATGTTCGTTGGGAATGCAATTCTAGACAGACTTTCTAATTAAAATTTTATATTCACATGGATCAAGCTATTGATTTACTGCAGGGTAGTCTCTCAAATTTGGTGTAGCTTCGTCACTTTTCCCCTCTATGTTATCATTACTCAGGCAACTTGAGAAAAACCTCTCCTTTCTTTCTATTCATTTTTTTTCTGTGTCTATCTCTCTCTCTCTCTCTCTCTCTCTCTCACGTGGTGTATTGTTGCAGATGGGTTCAACGTTCAAGAAGACCATAATTTCCAAAAGTGTAAGAAATTCACTTCATGGATGGCAAAGGAGGGTGAAGGCCAGGCAAGGAGAGCACCCTTTTACCCTTGTAAATACATCATCGCCTACATCCTCGGATTCTACAGGGAACATCATGGGGAGAATGTATGTCGTTACTTCAAACAGAATGAAAGGGTGCTCCTCAAGATATGAAGATACCTCGGTCTCATGCCAACATGACTCTATGGAACGTGATCAAAATCATGAACATTCATCCGAGGAGAAGCTTCAGGTTCCACTTTATCCAAGTCCTCAGTCTAATACATTCAATGACAACTACAATGATGAAATTGAAGAAGCTTAGGCATTAATGTTGACAAAGATGGGCCGTGTGCTCCTTCCTTTACATAGTTCAACTTTGCTCGGCCAAGCATGTCGTCTACAGAGGCTGCTGTAACATTGAATGTTGAATGCCAGAAGGAAGATTAATGTTGTGCATACTTACTGAGAGTGGTTTGACAAACTATTATCAATGTGATGTGATGTAATGTGATATATATATATATATGGGTCTCTAAACCATGCACATGATCAAGAGGAACGTACTGTGTTTGATTGCTGTAACGGAATAGAGATAAAATGGAGTAGTATTCTTTTACCGCTCCATTATTAGCACGTCTAATCCATTTTAGTACGTCGTTTGAATTCCCACACCCAAGCCCAGATTTTGGTGTCAACCCCCCATGTATCATGATCGTGTGTGCAATCTAAATATTGTAACATTTGACATTAGTACATTAATGTGACATTAGTACAATATTGGTTCCCCATTGCCACCCCTACCATTATTGTTAATTAAGATTAGCTATGAACCCGTGCAAAGTTAAAGAATGGTATATAATAATACCTCCATTCTAAAATACATTTTAATTTTTTAAAATCAATTCGCAAAATCTTAAATTGATATAATTTTGTTTAAGTTTTGTTATTAATAACAAAGATAATAATTAGTAGTACTTTATAGTTAATTTACAATTGTTATATTTGTTTGTATTAAAACTATATAATTTTATGTCAATTTTGAATTTTAAGATTTCGCGCATTGACTCAAAAAAAGTTAAAATGCATTTCTAATTTTGAAACGGAGGAGGGAGTATAATTTTTTAAGATAAATCTGAGGAAATTAATGATGACATAAAAATATTTTAATGTTAAAATAATGTGAATATATAATTAGTTTAATTTTTAAATTAATGCTAATATGTAAACATTTTTAGTTTAATGAATTTATTTAAGTAATTTCCTAAAATATTTAAGAACCTACAGAATTTAAACTATAAAAGTTAAAATATACATAATTTTTATACATAATGCTAATATATTTATATATATTAAAAACAACAAAAACTATATTCAAGTATAAAATATTTTAGAAATTATAGTTGAAAAAGAGGAAAGAGAAAAACAAAGTTTCACATTTGTAGTACTTGTTATTTATAATCCATTTATATATAATTTTAATATATATTTATAAAAAAATAATATATATTATAAATATTTACATTAGATCTAATTGTCAGTCACGTGAATAAATAGTAGTCTTTTTAAAAATGTGTAATAAATAATTTCCTCCTATCGATCCATGTAATAATAAATTTTGCAATTATAATTCAGCATAAACTTATCCCATGACTCATATGTATATATTTAGAAACAAAAAGAACAGCTAGAATTATTTTCAAGTATAAATTATTTAAAGAAATTATAATGTCAAATAAGGAGGAAAGAGAGAAAAAAAAAAAACCAAGTTTCACATTTGTACTACTTGTAATTTATAATCCTTAATCTGGTTCAGAGTGGTAGTCGGCTGTATGCGTTTTTCTCCATTGATGATGCAATTACAAAATAAATTCTCTAACAATGTATAATTTCATGTTTGTGACGCTTGTACCGAGTCAGAGAAGTGGAAAATATATATGACGTCCGTTCCCTGCCAAAAAACAATAACTATCCCCCATCTCTCATGGTGAAATCAGACCTGCAAATCAAAATTTGACCCCACAAGTTAATACGCATGTAAAAGTAAAGACAACTAATTACACGAGACTTTGGAGAATTAAAGGGTTCATAAGAGTTTAAATTGTCAACTCAGAAGCAGTCGCACAAGATTTATGCAGGTGATGGGTTCAGAAATTACACCTGATGCTGGAATACACTTTAAGCAGTATCACTTGTTCTCAGCATCCTTGTCCTCATCCTTCTTCTGCTCAGTCTAATGCAACCACCAGCAAATCCATTAATTACCACAAAAGAAGTTGGAAAAAACCCACCACCAAACGTTTAAAGTCTGCACTGTAATATTATTTCAACAACCACAACTGGCATAAAAAGGCTTTGCATGAACAAATGGCTTGATTTCAGCTACAATATTAAACTAATTATTCGGGGACAAATAAAGCAATGCAACATTCATAACACCCAGGTTTCTCATGCAATAGGTAGGACCCAGTCCCATATGTCACAAGAGTCGACATTAAACTATTAAAGGCAAACAAAAAGAAAGGAGCCATGCACCAACCCAATTCATCACCACTAAACTACTGTAGTTCCCAGTTTATCAAGGGTCCCACCTTGATGTATATACAAGAGCAAAGAGAAAAAAAAGGGGAGATGTTCATCTTTGTAATCTTTTCTTCCCCTTCTTTTTTGGGTAGGGGTTTTCTATAAAGAATAACCTGATCAATAACTTCAGAGAACCTTCAACTCAAGCAAAGGCAAACCTTATTCACAAAAGGAAAAGAAAACAGACTTATCATGAGAAAAGCAAGACCAGTTTATATAACAGACAACAAATAGCCTTGCTATGGTCTTTTTCTTCTCTCTCCTCTCTCTATAATCATTTCCACTTATACGTGGACCGGAAGGCCCGGAATTGATAAATGTCATAAGGCTTAATTGGGTTACAATTGCAGCATTTATAGTTAAAAGATTCATAATTACACATTTAATGACTTACTTACATTGATCTCAAGTGTGAAACAAGAAAGACTGGGCATTCAATTAGACACAGTATAACCGGTTACATGATCTTCAAAAGTTAAATTGACTACTTCACTTTTACTTTCATTTATTGCACAGTTTGTTGTTCTATCCATAAGAAGGCAAAATAGAAATGGAATCAGAAAATAAAAATAAAATAAACCAAAAGAGGCTGTTCGGTAAGGAACTCAAATATGTAGAATATCATTTGGTGATCCATGTGCTAAAAGCATGCTTTGCAGGGTTTACTACCGGAAAAAAACATGATACTGTACATCATTATAACAATGCTGAACCTTTCAAATCCGAATGGCAGTGACATACAAAACATGGAATAGCATGATAATAAGAAACAAAAACATCAAGCAGGTCGAACAGAAGCCAAATGCATAAAAACTTTAGACTAAAGCATATTATGCATGTCATATAACAAGAAGTCTAGGACTATAAGATGAATGAACTCACCTCGGATGGATTTTGCATAGATGCAAGCAAATCTTTAACCGAAGGGTCATTTGGATCAACTCCTGGGAGCTGTCAAACCAGCAAAGCACTAAGAAAAACTAAAGGAGACAATTTATTATTTCAAGTCACTTTTTTACTTGGTGGATGCTCCCCATCAGCATGCATACACAATTGATTAGTGGCTGGTGAAGATTAAGTTTGCCACCAGACAAAAAGAGGAAGTGACAGTTCCATAAACTTACTGACGCAAGGATAGATGACACAAATGATTGATCCGCCAACAAATTACTCATATCTGTCTGGCTTGATTGGTCTTTCTCACCTTCCTGCACAGATAATTGAAGAGCTGCAACCAGTGCAAGACATGAAATCCATCAGCTGAAGCATAAGCAGAAAGATTTTGGAAGCTACTTGACTTGTTCAAGACTCTAAACTAATTTAAGAATCCTCTAATTATAAATACTTCAGATAAAGCATTGCTATATATCCCTGTGACAGATTAGAAATTTCAGTGTCCTGATAAATTTTCATTAGCATGGTTATGCATGGCTGCCCAACCAGATAAACCTTATACAAGTGAAAACAATGACATTTTATTACCTTATAATATAATATCCGCACAATTTTTCATATCAAATAGTTACTTAATTGAGAAGAATGATGACACTAGTTGCAAATCAAATTTGACCCTAGGAGGTTCAATTACATATACTTGAAGAGGTACTACCACACCCTTGATTTATTTTGGATACACAATAAAACTACATTATTATAGAGACAATATTAATGGGAAAACAAGTAATCTATGAGCTCAAACTGAATGGAAATGGATACATAGGCTTGGGTAGATAGCACATAAACAAATAATCCCCTATTATTTAGATAAAAGATGCTGCCAGAAAAATATATTAACTTACCAAGTGCCAAGTCTTGATCATCTACAGAAGCCTCCAACATATCTGTGTCTTGCATAGCAACAGTAGCCACAGGGCCATCCACTGACATTGCAAGTGCCTGCTGCAGCAGTGCATTCTCATCATCCTGCAAGTAATTCAATGACTGCAAGTTTTAGATGTACCAACTGTTGCAAGCTGTAAGCGACTAGTAAGGAGGAAAAATAACCAACAACCAGACTATTATTGTATAAGTTTATGATATAGCAGTACTATTAGACTACATCTAGTAATATATTAATAGTTGCTTTACTTTATAAGTTTATGACTGTAAGTTTATGGTATAGCAGTACTAATGTACTATTTGACTACATCTGGTAATATACTAATATTTGCTTTACCATATAATGTATGGTGGACATGTCTATTAAAACTGTTTGTTTACATATGTTTAATAAGTTTTTACCATGCTCTATTAATATTTAAAATATATTTTTAAGAAATAAATTTATAATTATTATATATATAATATTAATATTAAACATATCTTCAACGTATCATATCCTATTTTTTTGGGAAAATCCCGTGTCCCATGTCACATCCTTGTCCCGTGTCCATACTGGTGCTTCATAGATTATGACTAATGTATATATTTATGTACTCCAGATAAAGATTAACTAATGTATATCCTTCTTTACTCCAGATAAAGATTTAATGAAGACAGAATATTAGATTTCCAATTCAACAGCCTCCATTGAAGTTCTTAGTACCCTAACATAACACATTTGTTTTTCCAATTTTTACATATTTCATAACAACAAATGCTACACATATACTGCATTATCTAAAAGTAACACAAAAGTAAAGAATATGTAGATCCAATACTTTCGATAGTATAAGTAACTGGTCATGCTAAATACGTAGAAATCACAAAACCCTGAAGAGCCTGAGGACAACAGAAACTAACCATTAAATCAGCTGTCTTATTTTCTGCTTCAGAAGCTGCAGGAGCAACACTTCCAGTCATGGTTACATCTTGTGAAGTGGATTCTTGTTCCCCTCCTTTTTCCTGCTTTGAAGTTTCCTCTGCAGCCTTTTTAGCAGCTTCTTCTTGTCGTGCCCTCTCCTCTTCCATTGAAACTCGAAGAGCAAGAGCCAATTCAGGATCCACATTAGGATCCACATCAAAATCGAAACCAGATACACCACCAGCTGCAGCGGCTGCAGCAGCTGCTGCAAACCCACTTCCACCCTCTCCATCACCAGTAAAGATAGGAGTACTGACCAAGAAAATGGGAAGTTATAACCCAACTCCAAGTAAATGAACTCCAGCAAATAATGATGAAGTGCAACAACCAACCTTATTAGCACATCAGAAAGAGCACTTGCACCAGGAGGAACATGAACAATGTGGCTGCTGTCATTATTATTTACAGCAGCAACCAGGGCCTCAAGCTTCTCTGTCTTTGCATCATCTTCCTCGCCAAAGTTAACAACATCAAGAGCAACACTGTTCTTTTTTAACTTCCTTCCGATCATCTCTAGTACCTTCTTATCATATTTAATAGGACTGGAAGCATGAAACTCACATTATAAGGATAAGGCATCAAACTACAACATGGGAACCCAACACCCCACCCCCCAAAAAAAAAATAAACACACACACACACACCAGGGAAAAAACATAAAGGGTACCTACCCTCCAGCAAATACAATAATTCTTTGTTGCTGCTTCTTGTTTTGGCGATGCTTGAGGGCTAACTGAGCTACTTGGATCCCTGCTGCCAAGTTCATCTCACCACCTATGTCCAAACCTGGATTAACAAAGTATGTAACTTCAATAAATTGTCAACAAATAGGAAAATGATCAATGAAATAGAAAGGAGCCAATTCTGGCTGTATTAAATATCCGAAAAAAGGCATCAACTCATCAAGTCAACAGTGAAAAGGTATGAAACAATCAAACAAACAATATCCTAATCAAAATCCATATATACTAGTACCAACTAATAGAGCACAATTTTTTTGTGTTTATAGGTCAGCTATGATTTGATTCATGTAGCATATACAATATACACCCCCATAAATGAAACATATTTTAATAACCAAACCCAAATCTGCAATATTCAAAACCCCAACAGCATTACAAGTTTCCCTCTTTAATTTGTTTTTTTCTTCTCAAATTAGAAGGCAATTAACAATTCTATACATTCCAACCACCCTAGTACCTAATAATAACAGACACTATATGAACCAGAAGTTAAATTTGCCAAAACTATCAGAAACAAAATATCAAACTACTAAATAATTATTGCATAGAGATAGAGCTAACCGTGCATGCAAGCTAAGATCTTTCCAAGATCGCTGGTGGGAGTGACTAGAACACGAACCCCTTTTCCCGCCATTGTTAATACTCCCACGGTATTCTCCGGATTTGACTGTATACAAAATAAATAATACAAACAAATTCACATCAGACATAGACCCCAAACAATTCTAATTAGTAAACACCCAAATAAAGTCTTTGAAACAAACAAAATAAAACTACAAATTTACCTCAAGTGCAGAAGATACATATATATATAGGTTTACCTGTGTTTTAGCCCCACAAATTAGATTAACGGCGTCTGCTTGAGCTTGAAACCTAGTGGGCGAGTAATCTCCGTTGCGCATCCATTCGGAATTATCGACACAGATCATTGTCGCCTGATATAGAACATAAAACAAACAACGGAAAATTATCGGTAAAAAAAACCCTAGTTTGCTAAATAAGAAGTGTCGTAACACATAACGGAGAGAGGGTGCGGGGGACAGATATGTATAGAATAGAAGGGACGAACCTCGAGCACCATGATCGGAGATTGAAGAAAAACGAACGAGATTGAGTGACGGAGTGATGAATAATGTATCTTTCTCTCTCTTCACCAATAGAAGAATAATTCCGGTTTACTTGGCTACTACTCTAGCCGATGAAAAATTACTAAGGATTACCTCAAATATGGATGTTTTTCAACTTAAGCCCCCTTTCATTAATTTTTTTTTCTCCTGTCCAAATAAAATGTTTAATTATTGTTTTTGTTGTCACAATATATAAATAATTCAAATATGAACAAATTTTAAAATTTGATAAATTACTCGAATATTTTTTCTTTTTTTTGATAACCGAATTCAACCGTAGTCGAACTAATCTCCACGAACTCGGAACAACTTTTTCATACGGGCTTACACCCGCGTTGTTCGACTTAATAGCTAAATGAGTCTCAATCAAAATTTATTTCATATTTATAATTTTTACAAACCAAATATGAGCAATTCAATATTCGACTCGACTCGGTTCATTTATACTCATATCTAGTACAATACTAGTCCATATATTAATATTTGTGCCTATTTTACATATTAAAAAACATTTATTCTAATAATAATTAAAATTATTTAAATTTAAATCTTAAAAATTTATATACGAGTGTCTAAACAAAATGGGTACTTTTATTGGAAAAATTTGTATGAAAATTGTTATTTTGAGAACATGTTAAGTTTGCACGTCACCATTTGCAGTGGTGAAGCCAAGATTTTTCGTCAATTAGTCGAAATTATTACTAAGTACAAATAATTTAATGGGTTCGAAAGTGCGTACAGCCTAATTTTTTTTTTAATACTTTATACTTTCGATATATATATATATATATATATATATATATATATATATATATATAATGAAAATATAATGAGTAATAATATATGGTATATATACACTATATATATTGACTAATACTAGACTTTTTTAATCACAACTGCTCATAAGTAAGTAATTCATTATTTATTTTTAAAAATAATATAAATTAGATTATTATTTAGTTTAAAATATTATAGAGAGATACATATATTAAGCAAATATGAGTCATATGTGATTGACAAAGTTATAAATTTTCAATTTGACCCCGTATTATAGAAAATTTATAAAATTTTAGTGGGGTCAATTTATATATAATACTTAAAAATTTTAAAATTTACCTTACATTATAAAACAATTTTTTTTTTCAGTGGGGGCGATTGACCCCATAATCCTCCATGTGGCTTCGCCACTGACCATTTGTATATATAAATTTGTTTTATATTATATATATATATATATATATATATATATATATATTATTACAGTTGGGATAATTGATTTTGCAATCTTGAACTTAGTATATACTGTAGTACCAAACGTGCCAAATTTTTATGTGTTATCTTATCTCTTAATTTGTTAAAGATAAAATTAAAAGGAGCAAAGAAAACAAATACTTCATCCGTTCTAACATATAAAACTTAACTTGTAAAATATTTAAACTAAAATATAATTTTAGTTCACGTAAATTTTGAAAATAATAAATTTTATAATTAATAATACATTCATACATTTAAGAATATTTTTAAAATTGTATTAATTAAAAATCAAATTAATTCATAAAATTTTTATTGTAAAAATTTTCCTTCATTGCACACTTGAAAAAAATGCAAAAAAAAGAAGAAAAGAAATGATTTTCCAACATCAGTGTTGAAATATGACCGAGGACAGATTGGCATTGCTGGAGAATGAACAAGAAAGAAGAATCGCTGTGGATTTAGAGCTGGATCTTTACTTCACTTCAGTTGAAAGGTTAAATCGTTAACAGTAGTTTCTCTTCCTTTATGATCTCATGCTCTTCTTCAAAAACTATCTTCTCTCTCTCTCTCTCTCTCTCTATATATATATATATATATATATATATATATATATCCTTTGAAAGTCTCTCATTCATAACCAATTGTTTTGCTTGGAGAACCTACTACCATTATTTAACCAGTAATTTTGCAAAATTGTTCCATCAACATTAATCCCTGGAACACAGAGGGAGGGAGGGAGGGAGTTTTGCAAGCTTAGGGAGAACAAGTACTAGATTCAATATTAATTTTGTATTATTTCAAAACACGGTGATATAAAAGAACACATAAATATGAATACCAAAACAAAAGATCTAAGCTCAATCTTGTCACCTATAAAGTTCCATGGTTAGAGCACTTGGAGTTCTTCATGGCTCAATGACAAATAGGGGCTGCAATGAGGACAACATTTTTCAGTCAACTCACTTGGTGTTGAATTCATAAAACTTTGACAGTAGAGGGAGGAGGGTATACTAACCAAGTCGACGCTAACTGGCTTCCCGTCTTCTACAAGTATATCAACTACGGTTCCAGAATGATCCGTCTGTCCAAAAAGAATCAATTTATTATCCAAGGCAGGACAGCTGAGAAACTGTTGTGTTATATGTATGAGAGCACATGCGCATGAAGTGCAAGTAAAATGGTTGATGTCACTACAATTTGCTAAGATGCAAAGTATTCTATAAATATTTATTATCCAATATCAAGATTTTAATATAGACTATCAATCAGATACTGCACCTATTCACTATCAGAAAGTCGAAGAATGGATGTTCTCTTTGTATTTACTTATAATAATACAGTCTCAAAGAGGGCGTCCTTATAGAGCTTCACCACATTCACCATATCCTAGGAAGCACAAACACCTTTATAAAGTCAACATGTATGCACACTTGATAGACACTCTTTATGATGTGACAGAGGCCCAGACACTTCTTTTGAGATTTGACGTGTCCATATTTTTAAAATATAAAATTTTGTGTCAAGACTGTGCGACACTTGTGGAAGCTAAAGATAATTTTCACTGTATCCGTAAATTACTATTCAAAATTCATCACATCAACAGCCAGTATCACTTCATATCAGTACTGGTTTCAGTTTACATACTTATAGATTGAGAAAAAAAAAAACAAGAATATTATGTTGACGTATTTGCAGAGGCTCATAATAGAATTTTGTTGATGAACTTTTTCTTTTCACCTTTTGATGTACTGATCAACCATCAGGGAAAAAAATAAAAAATCTAACTTTAACACTTTATAATGAAGAAAAGACCAAGAGACTTACTTCAATTTCATTCATCAGTTTCATGGCCTCAATGATGCATATTACCTGACCCTTTTGGACCTTGTCTCCTACCTATATAGCAAATTTTACAATTCAGAGATATAGTAAAAGATCATGATAAACATTGTTTCATAAGAAAAGAATAGTGTTTTCCACGTGGGCTGCTAATAAGAGGTCTGTTGCAAATTCAACTAAGCCAATACTTGACTGCCTTTCAGGCAAACTGAATTCTATATCAGTGATTATGACACCACAAAAAGATTTTCATCAATGAGAATTAGATTCGACTGAAGTCAAGTAGAGTAAAAACAATGAGCAGAGGAAGAGAGACAGAATTTTGAAATTTGTCACAATAGTTAAGATATCAGAAGCAAACTCATAGGTAAGCTACAGTGTGTGAGAGAGAATCAGAAACTATATGGAGAATTCCAATATATGTAAGGGATTAAACATTTTAAACTTTCATGATTAGTTTGTCTTAGACAAGCCAAATTTGAATAATTATTGACTTTTTCAAGAATCCGAGTTAGTTTTATATTATTAGGCACATTGACATACAAATAAAGAAATGGAAACATTTACCTTCACAAAAGGTGGGGCTCCGGGTGCAGGACAGCGATACAATGTTCCAGCCATGGGGCATTTTAGTGGAGGATGGGATGACTTTGGCTTTTCAGTGGTAGGTGGAGCAGCCGAAACTGTAGGAGAGGCAACTAGACCAGCAGAAGAAGGAGTAGCCTGTGCTTGAGGCAGTTGAGATGGAACCATAGCTTGTGGAGAATGGGACTGCATCATAACATATGGAGCTGTAAGCGGTGGCTGTGGCAAAGCTTCCTTTTTCCTTATAAGGACTTCACAGCCCTGTTGCTTTAGCTGCAGCTCCATGATGTCTCTCGAATCCACAAGCCTGCCACGCAAAATAATAATTACTCCACAAGGAAAAGAAAATTGTACAAGTTCAAATTTAAAATATACTCGGTACTCTGCCCACATAAAGCAAAACACAGTGTCTATACAGATGAAGGAAATTAACGCACTCTACAAGATCTGCAACTTGATTCATAAATGCTGAAATGGATGATGCATCAGGAATGGTGTTGACAGAAGCAGATTTCTTGGTTGATTCCTCTGACTTTGTCTCTGGAACTGGTATAGAATTTTTTGACTTCTCAATAGCAACCTTAAATGAGGAGAGTGAATACTCAGATTCGGACCAAAGGTCCAACACTCGCAAAAAAAGACAAAAACATAAAGGTTGGAAAGAAAAAGTGAGTGTGCAAGGATAGTTGACACTAATGTTAAGCTTACCTCATTCAGCTGAGAAGACACCCTAAGAACTTCATACTGGTTCCGGTTAGATGCCTACAAAGAAAGGTAAAACAATTTGCAGGAGGGCCGATAATATTAAAAAAAAGGAATCAGAACAAATGATCATAAACTAAATAGAACATGACGCCTTTCAGAGGTAGAGGAATAAAGCACAAGCACTTAATTGGACAGAATTACAATGGTGCCTCTCCATTTCATGCTTTCAATTGGTATTACAAAATTCTGTAATATGCATGAAATGAGGGCAATTATGAGAATATACAATTCTTATGACTTGGTAGAAAAAATACAAAATTTATGAAATCCCAAAGTTTATCAGATCCCGCCTCTCAGTTCCTGCAAAGAGAGAACACCTACAAAACTTTATCCACATCCCAAATCTACTTTCCATACCAGTAAGAACCTTTAATAGGCTGATAAATACAAGTAAAACTTGTACATGGGCAAAAGGTCAAAAATCTCAGAGTCGGATCTAAATTTTACTGAAATGCAGGCATCCAAGATGCAGCATTTCAAACCAGATAACTGGCATCCTGGTCCGCAATGAAATCATAATGCATACATTTATAGTCATAATGCATTCCTCAATGGTGCTATAGTCACATTACTTTTATTTATTTATTTTTAAAAAAACACAGTACACTTGAAATGACATAAATTAAGGTATTACATGGAAACAATAAATGAAGGCTTTATTCACTATAAACAATAACTCAACTGGGAACTCATTAACATGGCCTAGTTATGCACAGATGCGGAACTAGGGGGGGGGGGGCAACTGACCCCGGTAGGGTGGCGCCTCTAGGGGGAGCAGCCGAGCAGGGCCGGGGGCAGCAGCGTCGGTGACTGCAGTCTGCGAATCATCTTCAGATCTTCTTCTTTTTCTTTTTTTTTTAAACTACAGTGAAACGACATCGTTTCACTTTAAAAAAAAATTTAAAAATATTTTTTTTATTAGGTTTTGGGTCTTATTTTAACTATTTTCCCCCTTATTTCTTCAGCACCTTCACTGCTTCACAGACTGCCGAGTGCCGCCTCCCTCTTCGGCTCTTCCAGACTTCCAGTCTTCCCTCTTCGGCTCGCCAGCCGCCGCTCACCTCATCTCTTCCGGTCTTCTCCACTGCTGGGCCACTGGCTGCCGCCGCCCGCCGCCTCATCTTTTCCCTCTTTACAGTTTGGTAAGTAATTTAAGTAATTTTTACTTTTAAGTTATCCTAAAATTAAATGTCTTTCAAATTTGGTACTATTAATTTTAATTTAGCCTAAATATGCATACTATTAATGTTTTCTGTTAATTAGGTCTCCACTTTTTAATTTTTATGTAATTTTGATGATGACAATTGACAAATAAATTTAGGAATATAAGAAAAAGAATAAAAATTGATTTTATTTTTAATTGATTTTCTGTTAATTTAGGAAACCTTGTTTAAAGTGTTGATCTCATATTATCCCAAGTGTTGATCTCATATTATCCCAAGTGTTTAAATTAATGAAATTATTGATTAGTAATTGATGTTTTTATTTATACTAGATTATGGATAAATACTTGATTAAGCGACAGTCTAGTAGACAGTTTAGTAGTTTATATTGAGAGGATATTTTTTCAACAATTGAAAACGAACAAATTTTGAGACGTTTTCAAACTATGCAGACTCGCAGGATACAGTTGCATGCTCTCACTTGTACAACCGAAAGAAGCTCTTAAAAGCGTCAATAAATATTTTTTTTTTTATTGATGTATTTTGCCCCCCTTGAATTATGTTCGGGTTCCGCCACTGGTTATGCATATGCATGATACAAAAGATTGAAACTTTTCAAATGGATTGGCATTAACTACTATTGAAAAATAAAATGTAAAGAATAATGTTAATATAAATGAAATTCACGATAAAATTGATCAATGGGTCACAGGCAAATAAAAAAAATTGGATCAAACATCCATTAGCAGAATATGCTATAAAAACACATATTAGAGTTAGAGAGCAAAGATGTGACCAATCCATGTATATATATATATATAATGCTCAATAATAATTAAAAGAAACCTGAAATCCAAGAATGGCAGAGTTATCTAGGGAAGATCCAGCTAGCAATGCTCGATTCGACTTGGAACCCGATCGAAAAGAAATAGAAGAGTGGCGTTGCTTCGAATTAGGCTGCAAAGTCCCCAATGAAGCAGAAATCTTAGGGCAAGGAACAGAGAAAGAGGCCATGGATCTCGATCGAGAAGTGAGAGAATGATCACGATTAGGAGAGAGAAAATGAAGGGTTCGTAAGGAGAAAGGGCGATTTAATCAATGGGAAGTAGTAATTCAGTGAGGTGTTTTAGGTAGAGGCGATACGCACGAGGCCAAAGGAACAAACACGTCGTTGGAACAAAGGGGTTTATGGAGAGAGAAAAGTAGAGTATTCAATTCTTTCCCTCCTGCCTCCATGCGGTGGTTTAACCAACTGTACCCCACTGACTCAGTTGGGACTCGACTAGGGTTAGAATGGTCAACTCAATTTATTGTATATCTCATCCTTAACTCTTATCTTATTTTCAAAATATTCCGTCCGATTGACAAAAGTAATTTCAATGTGAATTTATTTATCAAAATCTATTGAATTATTCATTTATTCGAATAATTAAACTAGTAGGTGAATTAGATTTTGTAAAAAAATCCAAACTTTAGATTGGGCCGGGTTTTAGTTTAGATTTATCCATCGATTTGGGCTTTTTTAAGCCTCACTAAACTATAAACCCTAGCCTCCCTTTATATTTGTTCTTCTCTTACATAGTCGAAGAACGCTGCCGACTGAGAAGATTGAGAGAGAAACCCTTGCTGAGAGTTCATCTTCGGCCGCAGTAAAGAAATGGAGACAGCTAGAACCGTCAAAGATGTTTCGCCCCATGAGTTCGTCAAGGCTTACGCCGCTCATCTCAAGCGGTCCGGGAAGGTTTCTTTCTCCCCTATTGTACTACTGTTTAAATTGAATTAATGTATTACCATGGAGATCTAAGTTTAGATTATTAGTATTTTTTAATAGGACTGTTTTTCTTAATTTCGACTTCCATTGCCGTCGTGTTTCATTTACATTTGGTGCTGATGTTTTTCAACTCGTATTTATTCACATGATCTGAGTTGATGTCAGGTTTTTGTATTTAATTATGCCAATGCTTCTGATAATTTATACATGCATTTGTTAAGTTTTTTGTTCACAGAAATCATCTGTTACCTTATTGTGTTATGTATTTTAAAAAGTACAATCGGGCTAGCAGAATGCTCCTTTCATTTGTTATTTCATTAGTTTTCTCTATGGTTTGTATTCATTCCTGTTGATATAATCTAGTTTAAATTTTATATCCTTCCCAGCTTTTTTTTAAGATCAATGAGAGTGTAAATGGAGTTAGGAAATTCAGCTGATACATTTATGCTAATCCACTTTATTTTTGCATAGGAGATCAATTTTGCCCCCAGAGAATGAAGGTTGGCTGGTTGGGATGGGTGGTATTAATGTTTGGGTTCACTTCCAAATTTCAAAACATATCTATTAAGAAATTTACACATTTGCATTTTGAAGTTTATAGCATGATTTGCAGTAATCCTTGGGTTATTTATTAATATTTTGCTTTCTTATGCTTTTGTTTTACTCATTTCTATCATATCTCTCGCTTATTGGAGTATTTCTTCTTAAAAATTCAAGTCTTTACTACTGGTATTCATTTTTTTTCTTCTCTCTGTGATTACTTTTTGAAATGAGTTATGTTCCTACTACAGTAAAACCCCTATTAAGAATACTCTATATAAGAATAACCTCAACAATATTATAAAAAAAATTGGTCCCAATTTGGGCCAGTTATAAATAGGAATAACCTCTAAATTGTAATATGTTATATACTTTTTAAGCCCCGTATTAAGAAACTATACCTCTATATAGTAATAATTTCATATATATATATATAAATATATATATGAGAGAGAGACAATATTAATTTTAAAAGACTACATTTTCTATTAAAGACTACATTTTCTATTAAAGACTATATTTTCTATAAAGAACTACATTTTCCTATAAAAGACTACATTTCACCTGTAAGGACTATATTTTCCTATAAAAGACTATTTTTTATAAAAGATCACATTTTCCTATAAAAGACTACATTTTCCTAGTTTGAAAATCTAAATAGGGAGTTCTTATTGATATTTTTGTTAAAGTGAATATTTTTGGGTGTTCGGAAAATATTTTGTACCAATACTTCTATTTAGTAATAACCTCTCAATTAGAATACAAATAGTTTGGTCCCAAGTCTATTCCTAAATAGAGGTTTTACTGTATATTTGGCATTTTTTGTTGTTTGGGAGGTATGCTTTTGTATAGATTGATTGATCGTAATTCTTGTATAATTTATATATAGTAAGGATTTCTCTCACTTCTTGGCACTTTAGTCTTAATTCTCTCCCTATTGAGGGATCCAGCGGTCTTTATTTTAAAATTTATTCCATCAGAAGCAATGAGTACTGTTGTGAAATATTGTAGCAGCATATATTGTTCCTGATCTACCTTGTTCCTCTACAAATGATGTTCAAAATGTTCTCTAGCCTCGACTTGGAGGACTTTCTAACTGTCTATCACAATAGTAGGTACAAATGCAATGTCATTTAAATTGTTATTCTAGTTCGATGTATGATATTTGACAACAGAGAGTACATGAAGCTCTTTTTTTTGTGAATGAGTTGGATTAGGTGCTCATAAACTCGCGCTAAATACTTGTTATGAGAGCACCACCACTTGTTCTCTATATTGTCTGAGCTTCCAGATAAGTTGAGATGTAACCTCTTGACTTAAAAATACACGTAACAATTTCTTGGCACTCGTATTAATTTTTTATTAGCATCATCTATGCTAAATACACAATTAGTATGAATATACTTGTGTGAAAAAAACAAACCAGCATACATTATTATGATATTCTTTTGATCTTTGTTATTGATTATGATGGATCTGTTGTATTTGATCTTACGGTTTCCACATTTTTCAACAGATGGAGCTTCCACATTGGACCGATATAGTCAAGACTGGTACTTTCAAGGAGCTTGCGCCCTATGACCCTGATTGGTATTATATTAGAGCTGGTATGTTGGTTCTTCTGGGACAATAACCAAACACGGACACATTTGTATTGTTTTTCTATTATGTCTTTTGCTTATTTCTCTTTTATGTAACTTATGGCAGCATCAATGGCAAGGAAAATCTATTTGAGGGGTGGAATTGGTGTTGGTGCATTCAGGAGGATATATGGTGGGCGCAAGAGGAATGGCAGTGCCCCACCACATTTCTGCAAGAGCAGTGGGGGTGTTGCCCGTCACATTCTTCAGCAATTGCAAAACATGAACATCGTTGACTTTGACTCTAAGGGGTGAGTGCCTTGTTTTTATAATGATTTATTATGTGAATTATAGCAGCTTAGGTTACCATTCTCATTGTTAATTAGCCATGTGATGGAAACACATGTTTTCTGGTAAATTATAAGTGCCTAATTGTTAGGTTTTACGTGTCTTAGCTGTTGTTTACAGAGTGTTCTCCATGTTTTTTCTTGACATGGGATTGAGGATTTATAGATCGATTATTTTTACTGTCAACAATTGAAGGATATAAGAACTGTTGACCTCAATTTTATTTTTGTTGTTGACTAAAGCAACTTTCACCTTCTCTTTTTATTTGGGAGATTGAGATCACTAGAAATTGAAAATCAGTTAAAAGGGAACTACTCTGAAATAATGCAAAGAGTATGTATACTTCTATAATACATGGACATTTGTTTGTGAGATTGAGATGCTAATTCCCGTTGAAGCACTACATATTGGAGATCCCTACTAAGGGAGCTAGTCTGAAAGAATGAAATAGTGTGTGAACTTCTAAAGTAGCTCGTATTGAAACTGTTGCTTTAGGTTGTTGAGGTGCGAAGCGTTATATATCTATTCTTTAAATGAATAGTATTAATTGTGCTAATTTAAAATTGTAGTCAAAATAGGGGACAAGTTTAGTATTATTACTATTATTGTTTCTTCAAGTGAACTCGTTAGCTCTCTAAATTCTATTAAGAAATATGCAAAAAGAAAGAGTAAGATAACTGAAAACATTAATTCTCCCACAATTTTTTTTTCAATAATAGTAGTATAAGTACATATATTTTTATGGTGTTGGAAGAGTTGATGGGCTTTCCGTTTAGTACTTCTTTTTAATAATGTTAGTACTTAATAATAATAAGATAATTACGTAATAATAAGGTTCTGATTCTCCTCTATTTTTTAAATCACTAAATCATTGCTTTCCTTACCAACGACATAGAGTTGCATTGCTTGTAATATTAATATATCCCATTATTATTATTATTTCACAAAAAGCTAGTTTTATACTGAATTGTCAGACAGAGATATCATTTTTCTTACAAAATTTACTTATAATCTGTTTTTGTGCAACAGAGGGCGAAAGATCACATCCAGTGGACAGCGGGATCTTGATCAAGTTGCTGGAAGGATTGTGATTACTCCTTGAGATATGTATCAGGCCCTCTTCTGGATACATTAAATACCGAGTTTTAATTTAAGTTTTGGTTGTGTACCCAAGTAGCTTCTTCTTTTTTGTTTTTGTTTTTTTTTTGTTTTTTTTTGTGGGGGAGTTAGCGATAAACCAATTTTTGTGCTTGGGCTGCTACTTTAATATGAATGTTGTTTTCATTTAATTTGTTGTTGACATTGTTTCCGAGGTTATTTCTGAACCCTCCCATTTCCATTAGTAATGGTTCTGTTCCTCTCCTTTCTTTCTTCTTGACTCTGCATCAGTTATGAATTATGATAATCAGGATGGTGTTACATGGTACTGCAATGTAAGGTAAAGGTACTTATGAGAAATGGAGTTCAAAAATTTATTTTTCCAAAGAAAGAACATATATTTCAGTTTTTAGGGTAATTGAATTTGCAACATTTTGTGTGATGTAGAAATTGTCCAAGTTTTTTGTGGCTCTTTTTAGGCCAATTAATCTTGACCTCTAAAATGAATGTAGCTCTTGTTTGGAAGTCTTTCAACACCCAGAGATTGTTAACCCATTGAAGCGCTTTGTAAATGTTTGGTAGTGTTACCCAAAATGAAATCCATTGATGTTCGAAGCATGTTATTAGGCTAGGTACCTGTTTAAAAAGTGAATTGAAATGGTAGGCTAGGTACTTGTTTAAAAAGGGAAATGGTCTGATGAGGAAATTGTTAAAAGATTCAAGGCTTAAATTACTTTAGAACTTAATGTTTTTCATCTAATGTTTTAACTTTAAAACATTAAACTTTTATGTTTTTAAATTTTTATAAATTAAATCTTTTGGCTAATATAATGAGACTATTTTAGGCAACTTCACTCCTTAATATATTTGGAAGTAAAAAAATTGTTAGTACAAAATCTTTAATATCTTTGAAAAGGCATAAAGAGTATGCTACGGTGACAAAAAGATAAATACAAAAAATAATAGATACAAAATAATTTATTAGATTATAATTAATTGATATTCCATTATACGATCCAATGTTATATTCAATTACCATTATACACGTCATTTTGTATAATCTTTTTACATTCAATATTTTGTTACCAAAGTATCATTGTAAAAAGAATTGGATGCCAAGCCACACCACTTTTTTGTCAAATTTTGTCACCTAAAAATGGACGAAAAATTAAATAAAGCAAATCTTTTAATATAATACCTATATTAGAATTAATATAAAGATTAAATAATAATTTAAATCTATTAAAATATAAGTTAACGTTTTCCTTTATAAAAACAATTAGTATTAATATTTTTTTGCCTATCCTAAATTTCCATTATTTTACTCTTTTTCCAAAACTCAGGAAACATAATACGGTGTAAAATTCTAAAATCTCCACCAATCCTTAGAGTGTCAGTGCCGGAGTAACAAATTCTAGATTAAATATAGTCTAAGAACACATATCTCGCTCTAACAAATAGACTATATCAAGGAACAAGAGTTGGTAAACTATAATTGTGATTATAATTTTTAATATATTTAAATAGGAGATATGTCTAAAGAAGAAGGAAAATTGCTGAAAAAGCAAAAGCATAAGAAGGAGAAAGAAAAAAAAATGAAGCGTCAGCTCCAACAGATATAAAAAAAATAAGAAGGGCAAAAAAAATTTGGTGATAAAATGCTAATGGATAGAAATTGAAAATGTAAATTAGAAAATATATTACAATTGTAAGTATTTTGTTAATAATAATTTGTATTTTTATTATATTTAATAATAGTTTTTTTAATTCATTTATTATTTTAATTATTTTTTATTATAATCCACTTAATAAATTCATCTACTCAAAAAAAAAATCAAGATTAAAGAATACGATATCACGATGTCATATTGACTAAATATAGTACACAGGATAGTGGATATGCTCCACTCGCAGCGTCGACCGTCGAGTAAGCATGCCGACGCAAAGTAGTGACCCACAACCCTCCAATCACAGCTTTAATTGGACCACGTGTAAACTCTGAGAATGCGCGCGCCATTACGGCTTACGCTGTGTAGACAGACCACTCCCGCCCCCGCCCCCGCCCCCCGGACGGGGGAATCTAGAATCTAGATTACCCCACAAATACCAAACTGAGAAGAGAAAGAATCTGAAACATATATAATACTAGTATATAAGGACTACAAATATCTCTCTCTATATATATATAAAAGTTTTTACTTTTTGGGTTTCTTGATTCTCGGGACACTCTATTCTCTGATCACTTTATCTCTCTCTAGGGTTTTGCTTTCGCTGGATCGATCTCTTCTATCCGACCGATCATAATTTAAAAATCCCGTCGTACGTGTCATTTAGATTGTGTTCTTATTGTAAGGTTTATTAAAGAGCAGGGACTGTTATTTGGGTTGATCAAATACTTTCGTTGAAACATTTCATAGTGTTGTAGTTAAAGTTATTGAACAGACGTTGCTTTAGTTTATTCATATCTTTTCTAAATTTCGTAATGTCCTTTTATGCTCTATTATTAAACACAAGGATCACTTTGAGTACTTGTGGTGAACTACTTTTGGAATGGAATGACTCTTGCTTCGTTGGAATGGAATGAATTTTATTATTTGGGGAGTCATTTAATTCTCATTCCATTCCCTCGTCTATTCCATTCCTACTTTCATTCCATTCCTTAAATCTAAACGGAGTTTAGTTTTTTCTTAATGCTACTGTCTTTATTTCAGTTTTGTTTTTTGGTATGGGTTGTTGTGATGATTCAAGCTTGAAAAGGTTGCTAATTTTTATCTCAATCATATTGGCATGGATACACAGTGCGATGAGGTGGTTTAGCTTATAAAATTTGAACCCATGATAGGAATGTCATAATCATTTTACTACTATACTGGCGTAGATATTCAGTTTCGCTCTGATATATATTTCAATGACTACATACTGAGCTGTCCAGGCATCTTTGGCTAGTCTTTGAATTTAAATTTATGTTTGTATTATATTTCTCAAAGTTATGAGTTTTGCTTTAGCCATTGCTGAAATTTTTAGCTTTTATTGTGTTATAAAGTGCTAGAACTTAATTCAGGCTATGCAATATTAGTTTAGTGTTATTGATACGTAATTCTTGTAGATTAAGTTGGAACGGTACGAGGATGTTTACTCTGTGAAGACATTGTCTCTTGCATCTTCTTGTAAGTTTGTGACAGAATTTCAGGGAGTATCACAGCTTAGAAAGCTAACTATTCATTTTGAAGCAATTTTTACCTTGTAACTTGAAACGTTACTTGAAGAAACACGGTATAGTATGAAAAATTGCAAAAACCTTACACTTGAACCAGGAATAGTAATAATCATCTGAATCCTTGCAAGAAATATTTTCATTTCTGGAAGGAAACTTTATTGTTTGAATTTTGGAGTTCACTATAATTGTTGTTTTAGTACCCCATATCTGTTTTCTGTTGTATATTGCAAGACGAATATTGCCAGAAAGAAATTGCCAGCCTTGTAGTGGTCTATAATATATGGACTATGGTTGATGATGCTTGACAAATAAAGTTTCCAGCATTTTTGCCTGTTTTTATATGAGTTTTGATGCCTTCTATCGGAAGACTCATAAATAAATCATCTTATTAGGGGTTTCAAATCTGTAATTGCACATCTCACATTATTTGTGTTTTGCAGGTGATATGAATCCTTGTCTCTAAATTCTATTCCAGCTTTATTGTTATCTTGAAGATTGACAACTTGGACCCTTATGAGGAGTATATATAAATGATGTACAATTGAAGTTTTAGAAACAGTTCTTGCAGGAAAACAATTTCTGTAAAGTATTCTTGGTGGACATTAAGGGACTAAGACTGCATGCATCAGGATGATGGCACCATGTTCTAATTACTTGCAGCTTGTGCTTGAACAGTGCGAGTGAGTAGAGGAATATGTAAGCTCTTGGAATGTTGTAGTTGACCATTGTTAATGTGATTAGGTTTGTTACCATTTATATCTGTGTTATGTAGAATGTGGTGAAATTCTTTTTGAAGAATGGATTACTATAGAGAATTTAGGATTCTGTTTCCGTCTGACATGGCAGAATCTCGAGTTTTCATCATCTCTTGTTTTATCGCTGGACTAATTGGAGTCTTGAGTATAGCCTACACTGCCTTCCAGTGGAGAAGAAACATCAATCTAAGTTGGATGAATGCCATAGCTATGTCAAAGAAGAACCCTAAAACAAAGAACAAGGTTCTTTTATCTCCTCATACGTGGAACTTGGAATCCATCTCTCGTGGGAAAAACTTAAAATGCTGCGTATGCTTGAAGTCCATGTCACCTTCTCAAGCTCTTGGGCCAATGGGGGCTTCAGACAGTTTTATCCATCATTGTAGCATATGTGGTGCTGCAGCTCACCTCAGCTGCTCCTCTAATTCACACAAAGATTGCAAGCATGTGTCTATGACTGGGCATGAACATGTGATGCACCAGTGGATTGTCCGGTGGACGGAGGTTGCAGATCAAACCGATGAAACTTCTTTCTGTAGTTATTGCGAGGAGTCCTGCAGTAGCTCTTTCCTGGGTGGATCCCCAATATGGTGTTGCTTATGGTGTCAGCGCCTAGTACATGTTGACTGTCATAGTAGCATGTCTAGTGAAACAGGTGACATTTGCGATTTGGGATCATTTAGAAGGCTGATTCTATCACCGATCTATGTCAAGGAATTGAACTGGGCTTTATCAGGAAGATTGTTAAGTTCGATCACTCATGAGCCAACGAGATTGCATCTACTGTACGTGCTAATATTAGGAATCAAAGTAAAAAGTACAAGCGGGGAAATGAAGCCTCTGCTGTCAAAGGTAGTGGTGGTAGTATTGGCAGCAACTCATCCTCTGAAAGCACAGGTGACAGCAATCAAACAATAAATGATTCTCATAGAGTAGAGAAAAACTGTAATGGTACCATACGCACAGAGATTCTGGATCAAAATCAAGATAGCAATGTAGTAAATAAATTGGATTCAAAGCCAAGTTTCAAAAGAAGTCCTTCAATCAATCAGAAAGACGAGTTCCACTTATTCGGAATGAAGCAAAGATACGAGTTGAGTGATTTGCCTCCAGATGCAAGACCCCTCTTAGTCTTCATTAACAAGAAGAGTGGGGCTCAGCAAGGAAATTCACTTTGGCTACGTTTGAATCTACTTTTGAATCCCGTTCAGGTAAGAGCTTTAATAGTTATACATTAAGCTACTAACTATTCTTGGTGTCTTAATTAGAATTGGACTTGAGTGCTCATGTGTGATAGATACGGTTTCTCTTTTCTCTACATTGAAGTGTATCCATATGTAATCTCTTATATTTATTAGATCGATTAGCATGGAAATGGAATCTGGGATGTCTTCTTAAAGATGGGTTGTCCTGTAAATTATGAAATGTTTGAAATGAATTAGAAAGGGTCTTTTTCTTCAATAAAATAAAATAATATTCCCTTCGTAGCTGCTTAGCTGCAAGGTTTATCATAAGTTTTGTTTATTTTGGCCAACTTCATATGTTGTAGCACTCAAATATCCTGTCGTTATTGTTATGGACATTCTCATCCGAAACAGTGACAAAGTCAGGTTACTATTGTAGGTGTCGGATGTGATGCGAAGGTTGCTCTGGAAATACACAATCTGAGGAGGAGAATCCAGAGAAGTTCTATAATCAGGTCATTGACTTATACTAGACTCGTGTCTTTGACTTTCAAAGAAATCTTTTAGGAGGGTGGCGAATCATGTGCATCCACGTGTTCATGTTTATGTTTGTTTTCTTTTTCTGTCCTCATTTCGGTTTATGTACTTGTGCTGTTGCAGGAGGGGTTCTGAAGCTAGGAAATGTTATTTTTGTTTGGCTGAATCTTTCTAGATACCTAACAGGCTAACACAAAATGAATTATTCCATTTCTGCTAGAGCTGAGATGTACAAAATTACATTGCAATTATTGTTAAAAGAATATTGGCTTGGGGTATATTTTGATTATTGGTGGGGCGTATAGAGCATGAGAACAAGCATTATCAAGTACTTTGAAGAGTTACTTTGTGTAAATAGAGAATGATTTCCTGCCCTTCTCTGCATCTTTTAAGTAATATCGCATTGAATTGACTTAAGCGGATGGATAGTTTTCATAAGTTTTGGGCATATCTTCGTAATTACCAATTG
Organism: Panax quinquefolius; assembly: GCA_020205615.1. Taxonomy (NCBI): domain Eukaryota; kingdom Viridiplantae; phylum Streptophyta; class Magnoliopsida; order Apiales; family Araliaceae; genus Panax; species Panax quinquefolius. The sequence continues at coordinate 12,387,632 of CM035172.1, read as the reverse complement.
GGCAGGAAAAGCAGAAGTTATGAACATAGGAAGAAATAATTGCTATAGTAGAATTTGGATGATAAGTTTTCCATGTTGTTGTGAGTAGCTAGTTAGGATGCAAGAACACTTTTGAAGAGATTACTAGCGTAAATTGGCACATGCAGGATATTTTCTGACATGTATCTTACAGTCTGTTCACATGCTACACAAACTTATTCTTAGTTCATTTGAGGAGAATTCTTGACGCGACATCTAAGTTGGAGGATCAGTTATGTACCTTCTCAGAATTTTCTAGTGCACTTTTGTTAAAAAAAATCCATAATTTTCTCTCTAAATGCTAGGAGTGCTAACCGTTTCTTATTTTGATAAGTATAGGAGGAGTAACTGTTTTCCTAGAATATTATTGACCAGATAATGTATAAGATAACATCATAACACCATTCTACTCAATTTGTGAAATAACAACTGTACTATCCTTTTGTGAGCATCTTCCAGTTTCAGTTGTAATTTTGGACTACATGGAGGCTTTCTATAGAAATGTATCTGTTTTGGTTGTGTAGGCACTTTTCTTTTACTTTACGTACAGAATATGCCATAATTCAGTCGTCGGGACTGGGATCTCAAACCCATATTTATTGCAAATTTATCAAGAGACGATATCATGGTAGTAGAGGCAAATTTATTCAACTTTTAGGAAATGCAATTTTCAATTACTTGCATACTTGCCTGGAGAATGGATATAGCCACTTGAATGAAAACTAGTTTGAGTTCATTGTGCTGAACTTTCTCTTTATAGGAGTAGATTGCTACTAATGAATTGTAATCCCTTGCTGATCATTCCATTCTACTTCTTCATCCAGCATTGTTGTTGTTATAATTAAGAATTGAAGGGGAGTACCTTATAAAATCTATGGAAAATTTATGAGAATTAAATAATTTGCTTCAATTTTATTTTATTTTAAATATTTTTATATCTTGGAGTTTATGATATACTTTACCATCTATTTAACTTCTGAAACATCAAATCCTTCTTGAAGAATGCATGCATAATTTTTTCTATAATTTGTTGTTTTGTACAGAGGGGATGAGCATGCCCATTCCTTTCAGTAAGTTATTGCCATACCTAAAATGGACTGCAATTTGTCATTTTGATGAGGGGTTCTGTTTGAATTCGGGTTTTTCCTTCATTGGGGGTTTACAGTTCTTGATTCACATATTAATTGTTTGTTATTTCTGGTGTTGTCCATTTGTTTGGAGCTTATAATACTTGTTAATTAACTGCAGTTTATGAAAAAAGTTCTTTATGCAAGAGAAGGCGCAAAGATTATCATGGATGGTACATTTGCAGATTATCCTTGGGAAGTTCGAGTTGAGGTGGATTGTGTTGAGGTAGAGGTCCCCGAGGCGAGTGCATTAGGTGTTTAATTTTTTTATTGATCAACAGATTCTTTATTTGGAACAGACCCTTTCAAATTTGATCTTTTTTCTTTTCCACCAAGTCTCTTCTTGTCTTGCATTAGTCTCCTTAGGTTTCAATTTGGTTTTAAGACTGAACTAAAAAAATATTTCTTCTTATGAACTTATTGCCTCAAGTCCTTAGAAGACTTTTCTTGAAAATTTCCTCTTCAATACTGATTCAATCTTTATGCATATATATATATATAGAGAGAGAGAGAGAGAGGATCAGGTAAGGGCTCCCTTACTTTCTTAAAATGCGGGATTTTTTTATTTATTTTTTTTGCTTTTTTTTTTAAAAACAACTAAAAAAAAAGTTTAATATTTTATAGAAATGAAATTTTTTCATAATAAGTTTTGAGTGTGATTTGGATACATATACAATACAATTAAGATGCATCGCATGCACTGCTTTTATTATATGTATCTAAATCACACCCAAAACACTGTATTATGAAAAATTTTCAGTTCCATAAAATATTAAACTTTTTTTTAGTTGTTTTATAAAAAAAAAGCATAAAAAAAAGGTGCGCATTTTAGTAGCGTGAGGGAGCCCTTTCAGAACCGGACCCTATATATATATATATATATACGTTATCTTTTAACTGAATTGTTCTCTAGAGTCTAGAACTGGTAACAGAGCAATAATTCATAATTTAAATATTAATTTCTTCTTTGTTTCTTTTACTCTTCAGGATGCAGAAGGTATTCTCGTTGTCAATATTGGAAGTTATATGGGTGGAGTAGACTTGTGGCAAAATGAGGATGAAGCTTGTGATAATTTTGATCCTCAATCAATGCATGACAAGATTTTGGAGGTTGTGAGCATATCGGGCATGGCATCTCGGAAAGCTTCAGGCAAGGGTAAATTCTTTTCGTAGATATTAAAAGAATTTCAGGTAAGTTGGTGGTTGGAAAAACTGTTTGATGAAGATTTTCAGGTTTCTGGAACCCACTGGCTTATCTTCTTCTCTCAATCTACTTTTAGTTTTACAGTTTTTCTGGGATTCTATGAAAAGGTTCCAGAGTATTCATGGGCACTTAGACTTGAACCTGCAAGTCAAGAACTATTATAGACATGTGGTACCTTGTCACCGAATCTTATAGCAATAACTGTAGCTGAAATGTGTAGTGTGTAGTTAACAAACAAACAAAGCTCAAGTTTTAATGATTTGAGTTTTTTGGTTCCCACAAGCTTTTAATATTTTCTGAGTTCATGTCTCAATACAAATCAGGTCTCTTCTAACTTTCAACTGTCTTTTCTGGCTCCTTTTTACATAAACATTATGTGAAAGTTTCTGAATTATTGTTTAGTGTCTGACAGGCAGGCTTATCTCGGGCTCGAAGGCTAGCACAAGGGCAGTCTATTAAAATTCAGCTTTTGCTGCATTGCCTGTTCAAATTGATGGAGAAGCGTGGTTGCAGTCACCCTGTACGCTGGCGATATCACATCATGGACAGGTGGTCTCTTTACCTTTCCTGAACACATCCAAGCAAAGCATAATACAATAATTACTGTATGTGATGAAGGAGTTTTGTAGCTTATGGAAAGTTAATTAAACTAGTTATATGGTGCAAGCTGGCGTGATGGAGTAATAAGTATTATTAGCTTGTTTCTAGGATATTGTTAGCCTAATTTGGAGGTTTTACTTCCTTTTGGTGTTCGATCCATTACTTGATATCCCAGGTTTTTCATTGGTGATTAGGACCATGGTAACTACTATCATATGATGGTTAACTTGTCAACAGAGAATATCCCTCATATGATAGTTACATAAAACTAATTATGGTGAAGCATAACAATAAAAACTCAATAATCTTCTATAATATAGACAGTTGTAGGAGTATGTGATATCTCTTAATTTGGGGTATCTTTAGATAGTGATATATACTTATTGTTGATTATCAAGAGTAATCAGTAATCACCTATATTATGTAATCTAACATAGTAAGTTATAATGACAAATTCCACATTTCAATGTCTACTGTGCATTTCCCCCTCAAAGTTATGTCCCTCAGTTTTTTGGTGATCTTGTAACGAGTGTCGAAGAGATGGAAGTAATGGTAACAAAGTAGTGTTGTAGAGCATCGTTTTTCAAACATGTCGCTAGGGCAATTGCAGTTTGATTGTCATGTTCCCAACAAAGTATATCCTCTAGTTGCTTCCCCAGTTTTCCTACTGAATAAGTTATAAGTATATATTTTCTATCACGTAAGGACTCAATAGTGTAGAGTATTTCTTTAATATTTTGGGATATTCAAAATATTTTCAGGAACAAAAACTTGTGGAAAAACTCTCTTTCTATTATAAGCAAGTAATCTAGAATCTCTAGTGAGCTAACGTTCATGTTTGGTCGTCTTCTGTATGGATTTCACAGGCTTTCATGCTGAAGAGAGCAGCAGAGGAACCTCTAGGTCATGCTGCTGCCATAGTTGCTGATGTGCTCGAGAATGCTGAAACGATTCACGTGATTACAGCATCACAGAAGCGATCTCTTCTTCAAGAAATGGCGCTGAAGATGTCCTAAAGGTTTTTCACATGGATGTAAATACTTGGTGGCGAGTTTTTGCTGCTGTACTTGTCCTGAGAGTATGTATACCTTTTATATCACCATTGGCAGCTCCATTTAATATCAACATAGGTGTTAGCTGGAGCATGTTTGTATATGAACTTTGATTAATGTATATTCATGGCGGCTGTATCTGTGTAAATAGCTAAATCTGCGAGGTAGAATTTTTTGAGTCAACCTTTTTTGAAGAGGGAGTCCAGACTGTTATTTGCTAGTATATGTTGGAAGAAATTGCAGTCATCTAGGCATTTGGATCTATGTTCATGGTAAATAAGCAATCTTTCATCGGAGGGACTCCTAACAATTTTATTGGCATCAAAGGCTCTCTCTCTCTCTCTCTCTCTCTCTCTCTCTCTCTCTCTCACACACACACACACACACACACACACACGCACAGAGGCACACAGATGCACTGGCATGCATGTATATACTTATCTAAACTCACCACTTGTGTGAATAGATGTTAAAGCTCGTAGATATATTTCCTTCCAAAATCTCACTTTGTTCTTGCAGTTGATGAGAAAAATATCTAAATTGGAAGGAATACATTGAAACTAATTAACTTGCAATGTAACTCCGTCATCCCAGGAAGTCTGGAGCTCTAGGTTACAATTTTGAAGTTTTGATTACAGATACACGAGGATGAAAATTAATTGATTCTAGAGTTGATAGGATTTACAATTGTCTTCTAGCAAATTTTCAGTTTCCTTTGTAGAAAAAGAAAGCAACTGACCACCTTTTAGAAGAGAGAACTAGCACACTGCTTGATTAGGAGATGTAGTTGAATGAATAGACACGACACGAGCTGAGCTACAATAAAACAAGTAGATCAAACTACTTGGCGCTTATGCTCCTTATAAGCCCAGTATTTGATCTTCTTCCACAGCCGTAGAACAATTCCCCTGTTGCCCTTCTCATTCATGTTTAAATCATGATGATGAGTTGCAGTTGCAGCGTTCAACTGTGGGCCAGAAATCCTCTTTGTGGTGGTGGCGGCGTTATTTCTGAAAATGCAATTCATCCGTTTGGATGATTTCATATAGTACGAGTAAGGTGACAAGGGGCTTTTTGATCCCCGGATGGCGCGGTTGAGCTGTTTGGTCACCGCCTGGAGCTCGTACGAGTCGTAGAGGTTGCTGCTGCTGCTACATTTTTATTCTTTTATGTGAGTATGAGATTCATTTATTATGCATTGAAAAAAAGTATTGTCAAAATATCAATCCCTATTTCGTTATAGCTGGTTAATTAATTAAACAAAAAATAATTAATTGTACAAGTCAGCCCAACAGTGTTATAAATTAATACGAGGGACCCTTCATGGTGCTCAAGGAGACTTGCTGAACAAACCCAAGACTCTCTCTCTCCCTGAGTTTATTTGTAGTGTAATTAACGCTTTTCCACCACCACCTTTTGGCTTCTGATTTGAGGCCATTTTCTCAGGTATCAGCACGCTAATCTCCTATTTTTTTCCTTAAATCAAGGTCTCTAACAATGACTTTTAGTTTAAATGTCTAGTTAATTAATCATGTCTTTGATCTTACTCAATGCCTTTCGAACTTTTTTTTTTTTTGGTGCAAATGCCTTTCGAACCTACGAAGCACGTTGTTTCTGCATTCTGAAGCTTTCTTTATCAACTTTCAATCATCATAATTTTCTTGTTTGGTTAAACCCTAATTTTCACCATTCATGTTTCTTGATTATTGCTGCTTCCTTTTCAGTTTAAAAATCAGTTTTTTTGCCACTTTTTGTGACTTGGGTCGTGTAAAAACTTATTTTTCCGAAATGGGTTTCAGATATTGAAATAAAATATTGATAAATAAACTCTGTGATATTAGAAATTGTTTTTTTTTCTGAAAACAATGTTTTAATTGTAATACATTAAGGGTCAACCATATGTAATCTAAAGTTGGTTTTATCAGAAAGTGAAACTAGTAGTAATTAGTTTTGTGTTTGGTCTCTAGTTTTGTGTTTAGACCAAACACTTTTTTATGACTTTAATACGCTTTGGTATTGGTAAAAACTGATACTACAATAAAAGGAATTGTTCAGTTTCTACCAGAGAAAAAAAATAGTTGGATTTCCTTGCTTGTTACTGAAAGGTGCCAGTTTGAAAACGTGTCTGAACATTCTTTGTTGGGATTTAAATCAATTGGCACCTTTGCTTAGTTTGTGAGAATCCTATAGGGAGTAGAAAATTTTCTTGTATACAAGGAGGTGAAACCTTTTAGAATGCAATAAGAAGCCAAGGTTTCTGTCTTCTTCCCTCTTATTTTGTGGAGGGGAGAGATCATAGTTTTCCATTCATTTTTCTGAATTGAATAAGGAAGTCCCTAAGGTAATTTTACTCTTTTGAGTGAATCAATATTTAATTGAATAACTTTAATTATAAATTCTTATATAGATTTTTGCAGTTATTTGTTCTTTGTGCTGTTTAGTAGTCCATAACCATCTGAGTTACTGTGTTCAGATTCTGGGTCTGTTTAAATTTAAGCAAGATATGTATAGATGTAATCCTATATCGGATGTGGCCTTGAACACAATGAAAACTTGATTAGATGCTAAGCTCTGCCTAAATTTTCTTCTGCCCTTGAGATTTCTATGAACTAATTGAGCTTTTCTATTTTCTTGCTGAAGAGAGAGAGAGAGAGAGAGAATTCAAAACATTTCCAATTTTACATGTCCAAATTACAAACATCTTGTTCTTGGATCCTCATTTGATCTTCAAGTTTATATCTTGTTTGGCCGATTCAATATCTTTTATGCATAAACAATCCATAAGGTATTCATTTCACTCTTTTTTACTCATTATTGCTTCAGTTGGTTCAAGTTTATGCCCAAGTTTTGTTTGTTCACCGTAAATTTTGACAAAAGCTTTGCCCGAGTATTTTGATGCATTTTTTTTATTCATAGTTCAACGCTCAACGGGGTAAGTGCAATGGAAAGTTAGTCAGTATGGAGATATGTCGTATGAGAATCATCTCTTTAAAAGAAATGACTTGGGGATATGACTTGTGCAGTACAAGCCAAACTTGATTCTAAATTACATTTGTTTGTGTGTATACTTATTCATAACTGGTATCAGTTCAAATATGCTTTTCAATCTTTTAAAAGTAATCCATCTTTAAAACTTTATAGATTCTTGGTTTTGTTAATTTTCCCAACAAACTTGTATGAAAAGATGCTCTCCCTGTGGTTATATAGTCTCGCTGCTCTCGCATATATGAAATACCTGAAATTCTATTAATTCTCTAAATATATGAATAGATGAGCTATTACAAAAAAACGCTTGTGTTAATTTGATGTGATGCATAACATGTCCCATTTTCAGTTCTAGATAATAGCAAAGACGATGGTGAAGATCTGCTGCATTGGAGCTGGGTATGTTGGGGGTCCAACAATGGCAGTTATTACCCTCAAGTGCCCCTCAATTGAAGTAGCTGTTGTTGATATATCTGTTTCTCGGATCACAGCCTGGAACAGCGAGCAACTTCCCATTTATGAACCAGGTCTCGAAGAAGTGGTGAAGCAGTGCAGAGGAAAGAATCTCTTCTTCAGCACAGACGTTGAAAGGCATGTCTCAGAAGCAGATATAATATTTGTTTCCGTCAACACCCCAACAAAAACCAGAGGGCTTGGAGCTGGAAAAGCTGCAGACCTCACCTACTGGGAGAGTGCAGCCCGGATGATTGCTGATGTTTCAAAATCTAACAAGATTGTTGTTGAGAAATCGACTGTCCCAGTGAAAACAGCTGAGGCAATTGAAAAGATATTAACACATAACAGCAAGGGCATCAAGTATCAAATTCTGTCAAACCCAGAGTTTCTTGCTGAGGGAACTGCAATACAAGACCTTTTTAACCCAGACCGCGTTCTGATTGGAGGGAGAGAAACCCCAGATGGCCAAAAGGCAATCAAAGCATTGAAAGATGTTTATGCTCATTGGGTTCCTGAAGAAAGAATCATTTGTACCAATCTTTGGTCAGCAGAGCTCTCAAAGCTTGCTGCCAATGCCTTCTTGGCTCAGCGGATCTCATCAGTTAATGCTATGTCCGCGCTCTGTGAGGCAACTGGGGCCGATGTTTCTCAGGTGGCACATGCAGTGGGAAAAGACACTAGGATTGGAGATAAGTTTCTGAATGCCAGTGTTGGTTTTGGCGGTTCTTGCTTCCAGAAGGATATTCTCAACTTGGTCTACATTTGTGAATGCAATGGCCTCCCTGAAGTTGCAAACTACTGGAAACAAGTTATCAAGGTGAACGATTACCAGAAAAACCGGTTCGTGAACCGGATTGTTTCCTCGATGTTTAACACTGTTTCAGGCAAGAAAATTGGCATTTTGGGGTTTGCATTCAAGAAAGACACGGGTGACACAAGGGAGACTCCCGCAATTGATGTGTGCAAGGGACTGATAGGTGATAAGGCCAAGTTGAGCATTTATGATCCACAAGTGACTGAAGATCAGATTCAGAGGGATCTCTCGCTGAACAAGTTTGATTGGGACCATCCAGTTCATCTCCAACCCTTGAGCCCCACATCAGTGAAGGAAATAACCGTAGTTTGGGACGCATATGAGGCTACAAAGGATGCTCATGGTATCTGCATTCTGACGGAGTGGGATGAATTCAAGAATCTTGATTTCCAGAGGATTTACAACAACATGCAAAAGCCTGCATTCGCGTTCGATGGAAGGAATGTTGTGAACCCACATAAACTTAGGGAGATTGGATTTGTTGTGTACTCAATCGGGAAACCTTTGGATCCATGGGTCAAAAATTTGCCTGCTGTGGCATAACAAGAGCCTATTTTTCTCGTGGGACCAAAAGCTAGAGATCATCAGGCACTCGGTTTTTTATGTTGGATTATCTATTTTTTGTTTTTTGAATATGCATGCTTACTTTATTAAATAAGAAAATGATTTTTTTTTACTTGGTCTCGGCAAGTGGTTTGCCTTAACGTACTGAAGCATATTAGACAATTTTAACTAACCAATGCTCAATTGATTATAGACTTGGATGATTCAATTTTTTATGAAGACAGGACACAGCAGTATAAGAACATTAAAAAAATATCTCAGATTTGAAACATAGCGGAATAGTAAACTTAAAGCAATATTTTATTTGAAACTAATGAATCCAAGATTTATAAACAATTGTAAATCTCTAATTAATTACGATTGACTAAACATAATATACCTTTAAGAACCTGCACCAAATCTTCCTTTACCACTTATGTCAGCTTTTGATGTAATTCCTGAATTAAGAAAAAATATATTTGCCTAGACAGATATAATTATTAAATTTAGGAGTCAAGTTATTTCAATCTTAAAATCAAAACATTTAAAATACCAAGAAATTATAAATTTAAAATAAAAGAAAAAAAATGAATCACATTAATTTCAAAATGACAAATACAATATATTTGTATTAAAAATAATATTTTATCTTAAATTCAAAATAAAAATAGTATGGTGGATATTTTTTAAACCACTTTATATGTTCAATCCTTTTCTATGTTATTCCAAAATTCGTTCTCCTAAGTTTTAGAAAACAATATCATTTATAATAAAATAAAAAATAGTATATTATGGTTTATGACACCTTTATAGTTATAATTTTGACTTTACTAAGTCAACTATTGAAAACAAAATTATAGACAATGTAATAATAATGTATGTTATGAAAATAAACAGCAGACACAAATATTAAAATGGTTTGTGACACCTTTGTAATAAAATATTGTTATTAATAGTACTAAGGTGTTATTTTACACAAATTATTGACAATGTCAATAAATTCACAAATAATTATTTTTTATGTCCTAATTTGAGAATGTATTATAAGTTTAATGAATCTTATAATTAACTAAATAATTATAATTACTAAATTGATAAATCGTGTAGTCTTTTTATAAAATTTATATTTTTAAAATTATTTTTTGTATGGAAATTAATATAAATAAATGAGTTGTGTCAGATGTTTGAATCCTTATTTTAGTTTTTTTATTATCCAATAAATTTTATGATATTAATTTAGAGTTGTTATTAATTATTTCAATATATAATTTTATTTAAGTTTGGTGTTAAACAAATAACTTCTTAATTTGAGTTATTTTGATAAGCAAGATATATATATGTAGACCCAACTTATTATAAATGAAATTTAATTTTCTATTTATTATTTTGAAATAGTAAGGGTTGATTTGATTAATGTGGATAGTTATGGGTAAAATCACGCAAATATTTCAAAATAAGCAGTGGTTATAAAATATTCATTGTTGTTTGAAATATTTTGTTTGGTAAATGGAATATTCTTTGCTTTGTCGGGGAATATTAAATGCGACATTTAGCTTGACCGTGTGTGGGCCCATAACTGAAAGCGATTGGATGAAAAAAACGACAAATATAAGTTGTTTAAAAATAACAGGCGTAGTTATTCACAATTATCTTGTTAAAATACTCGGTTGGTTAAAACACGATAGCTTTGCGGTATTGCACCAATTATTGATTCTTACGTGAAGACCTTTACTCGATAATGGTTACGATAATTCTTTATTCGATATTTTATTAATTTAATAATTCTTTGCGTTGATATTTTATATTCTTTGTTGTTTGATAATTGTCATTACACGATATTTTTCATTATCGAAAGCAATAATTCATATTATTTGAATAATATTATTAGATAACATTATTGGCAATGTCTAGAAAGTTACATCAAGGAGAGGTTTGGTCCACCTAATTGCTTGCAAGTAAGGAGAAATTCTTATTGGAAAGCCCTCTTTCTGAGGAGCACTTGGTTGCCAATCTTGATTACATAATATTATTTGTGAATAATTAATTATTGATTTATATAATGAGAAAATATTGATTTTATGTGGATATAGATGGAGAAAATTTTTAATGTGACAATTGTTGAAAATTAATATTTTATCTTTTTCGATAAAATAATTCGTTTAAATATATTATTTTAATAATATAATAATGGTGATATTTTTATAACGAATGTGGGAAATATGAGTATCTGAGGAGGAAGAGTATTTTTTTTGCAATAAATATTTAAAACATGTTAAACATGTCGGTTGGACCCCATTTATTGGTGAAATTTGATTATAGCTTTGTAAAATCGTCTGTTTGTGGATTTGGTCAATTTTTGTTTGGAATTTGGAAAAACTTTCTTACGCAAAATTGTAGAGAATTGGATTTCCTATAAAAACTCGTGAGATTCGAATTTTTCTGATAAAAGGGCTATTTATTATGAATTATTGAAGTTCCGAAGCTCCAAAATAATTGATTTTAAGAAGTTTAAAATAATTTAAATTAGAAAAACGTTTTTGATATGTTTGGTGGGCTTTGTTGGTTGTTGAAATGAGCTGATTTCAGTTTATAAGAATTAATGCGTAGGAAAAATTTTATATATATTAATATTATATTAAATTTTCTACTTTTGGTGTTCTAGCGTTTTTTCTATAAATAGGGTCTTGGGTTAGAATTGAAAATCACACCGAAACTGAAGTTTTCTCTCTATATTATCAAGCGTATTCTTGTGAGTATTTTGAGTATATTTTGAGTATTGCTTATACTCTTGCAAGTTCAGTCATACTTTATATCCGGTGTTTCAACTAAATCTTGTCTTTTTGAGGTAAGATATATTATTTTTTAAATAATGATATTATTTCTTCAATATCGTTATCTTTGAAATATTGATCTGAAGTTTTATCAAATTTGGAACTTTTGGTGTCGAGATTCTTATTCACGTATACTGTTTATTTACGTATATCTGACACTTATTCACGAATCTGACCTTATTCATCGAAAAATTAAATTTTTTTATTTTCGTCAAAATATCTATTATGGATACTAGCTTTGATTGTATCCATGTTTTGATCATTCTTGAATTTTACACCACTATGATTATTTTTGAGGTATTTTTGGACATGGATAAAACAAAGTATGAATCCTTAATCCTTAATCCTTGTCATTTTGTTTCATTTGGATTCGTTTCTTTAAAAATATTTTCATCATCCTCAATCTTAAATGATGATATTATTGAATATCTTTGGCACATAGTGCAAAGATGAATGATTTCGATAAATATCTTTGGCCCGTAGTGCAAAGATGAGCAGTGTTTAGATGAACATGACCAATGATGAATATCTTTGGCAGATAGTGCAAAGATGAATATTTGATTCGGATATATATTGATTGATATTACGAGGGATAAAAGATGAGCGATGAAATTTTAAATTCATACATAGAAGATAGTAGTTTGCATTCTCTACTTAACTCTTCTAATGAATTATTATTTCATTGCGAATATTGATTTAAAACTTGTTGTCTATTGTATTACTATTAGATTTTTATTTGTTGAAGACTAATGATAATTTGTTGTATATTATCTTAGTCATAATATTCTTCTTTTGGCTAGTTGAGCTCACCCTTTTCCTTGTTGTTCCATTTTTCTTCTCGGGAGGCGAGAATGTAGCGAGTCTTAGTCGGGTATGGAATGAAGGTTACAGAGAGAGTTGTTTAGTAGTCCTCACCATTTTTGTAAAATAATGTATCAATAATTATGATGGGGATTTATTTGCGTGTGGATATTATCTAGATGGCAATATCTCGTATTTAAACTCACAGATTTATATGTTGTAATAATAAAGTTGTAGTTGTTTACGTACCATGTATTGACAACTTTCGAGAATGGGTGATGTATACCTATTTTGGGGCGCGTCGCGGTTTGGTATCGAGCTTAGGATATGATCTCTGGCGGAGATCGGGGAATAGAACTAGGAGGGAGAGAGCGAGTAAATCCTTCGCTAGTAGTGTGTCTACCTAAGCTTATTTGTTAGTTGGTCAAGATATAGGGATATTATGTGATATATTGATTTCCTTAATTAACCCTTGTTTTATGACGATATTTGAGAATGTCGTGAGAATATTATGAATGGAAATGAGACCGTGGAGACGCATTGTACTCACCAACGAGGAGAGCGTGCAACGGTATAGCAATGTTCCTCCTGTGAACAACACCACCGGAAGATGATGAGCGAGGGGATGTTTAGAAGCTTTTTTCGATTCATGCAAAATCGAGCGAGGGAGACTCGTGTTCAAAATCTGAGGAGGAAATGATAGCAATTCACGGGTTGTCACAACCAAGCGATTCAAAGAGTTGGGACCACGAATTTAAGGGAAAGCCGAGATCCGATCATAAGCGGAAACATGGGTCAAAAAATTACCAAGATATTCGATGTCTTGGGATGCGCGGAGAAACAGAAGGTTCCATTCGCCACCTTTATGTTCCGTGGCGGCGGCAGATTCTTGGTGGTGAGAATGCGTGAAGCGTACCCATCCAAACCACACTCAAAGATGTCTTGGGAGACGTTTGAAACTATTTAATGACAAATACTTTCACGAAAGTGTTAAATCGTATGAAGGAAGTGGAGTTCATCGATTAGAACAAAACAACATGATGGCGGTGTCTCGATGCGAGGCAAAGTTTGCGAGTTATCGAGTTTGCACCTCATTTGGTGGAGAATGAGGAGCGTATGACGCGGATGTTTCTTAGAGGTTTGAAACCCGACATACGTCGATATCTCATTTCTCATAAATTTTCTCTCTTCCGGATGTTTGTAATGAGGCTCAATTATTAGAGCGAGATAACGAAATACGGTCAACCCGAGGGACCACAATCGATCATCATCTGGGAGATAGCGATCAACAAAACAACGATAACCGGAGAAAGAAAAAGACGGACAAAATGGTAACCACTTTGGTGGTAATCATGGCCATGAAAATAGAAGAAGCGAAATCGGGAGGAGATTTTAAAAGAGAGATTTAACAACGACCATATGAAGACGCAGCGGTCTTGCGTGTAACCGGTTCTAAGGGAGGAGAATGACCACCGGTCATATCTTTATAAATCTGCGGAAAGAGAGACATATCGGTCAAACTACCCACAACAGTTTCAAGGTATGCTATAATTGTGGAAAGGAAGGACATATCGCTTCGAGATTGTCTGCGGTAGCGAAACCTAGTTCATCGAGGGACGGTGACTCAAAAGATCCCCGGAAAAGTCAAAATCAACGATTCTGGAAGAAGCGTTTGTTGTGGTCGGTCAAAATCACGAGAACCCAAACGAGGTGATCACGGGTAAGCTATTTATAAATTCTTGCGAAGTTTATACCTTACTTGATCTGGGGTCTTTACCCGTTCATTTATCTCTCCGCTTGTGCTCAACGTTTAAACTTGACTCAGTAGAAATTAGACTTTGACCTATCTGTGGAAACTCCGTTAGGAGAAACTTTCATCACATCCACTTTGTTTATAAATCTTGTTTGATTCAAGTTGGCACCATCACTTTACCTCGTTGACCTCTATCTCTTTAAAGATACTTGTTTTTGATGTGATTTTAGGGATTGATTGGTTAACTTCTCATCATGCCAAAATTGATTGTTTTCGTAAGGTTGTTAGTTTTCATATTCCTAACCAACCTTTGTTATACGAATTCAAGCAACTAAACCATTAAAATCAATCAACATCATATCTAATCATAAAGCTATTCGTTTATTGAAAAACGGATGTCGAGCTTTCTTAGCCCATGTTATGGATTTGAATAAAGACACGTCAAATTTGAATAATATTCTGTTGTTATTGACTTTCTTGACGTATTTCTGAAGAACTTCCCGATCTACCCCCAAAGCGTGAAGTTGAATTCTTTATTGATCTTGAACACAGTACAAAGCCAATTTCTAAAACCCCATATCGAATGGCTCTATTGAACTTGAGGAGTTAAAGGTCCAACTCTGAGAATTGTTGGACATCGATTTCATTAAATCTCAAAAATAGGTATACATCACCCATTACGGGTTGTCGATACATGAGTGCGAAGCAACTACAACTTTATTATTACAACGATAAAAGCTGTGAGTTTAAATACAAATATTATCTTACAGACAATATTTATACTCAAATAAATCCTCATCACATTTATTGATACATTATTTTACAAAATGGTGAGGACTACTAAACAATCCTTTCTAAAACCTTCATTCCATACCCAGACTACTAAACAATCCTACTTCATTCCATTTCTTTATATTCTAGCCTCCACGAGAAGAATGGAACAAAAAGGAAAAGGGTGAGCTCAACTAGCTCGATAAAGAATATTATGACTAAGATAATATCTGACAAATTATCGTTAGTCTTCAACGAGGAAAAATTTAATAGAATCTGATAGACAACAAATTTTCAATCAATATTACGCGTGGAAATAATAATTCATTAGAAGAGTTAAGTAGAAATGCAAACTCTACTATCTTACATGTATGAATTTAAAAGTTCATCGTCTATCTTTTATCCTGTAACATCAATCGATATACATCGGAATCAAATATTCATCTTTGCACTTCTGGCGAAAGATATTCATCGATTAATCGTGTTCATTTAAACACACATTCATCTTTTTGCTTTCTGAGGCCAAGATATTAATCGATCGATTATTCATCGATTTGTTCGTCTTTCATTTAAACCACTTTCTTGAGAATTCATTCATCTTTACTCTGAATGCCAAAGATATTCTTGAAAATCATTCATCTTTTACTTTACGGGCGAAAGATATTCAATAATATCATCATTTAAGGCGAGGATGATGAAAATATTTTTAAAAAGCGAATCCGATTGAAACAAAATGACGAGGATTAAGGATTAAGGATTAGTACTTTGTTTTATCCATGTCCAAAATACCTCAAAAATAATCACGAGTGGTGTAAAATTCGAGAATGATCAAAACATGGATCTGATCAAAGCTAGTATCCAAAATAGATATTTTGGACAAAAAGAAGAAATTTTATTTTTTGGTGAATAGTCTTAATCGTGAATAGTCTTAGTATCGTGAATAGTCTTGATATCGTGAATAATCTTAGTATCGTGAATAGTAAATCAGACACCAAAGATAGAAATTCCACAAAAAAACATCTTCACGCTTCATGAATAGTACTCGTGAATAGTAACTTCGTGAATAGTAACTCATGAATAGTAACTTTCGTGAATAGTAACTCATGAATAGTAACTTGAGAATGAAAAAAAGTTCCAAATTTGATAAAAACTTCGGATCAACATTTCAACATAATGATATTGAAGAAATAATATCATTCTGAAAAAAATAATATCCACTTACCTCGAAAAATCGATTACTTGGAAGGAAAGGTGGAAGTGATCTTTGAATGAAACTTATCTTGAGCAACAACTCTCAAAGTATCTAAATACTCACAAAATCGCTCGATAATATAGAGAGAAAGAGAAAACTTTGTTTTACGGTGTGATTTTCAATTCTAACTTAGCCCTCTATTTATAGGAAAATGTTAGCCGTAGAAAGCGGACTTGACTTTTACTGATGATGGCTTTACACACTACTACTATTGCCACCCACCACATTTGAAATAAAATTCAGCACATTTCTTCACCAACCACAAGTGGGGCCCACTCAATTCTAAATTTTCCACCAAAATCAATTATAACCCTAATTTAGAATCAGACACCTCTTAAAATTCATAACAAATCATTAGTGCATTTTAACGGTTCAAAATTTGTGGACATATACTCAACTTATGTATGTATAACATACCCAAAATTACCACAATCAACGGTCGGATTAAAAATTATAATCCACATGATATATCTAAAAACCACGATTTAATTTTTAATACCTCCATCGATAAAAAATCTTGATAAAACACCTCAACATTAATTTCTTCATTTATAACCACATAAATAAATCCATCATTTATATCCACATAAAATAAATATTTCTTTTATCATATGAATCAATAATTAATTATTCACAAATAATATTCTGAATCACAATTATAATGACGGTAGTTCCGGAGAAAGGGGGGCTTTAGATAAGGATTTCTCACTTCTTGGCGCTTGATTAGGTGACCAAACCTCTCCTTGTGAAACTTTCTAGACATTGCCAATAATCTTTATCTAATAATATTATTTAAATAATATGAATTATTGATCGATAATGGAGATAATGTGCGGTGACAATTATTGAACAACAATAATATAAAATATCAATGCGACAATTATTGAATCGATAAAATAAAATATTGAGCGATAACTTCTTGTGAAAATTATTGAGTAGTGCCTTCTTACGTAAGGATCAATAATTCAACAATCTTTGTGCAATCTGGTAATCTTCTTTATGCGACCACAGCGTATTCTTGTATTTTAACCATAAGGTATTCAATGATCTTAGCAGTAACAACTTCTGTAGTTATTTTTAACGACTTATATTTGTCGTTTTCTTCATCCAATCGCTTTTCCGTTATGGGGCCCACACATGGGCTTTTGCCAGTCGTACGAATATTCTCAAGCGATCTGAATATTCCACGACCAACGAATATTCCCAAACAAAAATGAATATTTTATAACCACTTGCTTATTTTGAAATATTTGCGTATTTAACCCTTAACTATCCACATTAATCAAATCAACCCTTACTATTTCAAAATAATAAATAAAGGAAATTCCTTTTTATTTAAAAAAATTTGAGGTCTTCTGACCTCCCTCCTTATGAAATTTAGTCCTCGAAATTGGCGTCGTACTGGTGTTTGAAAAGGTGAGGATACCTCGCTTTCATTTCGTTTCAATTCCCGGTCATTTCCTCTATAGCATGATTCCTCCACAAAACTTTAACTTGTGGTATGACCTTTCTTGGCGTGGGACATGCTCCTTCTATCCAAATCTTGATAGGTACCTCCTCATCGTTAAGTCTTGGTATCTCGTCCGGTTCTAACTTCGATAACGTGGTTGGGTCTTTCACATATTCTGAAATGCGGATATGTGAAACACATTATGAACACGAGACATACTTTCGAGAATAACTTGTGAGTCATAGGCTACATTTCCTACTCGGTCGAAAATTTGAAATGGACGATAAATGCGTGGATTGAGCTTTCCTCTCTTTCCGAATCTTGTAACTCCTTCCATGGAAGCAACTTCATGACAATCATGATCCCTACATTAAATTCCACGTCCTTTCGATGAAGATCCGCATAACTCTTTTGTCGATCTTGGTAGTTTGTATCGTTGTCGAATCATTTGGATCTTTTTGGTGATCATACGTCTTAACTTTCGGGTCCCAACAATGTTGCTTCACCCACCTCATCCCAACATATTGGAAGCGACATTTTCGTCCATATAATGCTTGAATGGAGCCACACCTATACTTGCACGATAAGCTGTTGTTGTGGGAGAATTCCACCGATGGTAAATACTTATCCCAACCCCCTGAAGTCTAGGACCACGAGTCTTAATAAATCTTGAGAGTTTGAATAGTCCTCTCTGATTGTCCGTCCGTTTTGGGGGATGGTATGCGAACTAAATCGCAAATCCGTGCCCATAGCTTTTTGCAAGCTAACCCAAAATCTTGAAGTGAATCTTGGGTCACGATCCAAAACTATGGATACTGGCATGCCATGCAACCTCACAATCTCATTTACGTCACATACTAGCAAGGCGTTCAAGTGAATAAGTCTCCGTATCGGCAAAAAATGAAGCGGAACTTGGTTAATCTATCAACAATAACCCAAATAGCATTGATGCCTTGAAAGCCGTAGGAAGACCGTGTGAAATCCATGGTAATGTGTTCCCACTTCCATTCCGGGAATCTCAAGTGGTTGCAGCGGACCCTTAGGTACTAGATGCTCACTTTTTTACCGTTGGCAAGTTAAACACATCGAGATAAACTTTGCAATCTCTCTCTTCATATTATTCCACCAAAATGTATGTGAAGATCATCACGATACATTTAGTACTTCGAGGATGGATTGCAAATGGTGTATTGTGTGCCTCCATCATAATCTTGTACTTCAAATCGAGTCGTTAGGAACACAAAGTCTAGAGTGGACTCGAAGTATTCCTTCTTCATCGATTCTAAACTTAGGAATAGCTCCTTCTTGTACTTTCTTCTTCATACGCGCATCGACTCAAGATTGGGTGGCTTGAAAAACCTTAACTTTTTCTATTAAAGTTGGCTCTGTCGTATACTTGACATCATCGCTTTTCGTTCCGCATATGATGATCTTCTACTCGATCGTCGTTAATTTACCACGTTAAACTTTACGGGATGGTATTGAATAGTGTGGTCGTAGTCTTTCAATAGCTCGAGCCACCAGCGTCATTTGCCGCGTGTTGAGTTCTTTTTGAGTGAAGAAATATTTAAGGCTTTTATGATGCGAATATATCTCCACTTTCTCCCCATATAGATAGTGCCTCCATATCTTTAGCGCGGCAACCATTTTTTTGACTCTAGATCATGGTAGGATAATTCCTCTCATACTCTTTAAGTTGTCGCGAGGCATAGGCTATGACTTTCCCACGTTGCATGAGAACATCCTAACCCTTTGCACGAAGCATCGGCATGAGATAACAAATCCATCCGAACGGATGGTATTGTTAGAAACAGTCTTAAAAAATAAGTCTCCTCTTAAGCTCTTGGAAACTTTTCTCGCGTTCTTCACTCCAAGCAATTTTGTATCCTTTCGAGTTAGGCGAGTTAATGGAGTAGCGATTAGAAAACCCTTCCACGAATCTCAGATAATAACCGGTAAGCCCAAAAAACTACGTCTTGATCATGCAAACTTGGTTGCTCCCAACTTTGTATTGCTTCATCTTGGCCGGATCAGCGAGATACTCCATGTTTTGACACCACGTGCCCAAGAAATGCTACTTCCTCGAAGCGAACTTCGCATTTCTTCAATTTGGCATATAGTTGGTTTTCACGAAGCCTTTGGAGTACCGACTTCAAATGGTGCTCATGATCTTCACGACTTTTGGAATATATAAGGATGTCATCAATAAAGACAACAACAAAGCGATCAAATATTCCTTGAATACTCGGTTCATCATATCCATGAAAGCCGCGAGAGCATTAGTTAGTCAGAAAGACATGACTAAAATTCATAATGCCCATCTGGAGTTACGAAAGGCGGTCTTTGGAATATCCTCGATTCTAATCTTGGTGATGATATCCGAGCGAAGATCGATTTTTGAAAAGAATTGTGCCCCTTACGGTTGGTCAAACAAGTCATCAATCTGAGGTGAGGATACTATTCTTGATGGTGACATGGTTCGATTCAGATAGTCGATCAAAATCGCATACTCCGTCTTTCTTTTTTACAAATAAAGCAGGAGCACCCCGAGGAGATGTCTTGGGGCGAATGAAACCAGATGTCCAACAATTCACACTGTAGTTGGACCTTTAACTCTGAAGTTCAATAGGAGCCATTCGATATGGGGTTTTAGAAATGGGCTTTGTACGGGTTGAAGATCGATAAAAATTGACTTCACGTTACGGGGTGGCCAGGGAAGTTCTTGAAATCGTCGGAAAGTCGATAACAACGGGAATATTATTCAAATTTGGCGTGTCTTTATTCAAATCCATAACATGGGCTAAGAAAGCTTGACATCCGTTTTTTCAATAAGCGAATAGCTTTATGATTAGATATGATAGTGATTGATTTTAATGGTTTAGTTGCTTGAATTAAATACAACGGGTTGGTTAGGAATATGAAAACTAACAACCTTAAAACAATCAATTTTGGCGTGATGAGTAGTTAACCAATCAATCCTAAAATCACATCAAAAGCAAGTATCTTTAAAGAGATAAGGTCAGCAGGTGAGGTGATGGTGCTGACTTGAATCAAACAAGATTTATAAGCGATGGATGTGATGAAAGTTTCTCTAGCGGAGTTTCCACGAGATAGGTCAAAGTCTAATTTCTCGGAATCAAGTTTAAGCGTTGAGCACATGCGGGAGAGATAAATGAATGGGTATGCAAATTATCAAGTAAGGTATAAACTTAGCAGAATTTATAAATAACTTACGTGATCACCTCGTTTGGGTTCCTCGCATTATGACCGATCACAACAAAGCGCTCTTCCGGAATCGTTGACTTTGACTTTTACGGGACGATCTTTTGAGTCACCGTCCCCATTGAACTAGGTTTATTCTGCGTCTGATCTCGGCGATATGTCCTTCCTTTCCTGTTATAGCATACCTTGAGCTGTTGTGGGCGGTTTGGTGATATATGTCCCTCTTTTCGCATTTGTAGCATATAATGGGTGGTCGTTCTCCCACTTAGAACCGATTCTTTCTTAAACCTTTATCGTCTTCACATAGTCGTTATTAAATCTCCTCTTTTAAAATCTCCTCTGACTTCGCTTCTTACATTTTCATGACCATGATTACCACCGAGTGGTTACCATTTACTGTCGTCTGTTTCTTTCTCCATGAGTTATCATTATTACATTGTTGCTATCTACGATACGATCCACAGTTATGGTCCCTCGATTGGCCGTACTTTCGTTATCTCGCTCTAATAATTGAGCCACATTTTACAACATCTGAATAAAGAAAGTTTATGAGAAATGAGATCTTGGCGTATCTTGGGGTTTCAAACCTCTAAGAAACATCCAGCGTCATCGTTCCTCATTCTCCACCAAATGAGGTCTGAACACGGATAACTCTGCAAACTTTGCCTCGTCTTTGAGACAAATCGTGTTGTTTTGCTCTGTCGATGAACTCCACTTCCTTCATATAGCGAACACTTTCGGAAAGTATTTGTCATTAAATAATCTCTGAAAGCGTCTCCCAGACATCTTTGAGTGCGGTTTGGATGGAGTCGCTTCACAGACTCCCACCGATGTCTGCCTGCTCGCCCGCGGAACATAAAGGTGGCGAATGGAACCTCTGTTCCTCAAGTGCATCCCAGACATCGAATATCTTGGTAATTTGTTTGACCCGTATTTCCATGGCGTGATCGGATCGGCTTTCCCTTAAATTACAGGTGGTCCCGACTCTTTGAAGCTGCTTGGTTTGTGACAACTTGAATTGAATTCTATCATTTCCTCACATTTTTGAACACGAGTCTCCTAAATGCGATTTTGCATGAGCTGCAAAAAACTTCTAAACATCCTCGTTCATCATACGCTTTCGGTGGTGTTGTTCACGGGAGGAACATTGCCCGACTGTTACGTTCTCCTCGTTGGTAAAATCTGAGGCATCTCCACGGTCTCATTTACTCCTTGTTAATATTCTCGATTCGACATTCTCAAATCTTGTCATAAAACAAGGGTTAATTAAAAATCAATATATCACATAATATCCTATATCTTGACCCGACTAACAAATAAGCTTAGGTAGGACACCTTTAGCGAAGGATTTACTCGTCTCTCCCTCTGGTTACTATTCCCAGATCTCATTGGAGATCGTATCCTAAGCTACGATACCAAGCTGTGGCGCCCCCAAAATAGGTATACATCACCCATTACGAGTTGTCGATACGTGATGCGAAACTTGACTACTGACTTTATTATTACAACGATAAAAGCTGAGTTTAAATACAAATATTATCTTACAGACAATATTTATACTCAAATAAATCCTCATCACATTTATTGATACATTATTTTACAAAAATGGTGAGGACTACTAAACAATCCTTTCTAAAACCTTCATTCCATTACCCCTTACGTACTTTCATTATATTCTAGCCTCACGAGAAGAATGGAACAAAAAGGAAAAGGGTGAGCTCAACTAGCTTTCGATAAAGAATATTATGACTAAGATAATATCTGACAAATTATCGTTAGTCTTGACGAGGAAAAATTTAATAGAATCTGATAGACAACAAATTTTAAATCAATATTACATGGTGAAATAATAATTCATTAGAAGAGTTAAGTAGAGAATGCAAACTACTATCTTACATGTATGAATTTAAAAGTTCATCGTCTATCTTTTATCCACATAACAATCGATATACATCTCGGAATCAAATATTCATCTTTTGCTCTGAGGCGAAGATATTCATCGATTAGTCGTATTCATTTAAACACTGTTCATCTTTTACACTTCTGGGCGAAGATATTAATCGATCGATCGTATTCATCTAAACACTTCATTCATCTTTCACTTTGCTGGGCCAAGATATTCTTGAAATCATTCATCTTTGCCTTTCTGAGCCAAAGATATTCAATAATATCATCATTTAAGGCGAGGATGATGAAAAATATTTCTAAAAAAGCGAATCCGGTGAAAACAAAATGACAAGGATTAAGGATTAAGGATTAGTACTTTGTTTTATCCGTGTCCAACAATACCCCAAAAATAATCACGGTGGTGTAAAATTCAGAATGATCAAAACATGGATCTGATCAAAGCTAGTATCCAAAATAGATGTTTTGGACAAAAAGAAGAAATTTTATTTTTTTTGGTGAATAGTCTTGATATCGTGAATAGTCTTGGTATCGTGAATAGTCTTAGAAGTATCGTGAATAGTCTTAAGTATCATGAATAACTCAGACACCAAAGATAGAAATTCCACAAAAAAAAACATCTTCACGCTTACATGAATAGTACTTTCGTGAATAGTAACTTCGTGAATAATAACTCATGAATAGTAACTTCGTGAATAGTAACTCATGAATAGTAACCCAGAGCATGAAAAAGTTCAAATTTGATAAAAACTTCAGATCAACATTTGACATAATGATATTGAAGAAATAATATCATTCTGAAAAAAATAATATCCACTTACCTCGAAAGAATCGATGCTTGGAAGGAAAGGTCGGAAGTGATCTTTGAATGAAACTTATCTTTGAGCAACAACTCTCAAAGTATCTAAATACTCACAAAATCGCTCAATAATATAGAGAAAGAAAAACTTTGTTTACGGTGTGATTTTCAATTCTAACTTAGCCCTCTATTTATAGGAAAATGTTAGCCGTAGAAGCGAGACTTGACACTTTTACACATTATGGCTTTACTTACTATTGCCACCCACCACATTTGAAATAAAATTCAGCACATTTCTTCACCAACCACAAGTGGGGCCCACTCAATTCTAAATTTTCCACCAAAATCAATTATAACCCTAATTTAGAATCGAGACACCTCTTAAAATTCATAACAAATCATTAAATTCATTTTAACGGTTCAAAATTTGTGGACATATACTCAACTTATGTATGTATAACATACCCAAAATTACCACAATCAGCGGTCGGATTAAAAATTATAACTCACATGATATATCTCAAAAAAATCACGATTTAATTTTTAATACCTCCAATCGATAAAATCTTGATAAAACACCTCAACATTAATTTCTTCATTTATAACCACATAAATAAATCCATCATTTATATCCACATAAAATAAATATTTCTTTATCATATGAATCAATAATTAATTATTCACAAATAATATTACGAATCCTGATTATAATGACGGTAGTTCGAGGAAGAGGGGCTTTCAGATAAGGATTTCTCCTTCTTGGCGCGCAATTAGGTGACCAAACCTCTCCTTGTGAAACTTTCTAGACATTGCCAATAATGCTTATCTAATAATATTATTTAAATAATATGAATTATTGATCGATAATGGAGATAATGTGCGGTGACAATTATTGAACAACAATAATATAAAATATCAATATGACAATTATTGAATCGATAAAATAAAATATTGAGCGATAACTACATGAAAATTATTGAGTAGTGCCTTCTTACGTAAGGATCGATAATTCAACAATCTTGTGCGATCTGGTGTCTTCTTTGTGCGACCACGCGTATTCTTGTATTTTAACCATAGGGTATTCAACGATCTTAACGGTAACAACTACAGTTATTTTTAACAACTTATATTTGTCGTTTTCTTCATCCAATAAACTTTTTAGTTATGGGGCCCACATGCATTGCGTACATACGAATATTCTCAAATAATCTGAATATTCCAAAGCGATCTGAATATTCCACGACCAACGAATATTCCAAACAAATGAATATGAATATTTTATAACCACTTGCTTATTTTGAAATATTTAAATATTTAACCTTAATATCACATTAATCAAATCAACCCTTACTATTTCAAAATAATAAATAAAGAAATTCCTTTTTATTTAAAAATTTAAAAATTCTTATTGGTTAAAATCGTAAATATTTCAAAATAAGCAAGTGGTTATAAAATATTCATTGTTGTCGGGAATATTAGTTTGGTGAAATGGAATATTAAATCTTTGTCGGGGAATATTAAATGCGATGGTATTGCGACCATGTAATGGGAGCCCATGTGAGCGATTGGATGAAGAAAGCGACAAATATAAGTTGTTTAAAAATAGCAGTAGTTATTATTCTTGTTACCATTAATCTTGTTAAAATACTATTGGTGGTTAAAACACGATAGCTGATATTGACCCTTATTTGAATTATTGATTCTTACGTAAAAAGGCTTTACTTTCGATAATGGTTCACGATAATTCTTTATTCGATATTTTATTGAGTTAATAATTCTTTGCGTTGATATTTTATATTGTTGTTGTTTGATAATTGTCATTACGATGATATTTTTCATTATCGGATCAATAATTCATTTTATCTGAATAATATTATTAGATAACATTATTGGCAATGTCTAGAAAGTTACATACTAAGGAGAGGTTTGGTCACCTAATTGCTTGGCGCCGATGAAGAAAATTCTTATTGGAAAGCCCCTGCTTTCAGGAGGCTGCTGGTTGTCGATATTGTGATTACATAATATTATTTGTGAATAATTAATTATTGATTCATATGATGAGAAAAATATTGATTTTATGTGGATATAGATGGAGAAAATTTTTATTGTGACAATTGTTTAAAATTGAAATTTTATCTTTTTCGATAAAATAATTCATTTAAATATATTATTATATTTTAATAATATAATAATGGTGATATTTTTACAACGAATGTGGGATATATGAGTATCTGAGGAGGAGGAGTATTTTTGTTGCAATAAATGTTTAAAACATGTTAAACATGTCGGTGGACCCCCATTTATTGGTGAAATTTGATTATAAATTTATAAAATCTAGTTTGTGGATTTCGATCAATTTCTGATTGGAATTTGGAAAAACTTTCTTACGGAAAGTTGTAGAAATTTAATTTCCTATAAAAAGTCATGAGATTCAAATTTTTTGATAAAAGGGCTATTTATTGTGAATTATTGAAGTTAGAAGCTCAAAAATAATTGATTTTGGAAGTTTTAATTATTTAAATTAAGAAAAACGTTTTTATGTTTTTTCACATGGTGGCTGATGTCTTGGACCAAATTAGTGGGCGTGGGAAATTTGAAAAATAATATTATTAATTTATTAAATTTTCTGCTTTGGTGTTTTAGCGTTTTCTATAAATAGGGTCTTGGGTTAGAATTGAAAATCACACCGAAAAGTTGAGTTTCTCTCTCTATATTATCGGCGTATTCTTGTGAGTATTTTGAGTATACTTTGAGTATTGCTATATCTGGTGCAAGTCAAGTCATAGCTTATATCCAGATGTTTAATTAGAAATCTTGATCTTTCGAGGTAAGGATGTTATTTTCTTCTCGAATGATATTATTTCTTGATATCATTATCTTTGAAATATTAGTTGGAACTTTTTATCAAATTTGGAACTTTTTCATATCGGGTTACTATTCATGAGTTCTTATTCACGATTCTTATTCATGATTCTTATTATTCACGATTCTTATTCACGAGTACTATTAATGAGGCGTGAAGATGTTTTTGTGGAATTTCTATCTTTTGGTGTCGAGTTACTATTCACGTCTGATCTGTTCATTATTCATTCGTATCTGGCACTATTCATAGAAAAATAAAATTTCTTCTTTTTTGTCCAAAATATCTATACGGATACTAGCTTTGATTGTATCCATGTTTTGATCATTCTTGAATTTTACACCACTATGATTATTTTTGAGGTATTTTTGGAACATGGATAAAACAAAGTCGAATCCTTAATCCTTAATCCTTGTCATTTTGTTTCACTTTGGATTCGTTTCTTTAAAAATTATTTTCATCATCCTCGATCTTAAATGATGATATTATTGAATATCTTTGGCTTTTGTAGTGCAAAGATAAATGATTCTGAAGAATATCTTTGGCACGTAGTCTGCAAAGATGAGCAGTGTTTAGATGAACATGACCAAGCGATGAATATCTTTGGCTGTGGTGCAAAGATGAATATTTGATTCGGATGTATATTGATTGATGTTACGAGGGGATAAAAGATGAGCGATGAACTTTTAAATTCATCATAGAAGATAGTAGTTTGCATTCTCTACTTAACTCTTCTAATGAATTATTATTTCAGCTAGCGAATATTGATTTAAAATTTGTTGTCTATTGTATTCTATTAGATTTTCCTGTTGAAGACTAACGGTAATTTGTTGTATATTATCTTAGTCGTAATATTCTTTCTTGAGCTAGTTGAGCTCACCCTTTTCCTTTTTGTTCCATTTTTCTCGGAGGCGAGAATATAAGCGATGCAGTGGTCGGGGTATGGAATGAAGGTTCTAGAGAGAGTTGTTTAGTAGTCCTCACCATTTTGTAAAATAATGTATCGATAAATGTGATGAGGATTTATTTGAGTATAGATATTATGCAGAAGATAATTTTTGTATTTAAACTCACGATTTCTTGTTGTAATAATAAAGTTGTAGTTGTTTACGTACCATGTATTGACAACTCGAATGGGTGATGTATACCTATTTTGAGGCGTCACAAAACATGTCCTGGGACCCCATTTATTGGCTGAAATTTGATTATAGCTTTGTAAAATTGCCCGTTTGTGGTTTCGGTCAATTTTGTTTGGAATTGAAATACTTTACTTCTGTAAAGTTGTAGAAATTGAATTTCCTATAAAAACTCATGAGATTCAATTTTCTGATAAAAGGGCTATTTATTGTGAATTATTGAAGTTAGAAGCTCAAAATAATTGATTTTTGGAAGTTTTAATTATTATTTTAAAGAAAAACATTTTTTTACATTTAAGTGGGCTAACATGTGATATTAATTTCTGAAATCAGATCTTCAAAGATGGGCTAAGGAAATTTATAATATATATTAATATTTTATTAAATTTTGCTTTTTGGTGTTCTAAAGATTTTTCTATAAATAGGGTCTTAGGTTAGAATTGAAAATCACACCGAAGCTGAAGTTTTCTCTATATTATCGAGTGTATTCTTGTGAGTATTTTGAGTATACTTTGAGTATTGTTAGGCGGTCTGAAGTTCCTTGAAAGACTATACACGGTATTCGGTTAAATCTTGTCTTTTTCGAGGTAAGGGATATTATTTTTTTCGTAATGATATTATTTCTTCAATATCATTATCTTTGAAATATTGATCTGAAGTTTTATCAAATTTGGAACTTTTATGTCGAGTTCTTATTCACGTGCTCGGCCCTTTATTCAATGTATCGACCTTATTCACGAATACGGCATTATTCATCCCGAAAAGTGAAAATTTTCCTTTTAAGTCTAAAATATCTATTGTGGATACTAGCTTTGATTGTATCCATGTTTTGATCAT
Source organism: Panax quinquefolius (assembly GCA_020205615.1). Taxonomy (NCBI): domain Eukaryota; kingdom Viridiplantae; phylum Streptophyta; class Magnoliopsida; order Apiales; family Araliaceae; genus Panax; species Panax quinquefolius. The sequence goes on along the minus strand of CM035172.1, from coordinate 12,359,216 downwards.
TCTTGAATTTTACACCACTATGATTATTTTGAGGTATTTTTGGGCGTGGATAAAAGCAAAGTACGAATCCTTAATCCTTAATCCTTGTCATTTTGTTTCCTTTGGATTCGTTTCTTTAAAAAATATTTTTCATCATCCTCGGTCTTAAATGATGATATTATGGAATATCTTTGGCACATAGTGCAAAGATGAATGATTTCGATAAATATCTTTGGCCGTGATGCGAAGATGAGCAGTGTTTAGATGAACATGACCAGTGATGAATATCTTTGGCACGTAGTGCAAAGATGAATATTTGATTCGGATATATATTGATTGATGTTACGGGGATAAAAGATTGACGATGAACTTTTAAATTCATACATAGAAGATAGTAGTTTGCATTCTCTACTTAACTCTTACAATGAATTATTATTTCATTGCGAATATTGATTTAAAAACTTGTTGTCTATTGTATTCTATTAGATTTTTTCCTGTTGAAGACTAATGATAATTTGTTGTATATTATCTTAGTCGTAATATTCTTTCTTTGGCTAGTTGAGCTCACCCTTTTCCTTTTGTTCCATTTTTCTTCTCGGGAGGCGAGAATATAGCGAGTGCATTTAGTCGGGGGTATGGAATGAAGGTTCTAGAGAGAGTTGTTTAGTAGTCCTCACCATTTTGTAAAATAATGTATCAATAAATGCGATGAGGATTTATTTGAGTATAGATATTGTACAGAAGGTAATATTTGTATTCAAACTCATAGTTTTACCGTTGTAATAATAAAGTTGTAGTTGTTTACATACCATGTATTGACAACTCGAATAGGTGATGTATACCTATTTTGGGGGCGTCGCGGTTAATGGTATCGAGCTTAGGGATATGATCTCTGGCGGAGATCGGGGAATAGAACTAGGAGGGAGAGATTCGAGTAAATCCTTCGCTAGTGTATCTACTAAGCTTATTTGTTAGTTAGGTCAATATATAGGGATATTATGTGATATATTGATTTCCTTAATTAACCTTGTTTTATGGCGGTGTTTGAGAATGTCGACTAAGAATATTAACAATGGAAATAAGGCCGTGGAGACGCCTCTGTACTCACCAATAGAGGAGAACGCGTCACGTGGTGGGATGTTCCTCTGTGAACAACACCAACGAGATGATGATGAACTAGGATGTTTAGAAGCTTTTTGCGATTCATGCAAAATCGAGACGAGGAGACTTCGTGTTCAAAATATAGGAGGAAATGATAGCAATTCACGGGTTGTCACGGCCAAGCGATTCAAAGAGTTGGGACCACGAATTTAAGAAAGTCGAAATATGATCATGGCGGAAACATGGGTCAAGCAAATTATCAAGATATTCGATGTCTTGGGATGCACGGAGGAAACGAAGGTTCCATTCTCCACCTTTATGTTCGCGTGGCGAAAGCGGACTCTTTGGTGGGAGTGCGTGAAAGCGTACCCATCCATTGCCCTTTCGGCATGTTTTGGGAGGCGTTTGAAACTATTTAATGACAAATACTTTCACGAAAGTGTTAAATAATATATGAAGGAAATGGAGTTCATCGTTAGAACAAAACAACATGACGGTGTCTCGATGCGAGGCAAAGTTTGCGAGTTATCGGTTTGCACCTCATTTGGTGGAGAATGAGGAGCGATTATGGCGGATGTTTACGAGAGGTTTGAAACCCGTCATACGACGATATCTCATTTCTCGTAAATTTTCTCTCTATTCAGGATGTTGTTAATGAGGGCTCGATTGTTAGAGCGAGATACTTGAGTATGTTCAACCGAGGACCATAACGAGGATCGTACTCGAGATAAAGATCAGCGAGAATAATGATAACCCGGTGGAGAAAAACAGACGGACAAAATGGTAACCACTCGGTGGTAATCATAGCCATGAAAATAGAAGAAGCGAGTCGGGGAGGAGATTTTAAAAGAGGAGATTTAACAACGACCATGTGAAGGCACGGTCTGGCGTGACAAGCCGGTTACAAGGAGGAGAAACGACCACCGGTCATATCTTATAAATCACGGTAAAGAGGGACATATCGGTCAAAGCGCCCACAACGATTCAAGGTATGCTATAATTGTGGAAAGGAAGGACATATTACTCGAGGTTATGACATGGCGAAACCTAGTTCAATGGGGACGGGTGACTCGAAATCCCGGAAAAGTCAAAGTCAACGATTCCGGGAAGAAGCGTTTGTTGTGGTTTGTCAAAATCGAGAACCCAAGCGAGGTGATCATCAGGTAAGCTATTTATAAATTCTTGCAAGTTTATACCTTACTTGATCTGCGGTGCTACCCATTCATTTATCTCTCCTGCATGTTCTCAGCGTTTAAACTTGACTCAGGAGAAATTATACTTTGACCTATCTGTGAAAACTCCAGAAGAGAAACTTTCATCACATCCATCGTTTATAAATCTTGTTTGATTCAAGTTGGCACCATCACCTTTTTTGTTGACCTTATCTCTTTAAGATACTTGCTTTTGATGTGATTTTAGGGATTGATTGGTTAACTTCTCATCATGCCAAAATTGATTGTTTTTATAAGGTTGTTAGTTTTCATATTCTAACCAACTTTGTTATGCAATTCAAGCAACTAAACCATTAAAATCAATCATTGTCATATCTAATCATAAAAGCTATTCGTTTATTTTAAAAGCGGATGTCAAGCTTTCTTAGCCCATATTATGGATTTGAATAAAGACACGTCGAAATTTGAATAATATTCTGTTGTTATTGACTTTCTGGCGTATTTCTGAAGAACTTCCGGTCTGCCCCGAGCGTGAAGTTGAATTCTTTATTGATCTTGAACACAGGTACAAAGCCAATTTCTAAAACTCCATGTCGAATGGCTCTATTGAACTTCGGGAGTTAAAGGTTCAACTACGAGAATTGTTAGACATCGGTTTCATTCGTCTAAGTACATCTCCTTGGGGTGCTCTGTTTTATTAAGTAAAGAAGAAAGGCGGGAGTATGCGACTTTATATTGACTATCGGGAATTGAACCATGTCACCATCAAGAATAGGTATCCTCTACCTCGTATTGATGACTTGTTTGACCCGATTGCAAGGACAATTCTTTTCAAAAATCGATCTTAGATTACGGATATCATCGGTGAAGATTAAGCGAGGATATTCCAAAGCGCGCTTTTGAACTCGATGCGGGTATTATGAATTCTTAGTCGTGTCTTTGGATTGACTAATGCTCCTGCTGACTTTCATGGATATGATGAACCGAGTATTCAAGGAATATTTGGATCGGTTTGTTGTTGTCTTTATTGATGACATCCTCATATATTCCAAAAAGTCGTGAAGATCGTGAGCACCATTTGAAGTTTGGTACTCGAAAGGCTTCGTGAAAACAAACTATATGCCAAATTGAAGAAATCGAGTTACGGCGAGAGTAGCATTTCTTGGGCACGTCAATGTCAAAATATGGAGTATCAGTGGACCCGACGAAGATTGAAGCAATACAAAGTTGGGAACAACCGAAGTCGGTGGAAAATGCGTAACTTTACTACGGTCTGGCTGGTTATTATCGGAGATTAGTGGAAGGGTTTTCTCGAATCGCTACTCCATTAACCCTACAAACTAACTCGGAAGGATACAAAATTAGATTTGGAGGCGAAGAATGCGAGAAGAGTTTCCAAGAGCTTAAGAGGAGACTTATTTGGCTGTTCTTGAAAATGTCGATGCATACAAGTCAATCATGTTTGATGATAAAGCATATACTTTGTAACAATCTTATTCATTTATTAATAAAAGTATTAATTTATTAAAGGCTTTAATTATCTACGTGATCTTTATTTTATCATTTGTGTGGAGACACTAAAAGCAAAGTATGTAGGTGCTTATTAGAGAATAAGTTCAACTTTGAGCGTTAAAACTAAATTAAGGAATACCTAATGGAGTTTTACTTGCTGTCAATAAGAATTCCTTTAGTGATAGTAGTCTGAGTGATCCTTGGACTTGAGATCATCATAGTATCTTGTGTATGATGAGTTATACTTTGACTTATTCCTTAAGACCCTTAGGGTATATCAAAGGGTATGCTTGGATATAATAAGTTATACATGGAGATAATGTATGATCGATAAAGAATCTACCATACATTAAAGAAGAAAAATGTCCTATGTGATTCGATAAATGACAACCCGATAGTCCTTGGCAGGCGTAATGAAATTAGAAAGGAGTTTCTAATTTGCCTTATTTAGTGTTGTGCATTTAAGGATCGAAATACATATAATTAAATAAAATAAGACTTGCAATAATTCCATGTCTTATATTTAATTGGGACATTGTATGGTGGAAGAGATTGAATTGTGCGGTAACTATTTACTCAAAGGTTCTTTTATGATTAATGTTGAAATCTATATTATCTGGAAAGTCGTTGATCATTAGGGAGGCTTATCCCTATTGTAGAATAAATATTATTTATTTAAATAAATTAATTGTTTAATTTATTTATTTAAATAAGATTAAATTGTTCTAATTGATTTATTCACAATGCGGTTTAATATGGAGAACCTAAAGTGGTCACACCATAAAAGGAAAAATAATTATTTAAGAAGTTAATGGCATAATCGTAATAATATGTTATGTATATTTAATTTAATCTATGGTGATAGAATAAATTAAATAGCTTAATATTATTATTTAATATTTTAGAAACATTAAATATAAATTAATAAGAGGAGTCTTATTAATATTATTACAATTATTATTATTATTTTAATTTCTAAAGAGTTTAGGAATTAATTTAATATAAGTACTCTCATTTATTCCTAATTGGATTAGAAGGAAAATTAGTTAAAGGAGTTTAATTAATTATCCCTAATAAGATTAGGGCCCCTTTAATTAAAAGGGTTTAATTAAATAATACCTTATTTTAATAGGGTTGCTTGATATCTTTATAAGAGAAGTCTTATATCGAGATATCGAAGACTACGTCAATAATTCAATGGTTGGAGAATGCACGCTCCTTTTACATAGAGATAGAAAAACTGGGGTTTAGCCAACCACCCATCTTCTTAAATTATTCTTCTTCCTGGTGGATCACCTCAGAGGCCAAACACTTGGGTGGTAACGTTGATCGAAAGGAAGGAACCAAACCGGTGGATTCAAGTTGAATCACGAAAAGGATTGGAGGTGAACTTGTACACGAGGGCCTTTCGGATCTTGAGGTATGATACTTGTTCTTTCTTTTTCGTTTAATTAATAATTGTGTAAAGGGTGATCCGGGTATATGGTTTGTAAAATTTTAAACTCACGATTTTTACGTTTTTCGCACTTTTTATGCAATTTGATTGCGTTCTTGAATATTACAAACCTAACGATGGCATCGAGCCAAACCTTTATGTAAATTATTAATTATTTTAATTTGATATGTATATTGATATGTGTTTAGAAAAATTTAATTGGGCATAATTTGTTGTATAAAATTTATTTTATAAAAAAAAAAAAAAAAGCTAAAAATTTTTTAAATTGGAATTTCGATTTTTTCCGCTTAGTCGTTCGCGTAATTGAAGGACCATTAGTGATTTAGCTTAATTCACGTGATGTAATTTACATCATGTAAAAAGTAATACCATAAGAAAAGGCTACGAGGATTGGCGGGAGCATACATGTGATTCATGCGAGGGCGTGCATGTAATATATATTCATGTGATTATTAGGAAGGAACTTACATGGCCTTGAAAATCAAGGGAGCGAGGATCTTGATTATATATATATAGTTAATATTAATTATATATATAATAGTTATATATATAATATATTAACGTTATATATATATAGTTGTAATCTGTTAACTATATATATATATATCCTGGTTTATATTATATATATAATAGTTATATATATATATATATATATAATAGTTATATATATATATTAATCTTAATTATTTTATTATTAAAATAAAAAGTTTATTTTAATTTTAAAATTAAATTTTATGCTAACTAATTAGAGTTGGAATTAGATTTCATGATAACTAATTAGAGTTGAAATTGGATTTCATGTTTCCTTAAATAAAGAAATTTATTTAGATATGAAATAAGATTTCATATTATTCAAAATAAAAGAGTTTATTTGTGAATAAGAAAAAGAATCCTAATTTCCTTAAATAAAGGAGTTTATTTAGATATGAAATAAGATTTCATATTATTCAAAATAAAGGAATTTATTTGTGAATAGGAAGAGAGAATCCGTGTTTCTTTTAATAATTTTTTTTTTTACATGGAATTGGATTCCGTAATTAATTAAAATAAAGGAGTTTATTTTGATTAAAGATTTTGATTAAAATAAAATAGTTTATTTTATTCAAAATTGGATAAATTAAAATAAAATAGTTTTATTTTGATTTAAATTTGGAATAAAATAAAGGAGTTTTTTATATTCAAAATAGATTTTATACTAACTAAAGTTGCCCATTAAATGATATCAATATATATATTAAATGTTTATTATTCATGAGATGAATGTTATTTATTGATGCGTATGATGATGTGTATGAGAATAAATGGGATTGATTATGGACTATTGACGATGTGATTGGATTTTATTTTAGTTGGATGCGTGAATGTATGGGTTTTTATTAAATGGGGTCTCTGCGTGCCTCGTCTTCTAATAATTTTTCTTAATGTAAATTCTATCTCCTCCTATGTACTTCCCTTGATTGCTTTGATCAAGGCTTCATTTATTTTAAATAGTTTTGTAATAGGAATAGTTAGAATTAATTTTGAAGAATTGGAGATCAAGGAATGAGGAGGCGCTTGAAGACCCGTTTGTAATGGAACGGTTTTTAATGTAATAGTTATATTTAAATATTATTTCTTGCACCCCTTGGGTTTGACCTTTTGGTTCACTTGGTGGCTCTAGTTAACCAAACTAGAATAAAAGTCCATAATCAATCCTCGTAGAATATAGTATTCTATAATGCATACTTATACTATATATATTATATATTATCTAAACATGTCTTACATTATGTTCATTAATATGATCGTATTTTATATATATATGTAAATGCAGCTAAACAAGATGAGACAAATTAATAACAAACCCCTCAATTTTTATATTAAGTCTAAGCGTTCAAAGATATTTGGAATATCGAGCGTCGCCTTCTAACATGATAAAATTAATAGAGTATTAAATATTTAATATGAGTTTGTTGTGTCACCACAAGGCAAGTATTAAGTATTTAAGATGTTAATTTATCACATTTGATGCTTATAAAGAAAATTGAACAATATTATTTTGTTGTGTCACCACAAGGATGATATTTTTTTTTTTAATATATGGAGTGCTAGGTGGGACTTAACTTGGATAATTTTGATTCGGATGTGCCACCACTTGATCAAAATAATCTAAGAGGCAAAAGAAAAGGAGTTGCATAGTTGATGTAATTGACAAAAGTTGTCTACCTATTTATTTATATATAGTTTGTTGTGTTACCACAAAACGCTATATACATTTGAAATGGGATCCTTAATCTCACTAGCAAATCTTTAATTAGATTTTGCCGAACTATATAAATGAGGTAATATAGTTTGAAGAAAATAGTGGGAATACCAATTTAAAACAAGACCTAATTTATTTTGGTAATTAATAAAAGAATGTATGTTAAAATGTTGTTAATTACAAATTCATTTCTGAGAATTTTACAATGTCTAAATTACTATCATGCATAAACATATTAGATGTTATTTAACCAAAACCGTATTAAGCGGATTGATTAAGGAATTTGAGAATAGTTCTCATGGTGAAAAGTTATCTTATGTCCTTAATACGTCTATCCTGCGCAATTGTTGCGAATAATGCCTCCCGAGGAAGAGATTGCTACTTTTAGAAAGTGTCGAGATGATGCACAGTTGGCTCAATCATCATGCTCGCATCCATGAGTAACGAGCTTGTTGTCGGCATGAAATTATGGATGCTCTACTATATTCACCCGCACATCAAGTAGTTGATGGTGAGGAAAGTAGGGCCGATAGATATCGAGATATCTAAGGAGCTCTTAGATCTAGAATGGCCAATGGCACTATAAGATGAGACAAAAAGTTCTTAACATAATCAATTTGAT